>CALNHX010001394.1:0-229407 GCA_940337035.1 Agriotes lineatus | reverse complement strand
AAGCCAACCCCGACTGGTACTACAGGAAAAACCGAAATGGAAACTGATAACTGCGAGTCTGATTTAGAATATAAATTAAAAACACCAGCTACTCATCCAAGTCCACATCAAAAAGGTTCAGTCAGAAGAACGCCGATAAGGAAACGCCTCCAAAAAAGGGCCGTTAGAAAAACGCCTCTAAGGCAGATGTCATCAACACCAAAAACGAAGGGAATTCTAGATTGGGTGCATCTTAAACTTTAAAATTACACAATGAAATTCTGATTTTATTACTTGCAGTCTTTTTAATTTGAAATGTCGTGCACCTCAAACTACAGTTTTGTAAATTGCTAGCGAATTTTTAGAAATAAGACATTCTGATGTACATTTATATTTATATTATTAAGTATTATACGAAATAAGAACAATATATTTGTTTATTACAAAGTGTTTGTGTTTTTTATTTCTACTCTGCTTTGTTTTTTTCTCGAATCTGCAATAATTACAAAGTCTAAAGCTAAAATATTAGTATTTGCAGTTATTTTACAGTTACAAAGTGTAAAATTTCAAAAAAAATCAATCTATGATTTCATAATGGCGTGATATAATTTAAAAATTGTGATTTCTTTTAATTTTGAGCGACACATTTTATAAAAAGTGTAAAACATTTGCAAATTTTTCAACGAAATTGTGTGTTTTATTCAGGTTTATGTTAATTTGTGATCAACATACATATATTTTGTATAATTTCAAGTGTTATGATGGCAGTTTTGTAAAATTTTAAGTGAAATGACGGGGCCAGAACATTTTTTCAACAAAATTACGTGTTTTTATTCAAATTTATGTTAATTTGTGGACAACATATATATATTTTTCAATGAAATTGCGTGTTTTGGTGGTGTCAGAATATTTTTTTCAACGAATTGCGCGTTTTTATTTAAAAATTATGTTAATTTGTGGTCAACATACATATATTTCCGTCAAAAGTATAAGATTTTTTGAATTTTGTTTATCGAAATGATTGTGGTAGTAGATTTTTTCAATGAAATTGCTATTTCTTTTAATTTTGAGCGATGCATTTTATAAAAAGTGTAAAACATTTGCAAAATTATGCATAGTTTATGTAACATGATGTCGATTTTTGTAAAAATTTATGTGAGATGGCGTGTAATTGTGTGATTTTTGTTCAATTTTCGTCGTGTGTTTAGTAAAAATGTCGTTTTTTGTATAATTTCAAGTGACATGATGACAGTTTTTGTATAATTTATATGACATGATGTCGATTTTTGTGAAAATTTATGTGAGATGGCGTGTAATTGTGTGATTTTTGTTCAATTTTCGTCGTGTGTTTAGTAAAAATGTAGTTTTTTGTATAATTTCAAGTGACACGATGACAGTTTTTGTATAATTTATATGACATGATGTCGATTTTTGTGAAAATTTATGTGAGATGCTGTATGACTGCGTGATTTTATTCAAATTTTTGTTACTTTGGGGGTCAACACATACGTCTTTTCGTAAGTTTTGCGTGTTTCTATTCACATTTATTTTCATTTGTCGTCAACACAGACGTATTTTCGTAAAATTTTACTATTTTTCAATGAAAGTTGTAAAAAAAATATTGTTTTTTGTCGTTTTTACAGAATTTAATGTGACAAGATGCCGATTTTTATAAATTTTCTACGTATTTTCGTAATTTTGCGTGCTTTTATTCAAATTTATTTTAATTTGTCGCCAACACTTACGTCTTTTCGTAAATTTTTTACAAGAAAAAATGGTTTGACTTATATTTTTACAAGTATCCCTTGTCTTATTTGCAAACGATATTGAAAAGCTATTTTTTTTTCAACGAAATTGTCTGTTTCTTTTAATTTTGAGCGATGCATTTTATAAAAAGTGTAAAACATTTGCAAAATTATGCATAGTTTATGTACCATGATGTCGATTTTTGTGAAAATTTATGTGGGATGGCTTGTAATTGCGTGATTTTTGTTCAATTTTCATCGTGTGTTGAATAAAATATCGTTTTTTGTATAATTTCAAGTGATATGATGTCAGTTTTTGTATAATTTATGTGACATGATGTCGATTTTTGTGTAAATTTATGTGATATGATCTGTAATTGTGTGATTTTTGTTCAATTTTCATCGTGTTTTGAATAAAAATATCGTATTTTGTATAATTTCAAGTGACGTGATGACAGTTTTTGTATAATTTATGTGACATGATGTCGATATTTGCGAAAATTTATGTGAGATGCTGTATGATTGCGTGATTTTATTCAAATTTTTGTTACTTTGGGGGTCAACACATACGTCTTTTCGTAATTTTTGCGTGTTTCTATTCAAATTTATTTTCATTTGTCGTCAACACAGACGTATTTTCGTAAAATTTTACTATTTTTCGATAAAAGTTGTATAAAAATATTGTTTTTTGTCGTTTTTGCAGAATTTAATGTGACAAGATGCCGATTTTTATAAATTTTCTACGTATTTTCGTAATTTTGCGTGCTTTTATTCAAATTTATTTTAATTTGTCGCCAACACTTACGTCTTTTCGTAAATTTTTTACAAGAAAAAATGGTTTGACTTATATTTTTACAAGTATCCCTAAAACTCAGTCGAAAATAACATTTAAAATTTATTTATAATATGTATATGGAAGTATAATGTCAGAACAGCTAAGTGGTACAATGTTCAAACCTTTAAAACCAAACAATACACAGGCACCGACCTGTTTTAAAAAGGGAACTTAGACGGAAACTTCCTATAGTAGGTAGGGACAAGGAGGATCTCGTTAATCCATCCATATAGCAGGCACAAATTATAAAATAATTAATAAGCTGTTACAAATCTAATTTTTTAAAAAATGTATCAGCCTTTAAACACAATAAGCTACACATCCCCTATTCTTATAATCTAAATTTTTGAAAAATAGTTTGTTTAAAGCTGGGCTCGTGACACGCATGTGTCTATGTTTAATTCCTTTAACCTCGATCGCTTCGATAGCCCAGTTGGTTAAGGCTTCGTCCTCGTAATGCTGTGATCGCTGGTTCAACTCCAGCCCTGGGTCATCGCAGGAAGCTTTTTTTAAATTAAAATAAATGTGAGAAAACCAAGATGGACGACACCCGAGAAGTTAAATTCAAAACAGGGACTTAGAAAAAATCTGAAAAAAAAATTAAAGTTCAAATATTCGCGCGAAATTAAAATGGCATCCGTGCGAGAGAGAGAGTAGCTTCGATGAGGGAGACGGAAGATCTACCAGTTTGAAATTCAAATATTTCTGCGAAAATTCAAAATTAAAAACGACACCTGTGAGAAGTGCGCGCGCACCAAGATGGCCGACACCCCGGGAGATTTAAATTCAAAAAATTGAACTTAGAAAAAAATCGAAAAAAATTCAAATTTCAAATATTCCCGCCAGAAAACCAAGATGGCCGCCAAAGTCCGACGCGTAATTTTAATCGGAAGCTAATGCGTAATTTAATCGGAAGCTAATGCGTAATTTAATCAGTAGCACATATGTAAATTACATATCAAACTTCATATGTGATTAATTAGATCAAACCGCGAAATTAATTGGGTCAATCCGCGAATTAAAATTAAAACCGCGAATAAAACCGCGAAAACCGCGAATAAAACCGCGAATTAAGGGGGCGTGGCTTAATCGAATAAAAAGTGGTGGGGGATTTCTCTCCTCCTTCTACTACGGTATTTATACAATTTCACGATTTCAGAACTGCAATTCGTGTGGTTTGTTGTTGGTCAATTAGAAGTTGTTGTGAAATATCTAAAAAATATGTAATTAGTAGCTTCTGCATTAATAGTATGTTAAAGGAAATGTACAAGTGATTCTCTGTGCTTTAAAGACAATTATTAATTTTTGTAGATCAAAGGTTAGCTATCAGTCGAACTAACAAGTTTCTTAGTGATTTCTATTATACTATAAACCAAGCGCTGAGATACCGTATTCGTACTGTATATTATTTGCTTTCTACAAGATATGCCTTATGTGATTAATCAATAAATTAAGGTAATGTATCCCGCAGCTTTGAAAATTCCGGTTTGTAATGAAACAATCTTTGGCTTGCTACCACACCGATCTATACGTTTGACAATGAACAAAAGGAAATGAACATGGAGGGAATTCTTGAAGCTTTAATTAATTACTAATTAACTAAAAGATTCCCTTTTGATGTGTCTAAAACTCAGACTAAAAGGAACGATACGAAAGACGAAGATACGATTAAATCTAGACCTTATCTCGAACAATTCTCATTGAAACCTAAATGTAATGGATATTCAGTAGCGCAGCATGCTGGTGGTTGGAATGCCGAAATATCTACCTTTAAATGCCGACTATTAATTCTGTGTCTGAAGGTTCTAATTATAAACTAATTTGATTATTGTATTCAAAGGATGCTTACATATAGATTTCGTTAAAATGTAAATGTAAAGAGTCAGCAAATATTATAGGTTAAAAATAAAATGTAAAGAAATACTTAAGCGTTGGTTGTATACCGAAATAATTGCACATTTGAAATGGTTTAATATTACACATTATATATCAAATTTTCACGGAAAATATATACTGCAGAATGTTTATAATAGAATCTATAAAAATGAATGCAATCAACTTGAAGAAACAAGCAAGCATAATGTTAGTGATGTCAATTATTGCCAATTTAATTTTCAAATAAAGGCATTGACTACAATAACTACTTGTGCGGAGATTAATAGGATCGGTTCTTGTTACTGTCAACATAGATGTTGCTTTTAGTCTTATGTTGTATTGCTTTTGTTCTTAACAATTTTTAAGTTTCCAATTTTAAATATTACAGTAAATATAACGTTTCTAGCGTTCAGATTTAATCAAATACACATTATTCCAAGTAAATTAAAGTTTAGGGCGCTTCATTCCACTCGTAGTAATATGGCCTAAAGAATTAGTTTACAAAATCTTATAATTACCTATATAGTCTACACAATACATGTTTTTATTGATCATATTAGTATCAAAATCATACTTATGTAAATCTATATTCATACTCTTTTATTGATTCTTATACTAATGCTCGTATTCTTAACTCATATTCACACTTATACTTACATTTAAAGTTATCTTTTAATGGAACACATGCACCAAATACATTTACTGATGATCGTACGGTTTTCTACCGTAAAGGCACATATTATATGGAACATTTGCTTGACATCGTTTACCTAGCAGGGTATGTGACCTATTGTTGTGAACTGACAAGAAATGCTGCTGTATTATTTATAGTTATTAGTAAGCTATGATCAAAAATTATTTTCATCTAGTATGGCTATAGAATAGTTTTTATTTTATGAATGCAACTACAGTGCCACCAAGCACGCAAAAACTCCGGGTAGGGGAGGCTGGAGCTAGTTCCGTTTGACAATTACACTCCATAGAAAAATTATAAACATTCGTAAACGCGGGCAATTTAAATTTTTTATTTTAAATATCACCTTGAGTTCTTTTACATGTAACAGTGTTTAAGTTACTAAACCACTAAGTACTTATTAAATAAATTCATTGTAACAAAAATAATAGTACATAGAACAACTAACAATGCAATACATACTTTTATGATAATAAATTACTAAGAGATTATATAAAATTAAATATATTAGATTGCCTAATTATAAATTATCCTAAAGGCTAATGCAAAAAGTTTTTAAACAAAGGAAGAAGACATTAAGATCGCCAGAGCAAAAAAAAAGCTGATGAGAGAAAAAATGCTGACCCAAATACAGTATATTCTTCTTATAATAGACTTGCCTGTAATCGATTCTTATTTTGCAATGTACCGACTACCAAAGTCCCGAGTAAAGAATCATTTAAATGTAACTTTTCTAAACACGTGGTTTATCATCTGACTGCCAGCATTTTCCTACTCCGTAATTAGAACGAACATATGTTTTTTTCTAGGAATGTTAGAGGTTGTGTGTTCTTCTATTTTCCTTAAATACCTAGAACACCACTATACAATGTCACTCCTTTCCATGAGCAGTTTCCTTTCGTCACATTTTTTATAATGAAAGCCTATTTCGTTAAGATTTTTTCTCAAAGTTTCTCGACAGCTACTATAGCTAAGTTTTTTATTCAATCTGTTTACTAATACGTTTAGCCTCGGTACTTTATGTTCCACAGTGAACATTTCATGAACAGTTCTTCGCAAAACTCCCAAATCAAAATCGTCGAGAATGATTTCCTTAGAGTCTTCCTTGAGTTTCTTCTTCTGCGGAAATGTTAAAGAAGTAGTGCCTGGAAGAAGTAAAAAGTAAAGTATTACTTGCATTAAGTTTTTTAATGACAATGCTGAGAAATAATATTGTTATTTTTTATGTATTACCTGCTGTAGCATACCCCTTACGAACTTTATTTATCAGAAACGTTTTCCAGTTGCTGCGGCTGCTAGTTCTGTAGATTGCTCTAATGGAAATATCAACGTTCCAGAAGTCTTCTGTTCATCAAAACACTTTATGACACAAGCTTTCTTGCTATATAGCTCATTGCAATCCTATGTAAAAAGGAATTTAGTATTACATAAATATATAACTGCAACTTAAGGTAGCATTTTAGAACGCATTTAATACTTACGATTTGATGTTAAATAAGCAAGCCGCCCAAAATTAAACGGCGAATAGGTAAACAATAACAAACGGAACTAGCGAAGAAAAGCAATACTAACAAAAATTAACAAAGAACAACAAAACTAATGAACAACAGTACTCAAAAACTTGGAAATTAAACACTTCTATCTTACGCAATAACAGCAATAGCGAGGTGACATTTGTTTCTCGTTTGAATGTACCTCTCCTCAAAGCTTGCTCTTTATTGGTTCTTTACTTGCCCTTACTGGAATTTTAGATTTAGTTCACATATTTTCCGGGGCTTTTGTGTGCTTGGTGGTACTGTATGTTTACACTTAAATGTCAATTATAACATTTGATTTTTAAGTGACTTATAGTTGCATTCATAAATTAGGAACTATTTCATAGCCATACTAGATGAAAATTATTTTTGATCATACTATATTTGAGAACGCATGTAACATATCATTATTTACTTGTCAATGGAATAAGTTTCTAAACACATTCTACTGTAGAACTTAACAAGCCTACGTCTATGCTCAGCGGTAGGGTTACTGCAATGGCGTCGGCGTAAGAAGGGGTGGTTGGGCGTTACCCTCAGCTAGACACTGGATTTGATTGGAACAAAGTTTATTATATTTACACATACAAATAAGCTTATAACTAGGTAACATTTATATACAGAAAAAGAAAAGAAAATGGCGGATTGGCATCCGCGATTGGAAGCGGGTGTGGTCCTTCGGAGGCGGGGCCGGCGGCTTCCTCCTGCGGTTGCAGCGGCGGCGGTGGCGACTGGCGACGGGGCGGCGAGCTGAGAGCAGCGGCGGCGGCAACGTCGGCGGCAGTGCGGATCTCCTTGGCGGAGGCGGCGGCTGGCGGCTTCCTTCGGCGGTTGCAGCGGCGGCGGTGGCGACTGGCGACGGGGCGGCGGGCTGTGAGCAGCGGCGGCGGCAACGTCGGCGGCAGTGCGGATCTCCTGGGCGGAGGCGGCGGCTGGCGGCTTCCTTCTGCGGTGGCAGCGGCGGCGGTGGCGACTGGCGACGGGGCGGCGGGCTGTGAGCAGCGGCGGCGGCAACGTCGGCGGCAGTGCTGATCTCCTGGGCGGAGGCGGCGGCTGGCGGCTTCCTTCTGCGGTTGCAGCAGCGGCGGCGGCAACGTCGGCGGCAGTGCGGATCTCCTGGGCGGAGGCGGCGGCTGGCGAAAGTGGCTTTCCAAAGACGGCAGGCAGCAGAGTCCAATGCGTAGGATTGGCTCTAAGTCCACGAGGGTGATAGGCTCTGGAGAGGCTGGAGCTGCTAGCTGGTCCTGGAAGCTGAAGTGGCTCGAATCCCAAGTCCCACGAAGACGGCAGACAGCAGAGTCCAATGAAGTGGATTGGCTCTAAGTCCACGAGGGTGATAGGCTCTGGAGAGGCTGGAGCTGCTAGCTGGTCCTGGAAGCTAAAGTGGCTCGAACTCCAAGTCCCACGAAGACGGCAGACAGCTAAGTCCAGTGGAACGGCTGTTGGTCCTGGAGCTGAAGTGGCTGCTGGTGGTCCGGGAAGCTGAAGTGGCTGCTGGTAGTCCTGGAAGCTGAAGTGGTGGCTGGTGGACTCTCCTTGGCTGAGTCGGCGATGGAAGGCTGGATGGTTCCTGGTGGACTCTCCTTGGCTGAGTTGCTGCTGGATTGACCCGCCGAGGCAGAGTTGATGCTGGTCCGACTCTCCTGGCTGAGTGATTTCTTACTGCCAGCGTCTGACTATTTAAAGGAGCCAGTCCTTTGTCCAACGCGATCTCGACGCTCATTGGTCGAAGTAGAAGGGATGTTTTGCCCGATTTCGATATATTTTGGAATTATAGCATTTAATTGAGCGGCGTGATCAATTATCGACTTGGTTTGAGTCGCAATCAATAGTTGAAGAAATGCCGATTCTAACGACACCCAATTTGCTATGTATTGAGTAAAAATTAGCTCAACTTGGAATTTTTAATGCAATGTTCCGCGTAAAGCTTAATTAAGTATTATTCTTATGGCGTGTGTTAAAAAGTTTATTATGATTTGATCGGTTGCGCGCTATTTTTATAAGATTTTTGAGACCAATTTCGCTTTTCTGGGACGCTTCCTTCCGTTAATTAAAATTTAATTTGTAATCTGCATCTTTGCCCGCTGTACTCGGTCGTGGCCCCTGATTTCTTCGTTACAATATGCCTTTCCTCGGGCCGCTGAACTCTCGGCCGCTCTCCCGGGCGCGTGTTTGGCTGCCTGATGGAAAAATTGCTTTTTCTCCACCTGTATATGTGCTAGCGCTCTGTGGTTTGTTTTAATAGGTAGCGGTTAATTTTTCCTATCTTCTGGTATCCTTTATGTGTGATTAAAACAGAGCGCACTCTGTTTTAAGGGCGTTCTAGTGAAAAATTCTTAATTTAATCTGCAAACATTCGTGAGGCGTATTTCGCTGGCTGTCACCTTTCTTGGCCGGCCGGCTCCAATAAAGTTTATGGTTGCAATCTTGCTGCACTTTAGAAATTCGTTGTAAGGACACTTATTTTTATGATTTTAGGGTTTTGAAAGATACTTCTGCGTAGGATCGCGGCGGTTTGTTAAACAGATGTAATATTCTTTGTTCTTCGGGCGCCTTTCGGGCGGCGTACGTTTCCTTTGTTTTTATTCGATCTGTTTAACGGTTCATATCAAACTGTACCTCTCCCTTAGACGAAGGGTGGACACGCCCTGGACTAGCTCATTAATTCTCGGTAGAATATGGCGTGGTGTAAGGACTAGGCAAGAAAATGCTTCAAGCTTTAAATTGAACAGTAAAATTATGAAAATTTGGGCGCCTTACTCAAATATAAAAAACAAATCTAGCAAATTAATAGCACACCACCTACTTTTAGTGTTTCGCTGCATACCTATATGAATGGTACAGGTGAAGGGGTTGCGGAAAGATCACAAAATATTATCGGCAATAGGGGCATTTAGTCAAACCCAAATAATCGCAGTAACACATGAATTATATATATATATAAGCCTGGAAGGCTAAAGTTACAGTAAACTTAAGTTTGTAGGACAATTGCCTAAAAAATAAATAAACTATAAATAGCGATCAACTTCCAAGTATTTTAGTCACAGAATATGCCAATTAATAGCTGGGGTTACAACTCCGCATCGCTACCTGTGATATTGCATTTGACATGTGAGCACAACGTCCAAGGGACGATGGCGGAAGTGAGCTTTGGGTACATATGTATTTCAGCAATTTGGAAATGATTAATCGCTCGCTCTTTAGCCTTATTAATTGATTGATTAAAAGGAGTAATTAAACACGCTTCAATTTGATTTTCTAATGCCTTGGAATTAATTGATTATACACTGCCCGGCAAAATTAACGCATATATTTTTTTAATAATATTTTATTAAAAAATGCCTATTTAACACCAATACAATGTCTGTAAGACCAAAGAAAGGAGCTTGGAGAACAAAACTCTCTAACTAATTCCCCAGTAGCCTCCACATTCTACAGTGTGTTTCAGTTTCTGAAAATTTTAATAAATATGAATGATCACATCGAGAACAAAGGAAACCCGTGTAATTAATTTTGCTTGACTCAATATCTTGTATGTCCTCCTCGAGCTTGGATCACGGCTTGAAGACGTCGCGGCATACTGCCAATAAGATTCCTGATGAAATCTTGCTGCAGATTCTCTCACTCTTCTTGCAGGAACTGACGTAGCTCATTTAACGAAGCAGGCCGTGGTCTTCGAGCATGCAATTGCCTCTTGAGCTCATCCCATAGATGCTCTATGGGATTTAAGTCGGGGCTACAGGCTGGCCAATTTAATGTGTTAATTCCAAACAACATTTAAGTAGTCCCTAGTAATCTGAGCAACATGTGCGCGAACATTATCCTGCATTAATAGGAAATCGTCGCCGATACCAAATGCAAACGGTACTACATGGTCTTGATGAATATATTCCATATACGAATGTGCTGTTATAGTTGATCTATCAAACACAACAAGGTCTATAGAACCACTCAAAGAAATGCCCCCCCAAATCATTATTGAACCACCCCCAAATCTGTCCCTCTCCGTAATCGTACATTTAGTGTAACGTTCGCCAGTTCTTCTCCACACTCTCCGACGACCATCAGCACCCTTCAAAGAAAACCGTGATTCATCTGTGAACAGAACTTTTTCCCAATCCTCTATTCTCCAGTTTACATACTGACGAGCCAAAGCTAATGGAGTCGTCCGATGCCGTCTGGACAGAATGGGACACATTGCAGGGCGTCTAGCGTGAATGTTTCCTTCTGCTAACCTTCTCCTCGCTTATTCTTATCCCTCTTGTGGTCTCAAAGTTGTTTTGGAGTTCTGGAGCTGTAAGAGTGCGATTCCGTAAAGAACTTAATAGCAAGAAAAGGTCATATACAGCCGATGACGAGCGGTTGCGACCTTGCCTTCGTCTTCTACCGACATTTCCAGTCTCTCTAAGTTGTATTTGAAGTCTAGAAATTGTAGACTGATTAACTCCTAGCTGTAATGCAACATCAGTTTGCTTTCTTCCTCCTTCCAACAACACTGTCGCTTTAATTGCATTATCGCGACTTAGCACTAGCATAATTCAAAACAATCGATAAGAAGGAAATACAAAAACAAAAGCAGACTTAAAATAGCGAAGGAACTTAAAACTGAGCCTTTCCGATAACAATGCAAAAGTAACGCACAGAAAAGCGGGATTTTTGAAAGTATTCTTTAACAGTATACAAAACAGCATGAAAATTGTTTTCAAATGACAAAAACAATTTTATCAGCTAACTACTTGATCATTAAATATATTGGTTCGCAATTTGTAGATGCAAAAGTTGTAGCATTACCTTTTATTGACAAAAAACTGCATTAAAAAAAATATGCGTTAATTTTGCCGGTCAGTGTATTTACGACAACTGCCTTTGTCGATAAAACGCTAATAAATGCATGCACTTACCTTTATAATTCGAAATAACAATGCAGAGCGATCGTGAGGGGGAAGATCTTGGTATATTAAATCTTGACAAATAGGACTTCTAAGCAGGATTTGGCTGCCTACTTCATAGATTCCAAGGACGCCACTATCAGAGAGAGCAGTTAACTGCGGCAAAAAGCGGCCTAGGAATTCTGGAATTTCTAGCCAGCTTGCACGCAGAGTGAAAAATGGGAGGCCCTGTTATTCTTTAAGCAACTGTAGGATAACTTTAAGGACGCTGCATGGGGACCGGCTAAAGCTGTTTCCGGCCGTTCGTGAAAAAATCAACGCCGTTAGCGGTTTTCGTTTAAGGAAGCCGCATAGGAACCCGGCCTAAATATCGAAATTAGTATGCAAAATTTAAATTGAAGAGGCATTCTTACCAAAGCTGTTTACGGCCTTTCGTTAAGAAAACAACGCCACCTGCGGTTTTCGTTGGTTTAAAGAAGAGCGGCCTTGGCCTGCTTCTAGAATTTCAATTCCCGCGAAGGCGCTCCGTGAAAAATCAATAATCGAGAAATTCGACTGTTTGCTAACGAGCTTACTTAGGAAAACCAAGCAAGCGTGCTTCGACCAGAAAAGCCTTGCAGATACCGTATCTCTAACGTCAGACGTTTTATGCGATAAGTCTAAATTACTTTGCTACATTATTTAGATATAAGGTGGTCCGAAAAAATATGCTAATTGCTAGAACGCGCTATTGAAACGGGGCGTTACAGAACAGTTTCTTATGTATTTTTCCAAAGCTTTGGAGTCATTCGAGCCATTGAAAAACAAGTGCACATAAATTTTCTATTCAAAGATTTCGTCAACCAAAAATCACGCCATCTAAGATATAGTCCATCAAAAATATCATTTTTGAATATGTGACACCTTCGGATTGATACCAAATAATTCCGTTTAAAAAGAAATTATTTAATCGTAGCTTGCCTGCTGGATAAACTATTTAGCAATAGAAGCATGTGGTTAGAAAATTAAAGGAGATGGGACACTAGTAACGTTTTTCTTCTGACTATCCTCCACTGCCTCATGACTACACTAAATTTTAGTCGAATTTTTGTAATTTTTCTTATTTGCTGCTTGGACTTTGAACTTATTGTAAAACTGTTTTCTTGGCGCTGTACATTCTATGGCAGCAATGGAAATTTTATTTATATTTCGAAAGCTTTCGAATTCTAGCTGAAGTCGATGCGGAAATTGGAGATGTTACATAAAAGGTGAAAACTATTGTAAATAAATTACAAGAGCTAGAGTTTGCTTTTCTGTTAACTATAAAACATCTTTTAAAAATATTTCTGCAAAATGAAGATGCACCTAAACTTAAAAATGTATGCGGGTCATTAGCTGACCACTGACTATGCACTTTAAACATTAAAGGATTATTAAAAGGTTTTAGACCCTCCCACAGAATATAATACATTGTTTACAGCGCAATTCAAATTCGTCTGAGAAAAACAGAAGAGGTGTGAAAAAATAGAATTTTTGGGCAGCTACTAAACTGAAAGATGAGTCGAGTTTTACTCTACCATCATTAAATTAATTCATACCGCAAAATAGCGAAAACGGCCAAGAAATGCCTACCGATGTCACTGATGCCAACGCTATGGCATACAAGGAATTATTGTAACCTTAATCAACCATGTGATAATTGTCAAGGGAACCATCTGTATTTCAACTGCGAAAAAAAGGGCGATCCCTCAAAATGTGTCAACGTGAAGAAGGACACTCCGTTCTACGAGCTCGGATTTCAACACAAGATCTATGGCAGTTATGATACTCATAACATTCCTAGATATGTTAATAGCTTTTACGAGAGGCAGCTTGTACACGATATGTACTTATCAGA
Source organism: Agriotes lineatus (assembly GCA_940337035.1). Lineage (NCBI taxonomy): Eukaryota > Metazoa > Arthropoda > Insecta > Coleoptera > Elateridae > Agriotes > Agriotes lineatus. Next base: position 215,979 of record CALNHX010001394.1, on the reverse strand, counting down.
TAGCGACAGTTAAAGTGATTAGAAATTAAATGCTCAGTTACGTCCATAAGAAGTGAAGAAGTAGGCTCACCGCTATTGCACTCTAAGTTTATAATCATGCCATACATAGCAATTGTATTTGCTTAACTGGCTTTTGTGATCAAAAGATAATAATAAATTAGAGGTATTGTTATGCTCTAGAGTTCTCTACAACTACTTGGTGGTTTCTCAACGCACATGTTGAACAATTTCACTCAAACTCATAGATACGTCCAGTTCACAAAAAAATCTAAAAAAATAAAAGTAATTAATAGGTTATTGATGAAAGGAGGACTTTTTGTAGGTCCTAGAAAAATAAATTTCTAAATAAGCCATGACAAAATGTATTTCGCATTTTTGCATGTAATAAAATATTTGCTATTTGCCCTATAGAATAAATATATTATATTACGCGCCTCTCAATATTAATTTAGCCAGCACCTAGATTTTAAAAATTTTCCAGAACATACAATTTTAGTAAAATGAATATCAGGGTTTACTTTAATTCATAATCCCTCAAAGAACGATTAAAAAGGGTTTTCAATATATTTTTGATTTTTTAAATTTAAATGAGATCTTGTTTAGAGGGACAGTACTGTTCATACTATTACAGAAAAAAAATAATGTTGCAAATGAATCAGAACTTTCCTCTAAGCTAATGCACGGTTTTGAAGTATTGATAAAGTTCTCCCTGTACTTACATTTCCAACCCAATTTCCGTTTGGATGGTGGGATAGCAATCACTGCAGTGCTTGCTTTCAGCGACTTCCTACTTTAGCACTATCAAGAAGCATATACGCAGTTCATAAGGTTAAGCTGTTTATGTAACTATGGCTGTCGTTCTATGACATGCTTACTGCCAACTAACTACGTGCTTTGTAGTTAAGTTTACCTTGGCTACCTTACATGAAACCTTCTAATTAACTTTAGAAGTAATTACATCAGCGGTGCAACAGGCAGGAGTTTACACCGTATTGCATAAATTTCAAAGGTTTGCAGAGTTGGAATATAAACTTGTGACTATTTCAAACATGAAAAGGATCAATAATTAGGCTAATAATAATGATTTAATTAACCATGGTAATACGTTTTCCTGTATTTTCTAGAAAAATCGAATGTAATATGTAATTTGTTTATTATGAAATAGTTGTGGAATTTAAGAATAATATTTGTGCCAGGACTGTATAGACACTCAGCAGAAAATTGCTTGGCCAAGAAGTGAATAAATATTAGTGGGATCAATTCTTATAGTAATAACATAAAGTAGTAGACGCTATTGTAGAACAAAAGAAGGTGGACAAAAAAGGTAAACGTTTGACGTATTTCATTTCCTCATACTGGAGGCGAGGTAGTATAGGAATTTTGGGCCCCTCTTCAGCAAATAATGCAAATTACAGTATGCGTAGCAGAAAGAAAAAGTAGAGAATAGAAGAAAGACCAGGAAAGGTGGAAGAATACTGCCCGGCCTTCGCCTCAGAAAAGGTACTCTCACCGAGTTAATCGAACCCAGGACCTAACGAATGGTAAGTAGAGAAAATGGATCCTCGTGCTACTGCAACTGACTTAAATCAAACAGCTCTACAAATGTGATTGAGATGTGATACAGATAATTAACATACACAGTGCTTTCGTCAAGTAATGAATGAATTCGTTACAAATTCAAGAAATAATTTTTGTAAAAAACACATATACTGGTCGATTTGTATTTTTATTTGCACATTTTTTCAAATAAAATCTATAAATACAGGGTGACCCGTGTAGGAGGAACGACGTCGTCGATGTTTTTTTTTAAATGGCAGCCCCATCTTTTTATTACGGAATTTGAAAGAACGCATTTGGTTACTTATGCGAAGCTAATTTTTGAGTATAGGCTACATGACCAAAAATTAAGAGCAACAATTTTAAAATTGCAAAATACCAAATTTAATTGCAATGATAACTTCAAGAGCAACTAAATTAAATTCGAATTGTGCCCCGTTGTCTGTCTGACAGTTGCCAATACGACCGACAGGCTTTTTTCTTGATTGCTGTCATTGATAACGGTAAATTCATACTTCCTAAAATTAAATTCAGTATTTTTCAATCTTAATATGTTTTTCTTAATTTTTGGTCATGTACCCTATACGCAAAAATCAGCTTAGCATAAGTAAAGAAATATGTTCTTTCAAATTCCTTATAAAAAATCTATCAAAGGCTTTACCCAGAACTTCCCTCGGCGACATTGCGACACGTAATAATCTAAAAAATCAAATTAAGTTAGGAGTAAAAATATCTTCACGTTTCTAATAAATTAAATACATTTTCAAAAAAATTAATCCCGCTGGGGTTTGAACCCACCGCATCTGCAGAGCGATCGTAACCACACCCCTACATAGAGATCCTATCTGCACCGATAAAGCCAACTACGCTACGGAGCCTCTTTCAAATAAGTCCGGCGGCGCCTCTCTTGAACAGAATGGTGTTATTGTTGAAATGTTTTTACTCTTTTGTGACACTATCCTGTATCGGTTGAGTCTTATTTTCGGCAAATGTAAAGCCTGACCTATGTGAAAGTTATTACTTCCTTCTATTTGACAGTTCTTAATCGAATCAAGCAGCCTACTATTTAGTAAATGCTATTTTTATTTTTAAAGATTTTCATTAACCCATTCATAGAATTTTTAAGTTTTCAGAGCTGCTATGAAACTGTTTAGAAACATTTTGGGAACAGCATAAAATCGGAAAACATGCTGCATATTTTGCAGGATATTGTCACTTTTAACAACTTTAAGAGTCTGTTGCATTATTTTTATAGTGTCAAATCTTGCTCCACTGAGGCCGGCTGGGAAAAAAATAGTATTCAAACTTAGTTAAGAAAGTGCTCTTGCATACCTTGCGTAATTACAAACATCGCCTTCGGCTCGGTTTATAAACTTTCGCTCGGTATGCAAGGCTGCACTTTCTTACCTTGGTTTGAAATATGCTATTTCACAAAATGTTTGAAACTCTAAAAATTAACTCGAGTACACAGATTCCAGCACGAGCAGCGGAAGAGTCCAGTATGAATACTTTACATATGTGTTGGTTTTCTCCTAAAAAATATAAGCTAGAATAGTTAAGCTTTTAACATGTATTTAGTAATATTAATATTAATCGTTCAATTATTACAGTAGCATCTGAAACGAAGAGGCAAACAGAAAAAAAGTAAAAACTGTAACTTTTTGTGTCCTCCATGGTACGAAAAATGAGGAAGCATCAATAAATACTTGGTCTTTCATTAGCTTTTTTTGTGGTCTACGTTTGAGAGCGTTATGTTTGGAGTTATTTTGCTATAACATATTAGTGGTAGCCATTTATGTTGTTTATTAATGAACAGCGGGAACGGTTACCTGCATAGACTTGTAAATTTTCTATGGCAATGTTCAAGGTTGTAACAATCAACTATGGTAGTTTAGTGATGATTGAGTAATGCTCGCCACTGGTTGGTAATTTTGATTAATTTAATTACTTGTTCATATTCGGTTCCTGACCTGACATGACCATTCCAAATATATAACTTTAATAACTTTTTTCTCTATCTCTTACGGTTTGGCTGCTGAAACAGCGTTCCGGACGGACCAGCGTCCCGGACAGACAAGTCTATTAGATAAAGTCCAGTGAGACAAATGTCTCATTTAATAAAACAAAAAAGACAGTTTTGCAAATAGAACGCGTATTCACCACACGTACGTATATGACGTCATTGTTGGTAGCAAACTACCAGTCGCATTCGTCTTGATAAAATTTGCCTAGAATCTAACCTAAAAAGTTCGGATTAGGATAATTACGATAATAATTAGTGTTAGAGACTGAAATTCGGTTCCTGACCTGACATGACCATTCCAAACATATATCTTTAATAACTTTTTTTTCTATCTCTTACGGTTTGGCTGCTGCAACAGCGTCCCGGACGGACGGACAGACAAGTCTATTAGATAAAGGATTATATATACGAGTATTAAAAGATAATTAAAATAATTACAATAAAAAGCAGTTATGTGCTCATTTTCTTATTTAAGTTAAGAACTGCAGTGAAAATAAAGTTAAAATCAAATTAATGTTTTACTAAACTCTAAATGTGTGAGTATAAGGAGATAACATGTTATAAAATAGATAATGTAATTTTACACCAAGCGAAGTCGTATCTTTTAATAGGTTTAACATTAAAATGTAACCCGATTATTAGAAGTGTGATATTGTATGTACAGCTTAGAATCCGGGGGTTTCACGTGGATGTTCTGATACAGGTTTGTTTGAGTGACAGCCACATTTAACAGTCTGTGAGATTGGAAGAGAGATCGCTAATGTGAGGAATTACATCTGAGCTCGAAATCAGATCAAACTGTTTATACTTGGTTGAAGATTCTCCTGATGTGGGTCTGATTTACGTAAGCTGGAACAATAGGTTTAAACATATCCGAGTAAATCGATAACATTTAAATTTCTTTGCATTTGTGCGGTATCTTCAGGCAGCTTCTAGCCTATCAGTGGTAGCAGGATCGATACACTGTTTAAAGCGAGATATTCTAATATCAAGTAAATAATAGGTTCGAGATACGTTTCCTGCAGCTTTCGAATTTAGTAAGCTGTGTGAGATCAGATTTCATAAGTAAGTCCTACCAGAATTTTCCGCACTGTATCAAATTATTGTTGATTTAGTGGGATCATGAAGATACATAAAAGGAAAGAATTTCATTAAAAACTACAAACAAAGAAAAATAGCCACAAAAATCTAATAAAGGAGCGACCTCGATATTGGATTTTTAACCGAAGATATGCAATCTGCACATGCATATTCAGTTCGCCCTGAAACCACTAGACTGAAATATGTTTAATAATGTGGACCAACTGGACAGCAAATTTTGCGAAGCGTGCAAATTGTGCTTGATATATTATATATTATTTTATGTTCATTTACTATGCCAGAAAGGCTCCCAACAAAAAGCTCCAACAACTGCTGTATTATGGTTTTTAATATATGTGTGCAGACGACTAATTGAAATTTAACTAAGCGAGACCGGATATACAAATTATTCGTGAAAAATAAAAAATCTCAATAAAAGATTCAAAAGTAATAACACTTTTCCGTTAATTATTCGCAGTAATGGTTATTCAGAATGGCATCCGTTATATAGTTTCCAAAGTTAATTAAGTAATATGTATAATCATCATTACATTAGTGTACAATAATATGGTTAACTTGTTAGAAAATGCTCGCTAATAAATTAATGTTACGTTAATATTATATAAGTGTTCAAAGGTAGCAATTAAAGAAGATATTTTTCAAAACTGCATACTCTATTGTGATAACACTAAATAAATAGCTTATCAAAAGTAACAAGTAAACTTTAGATTTTAGCAAAAGTATAAGCACACTCTGAAGTGTTTTATAAGAACTCAGTGGCAGAGTTAATAATAATAATAATAATAATAAAGGTGATAATTATATTAAATTGCTCTGTAAGCTTTGTAGGCCTTGGCATAGATACATTAGATTTCATTATTTAAATAATTTACTTTTGTCTTAACATATATTACAATACATGATCTCACTTTCCTACTAATAACTTCATTTACACTTTTTCTAGGACTTCTTTTACTGTTCTTCTCCATCTTACCTGTTCATTGCTTTATCTCTACAATTTCTGATAGATATCTTCCGTAAATCTTCCTGGACGTTGTTCATCCATCTCTTCCGTGGCCTCCCCCTTTGTTCCGTCAACGTATGTCAAACCTTTTGCTGTTTAAGTTTATGATGTGACGGCCACCTTACTGAGAACAAATATATATAAATATTTGAACAATAATCTGGTGGTCCAGTTTTTTGTTTGTGTGTGACAGAAGAAAATTTGTCAATTTGGGTGTTGTGTGCACGAATTTGTCACAGGAAGAAAAGAAGTTTTTTGAAGAGCCTAGCTGCCGAGTTGATACCGAAAACACCAGGTAAGGTTGGCTTGTTAACTTAGTAGACAGATTTAGCAAAAGGTCCTTCGAATTTGTATAATAATTTTGATATTAGATTGATTCATTTTTGGTCCTTCGAGCCGGATAGAACGGTCCGTTGGATTAACAAACTAGTTACAGTTCACTGAGAAAATAACGTTTGCATAGAGTTGTTTTACGGTGTTTTGGTATATTTAAATATTTATTTTGCATTTAGTGATAAAGGTCGTTGCAACCTTATATTACCTGCGTTTGTTGTTATTTTTGCCTGCTCATTATTTTTGTGTATTTGTTGCTGCTTTGTATTCTTTGAATTTTATTGAACAGTACAACTTTGTGTTGAAAAATTTTTGATTAGATACAGCTAGAGTTTAATTGTCTATAATAATTATGGCTCCAAAGAAGGAAACATTTTTAGCTAGACAAATTGCAATCTCGCAAATTGAGGAAATCTTTGAATTAGCAAGTGAGGCGAGAATTTGCGATTTTTATTTAAAGTAAAATATAGGACTTTAGATACCTTGTACAAAGAGTTTAAAGATTTGCATTTAAAAGTTATTACCCAGACCAATGACTCAGATTTGCTAGCACAAGAGATTATTCGGAAACAAGTTGAAAATCAATATTTTGAATCGTGTGTACATTTTGAATCAATTTTCCTCCCAGTGTTAGAAGCACCTGTGCTTGAAGCAAAGTCAACTGAGTTTGAAAAGTCATGTTTAAATGTTAATCTACCTAAATTAGAACTTAGAAAGTATTCTGGTGATCTGCTCTCTTGGCAATCATTCATAAGTCTCTATGACAGTTTAGTACACAACCAAAGACAGCTTTCGGAAATTGAAAAGTTTCAATATTTATTGCTTTCTCTAGATGGAGACCCTCTTTCTTTAGTGAAGTCTATTCCTTTAACTCCGGAAAACTATCAGTTAGCTTATAAAACAGTCATAGAGAGATATTCAAATAAGCGTATGTTAGCTAGTAGTCACTGGCATATTTTGAAAAATTATCGTCCTTTGACCTCCGAAAACTCGAAAGAATTACGTTGTCTTGTGGATACATTTTCTCAAAATTTAGCCATTTTAGATACTTTGGGTTTTGACATATTAGCTTGGGATTTTATTGTTGTCGATTTGTTAGAAGACAAATTACCTCCTGCAATTCGTAGACGTTTCGAGCTACATGGTGATGCAATGGAAATTCCTACCTATTCACATTTGAAGGATTTCCTATTAAAACAGTGCGTTGCTCTAGAAACTATTGCTACCTCGAAGGTACCAACCAATATTTCATCAGGTTTCAAATCATCTCGTGTAGGAGACTCGGTTGGTAAAGCTCATTTCCCACAACAATCTAAAGGTTCATATTTTAAACCTAATTCTTTACTTGTACAAACTGCTTCCTCCAGTGGTTCACAAAAGTTAGTTTCGAGATCTCGTGTAGGGTGTAACATTTGTCAGGGAGATCATTTAGTATATCGTTGTTCTCAGTTTATGTCCATGACACCTAGGGATCGTCATGCGGCTGTAAAACGTGCTCGTTTGTGTTTTAATTGTTTGAAAGATTCTCATGGTGTGGCTTCGTGTCCATCTCAAGTTTCTTGCTCTAGTTGTGCGAAAAGGCATCATACGTTGTTACATTTTATCATTAATAGTGGTGATTCTCGAACTGAAACGCAGACTACTTCTTCGAATTCGTCTGATAGTCCTGTGGTTTTAACGCCTCGGCCAAAGATGAGAATGGAACTTCGCTCAATGATTCGCTGTTGATAGGCCCTAAGTTTCAGAATGACATTGCTGCCATTCTTCTTAAATTTCGTGTTTATTCATTCGTTTTTACTTGTGATGTTCGGCAAATGTATCGCCAGATTTTAATTGCCGAGGATCAAAGGCGTTATCAGTTAATATGTTGGAGATTTTCTCGTACAGAACCTGTGCAAATTTATCAGCTTAACACAGTGACGTATGGGGTTTCTTCGGCTCCATTTCTCGCTATTCGTACCATGTTGCAATTGGCGGACGAAGGACGACAGCTTTTTCCCTTGGCTTCTCAAGCTATTGACAATAATTTGTATGTCGATGATCTGGTTTGTGGTGCTAATTCGATAGAAGATGCAGTTGAACTTCAAAGACAAGTTTTAGGATTATGTAGTTCAGGATGTTTTGAATTACGCAAATGGTCAAGCAACCATTCTTCTCTGTTAGAAACCATCCCTGATGAATATTGTTCGAAACATAGTTTATCTTTTGACCTTGAAAAGGATACTTTTACTAAAGTTCTTGGCCTTCATTGGCAATCCTTGATAGATTCGTTTTCCTTTGTTGTGAAATCTCGTGAGTGGTGTTGTACTAAGCGTTCGATTTTATCGGAAATAGCTAGTATTTATGACCCCCTTGGGTTCTTGTGTCCCGTTATATTCTTTGCGAAACGTCTCATACAGATGTTATGGATTTTAAGTGTTGGATGGGATGATGCTCTTCCTCCAGAAATTGTGAACAAGTGGCGGCAATATAAGGCTCAATTACCACGGTGCAAATCCCTCGAGCTGTAATGCCAGATCATACGTCTGTATTGTGTCAGCTTCATTCTTTTTGCGATGCCTCAGAGCAAGGCTACGCCAGTGTAGTGTATCTTCGTTGTGCATACCCAGATGGTAGAGTTATCGTTTCGTTACTTTGTGCCAAATCAAAGGTTGCACCTTTGAAGACTTTGTCGATCCCTCGCCTTGAGTTATGTGCTGCGGTGTTGTTATCTTCTCTTGTAGTATGGGTGAGAAATACGCTTCAACACCTTATTACCATAGATAGTATTTTTGCTTGGCCTGACTCCACAATTGTTTTAAATTGGATTCGATCTTCTCCGCATCGGTGGAAAACCTTTGTGTCAAATAGAGTGAGCCTCATTCAAGAACGGCTTCCACCGGAATGTTGGCATCACATACGTTCGTTTGAGAACCCCGCCGACGCAGCATCTCGGGGTCTCCTCCCAGAAGAATTTATGGCGTTTCCCTCATGGTGGGCGGGACCTGCGTGGCTTCGTTTATCTTCTACTGATTGGCCTCTAGAGGATTCTAATAAAAGAGTAGTATATGAAAATCGTGACTTAGAAGAAAGGAAAATTGTTTTGATAGGTCAAATTGTTTCAAACGCTATTGATTCGTTGTTCACGCGTATTTCATCTCTTCGTAAAATACAGGGTGTTATTGCTTATTGTTTGCGTTTCGTTAGAAATACTAGATGTTCTGACAAAATTTTGGGACCCTTATCTCAAAAGGAACTTCATGAAGCTCTCTTATGTTTGGTAAAAGTAATCCAAGAGCAATTCTTTGCACAAGAAATTTCGGCTCTTCGTCGTGGTAAGAAACTTCCCAAGACATTTATGAAATTAGCCCCCTTTTTAGATGAAAAAGGTACTCTACGGGTTGGAGGTAGACTATCTCAATCAGAATTAGCATTTGAAGCTAAACATCCAGCGTTACTTCCTTCTTCTCATGTTCTCTCAAAACTATTGATTTTACAAATTCATTATCAAAACTTACATTCTGGCGTAAACACCACTCACTATTTGCTACAGCAAAATTTTTGGATTCTTGGTGCCCGTAGCCGTATTCGTAGTTGTTTATCAAAATGCTATCGTTGTTTTAGATTTAGACCTAATAGTTTTGTATACCCTATGGGCGATTTACCTAAATTTCGGGTTTCTCAAACAAAACCCTTTTTTCATGTTGGTGTGGATTTTGGAGGTCCATTTTCAATTGTTACAAGACGCACTAGGGGTGCAAAAGCTTCAAAAGCTTATTTGTGTTTATTTGTATGCTTATCAGTAAAAGCAGTCCATTTGGAAGTAGTGTCAGATTTAACTACTGATGCCTTTTTAGCTTGTTTACGTCGTTTTATTGCTCGTCGGGGTAGGTGCTCAGACATCTACAGCGACCGTGGCACTAATTTTATTGGAGCGAGCCACCAATTAAAAGACTGTTTGAAAATGGCCGCTGAGAGCGAAGCCATCACGTGGCATTTTAACCCACCTTCTGCACCACATTTTGGAGGAATTTGGGAGAGTGGTATAAAAGTAGTTAAAACTCACTTATACAGAGTCATTGGTGCCCAAATATTAACTTTAGAAGAGTTGTTAACTTTAGTGACCCAAATTCAAGCTTTATTGAATTCCCGTCCGTTATGCAGCCTAAGTGCTGACCCCAATGATCTTAGCTCGTTAACGCCTGGTCATTCCCTAACGCTAGAGCCTCTCACTGCTCCTCCAAATCCAGAACTGTCTCATCTTCCCATGAATAGACTTTCTCGTTGGCAATTAATACAAAGCCTGCAACAGAGTTTTTGGTCCCGTTGGAACAATGAATACATGCATCAATTGTATCAAAAATCTAAGTGGTATAAAACTCACACCTTCCAAAATTTAGACATAGGAACACTTGTTCTTATTAAAAACGAGCTGACCCCTCCCCTTGTTTGGAGACTGGGCAGAATAATTAGTATCCATCCGGGAAAAGATGGAATTTGCAGAGTTGCAACAATCAAAACTACGCAGGGGGTAATGCAGCGTCCTTGTACTAAATTGTGCCCTCTACCGTCGCAGTAATGGTACTTTTAGTTTTTTCTTAATAAGTGTTAGTAGTTGTTTTTAAAAAAAATTGTAAAAAAAAAGCTCGTGTAGACCTTATTTTTGGTGGGCGGTATGTTCCGTCAACGTATGTCAAACCTTTTGCTGTTTAAGTTTATGATGTGACGGCCACCTTACTGAGAACAAATATATATAAATATTTGAACAATAATCTGGTGGTCCAGTTTTTTGTTTGTGTGTGACAGAAGAAAATTTGTCAATTTGGGTGTTGTGTGCACGAATTTGTCACAGGAAGAAAAGAAGTTTTTTGAAGAGCCTAGCTGCCGAGTTGATACCGAAAACACCAGGTAAGGTTGGCTTGTTAACTTAGTAGACAGATTTAGCAAAAGGTCCTTCGAATTTGTATAATAATTTTGATATTAGATTGATTCACCCTTTTTTTACGATTGGTTTTCTATACATCACCATTTAAATCATTCTGTGATTCTCCAATCTTTGTACATGTCCCAACGATCTGATTCGTTGGGCTTTTGTCACTATTCTTATTTTTGGATCTTTGTATAGTGCTTCTATTTCTTTATTTATCTTCCTTCTATAGCCGTCTTCCGTATTTACTCCTCCATATATTGTTCGTAATATCTTTCTCTCCTATCGTTCCAATCTCTCCTCCTGCGTCTTTTTCAAAACCCAGGTTTCACACGCGTAGATAGTTGTGGCTCTAATTACCGCCCTATATATTCTTTGCTTTCTTCTCCTTAACACAAATTTCGACTTCATTCGCATTATCAACATTCCATACTTGCGGTTTCTTTTTGTTATTCTTGTTTCTATTTCCTGTCCTTCTTGGCTATTTTCACTTATATTCACTCCCACATATATAAAATTCTGCACCTTTTAGAAGGGCTATGTTTGTTCTTCTGTTTGCACCTACAGACAGTTTTCTGTACCATGCTGACTATCCACATTATATTCATAGTTTTTTCTTGATTTATTCTTAAAACCAAATTTATTTGCTTCCCCTACTATTCTTCTTATAATTTTTCCAGTTCTTTTTCTGTATTTGCTAGTATTGTTAAGTCATCAGCATATGCGATACATAAGTGTTCATTCATTAATATTGTTTCCTCCATCTTTATCTTGCTCTTTCTAATTATTACTTCTACGACCAGGTTAAATAGCGTCGTTGACATCAGATGTTACTGCCTGACTACCCGTTGCACTTCAAAATTATTAGACTTTCTTTTTTTCATATTATTTCGTTTTTCGTTTTATGCAGTGTAATTTTCGCCAGTTTGATCAATTTACTGGGTATCTTCAATTCCTTCAAATCTCAATACATTTGTTTCCTATTTATTCGGCCATAGTCTTGCCTAAACTCCACAAAGACTACATAAAGAGCAGTTTTACATTCATAACAATTCGTTTGTATTTCTTTTAATGAAAATATTTGGGCTATTACTGATCGATTGTTTCTAAATCTCGCTCCTGCTACATTTTCCATATAATCATTTAGCTTAGCTCGTAAACTTTCCGTTAGTATCTTGTAAGCCGTCTCCAGCATTGCAATGCATTTATAGTTCTCGCATAGTGGCTTGCCCATTTTTTATGTATTGGGCATATTCCTGCTTTGGTCCAGTCTTCCGGTAATCTCTCTTCCTCCCATATATTTTTAATTAGTACATACATCAGTTTATGTAACATCTCTCTGCCTACTTTTACCATTTCTGCTGATATTATTGTTATCCAGAACTCTTTTAATTTTTTTAAGTTTTTTCCGTGGTTGGGGCTTCTACTTCTGTTGCATCCTGATGTTGCTCCAATTCTTCCATCCTGGCATGCTTTTGTTCTCTATTATCGTTTAATAAATCCCAGAAGTAATTCTACCTTCTTCCTAAAATTTTTGTTGTTTCGCTTAGCGTTTCTCCTTCTTCACTCTTTATGTATACGGTAGTGCCTAGTATCCCTTATCTATTCTCTTGCCTTCTTGATAAAATGACCTGATTTCTTTGTTTTGATATTTTTCTGTATTTCTTTTCATTTATTCCCCATATATTTTCCTTTCTTCTCTCTATATATTTTCTTCATTTGTCTTCTTGCATCTCGATTCCATTCTTTGTTCTTTTAATTTTCAATTGCTTCAATGTTTTGTCTAGTATTCCTTATTTTTTCTGCTATGCTTTCACATTCTTCATTGCACCAACCTGTTTTCTTTTTTCTTGCCGTATTTCTTATAACTGCTTTATTTGCTCTTATTGTTGTTATCATATTTTCTTAAATATCTATCTTAGCATTTAATATGTTCATAGTTAAGCTTTTCTCTATTCTGTCTCCATATTTGGTATTTGTATCCTCATTAATTAGTATCGCGAAATAAAAGTTTTTCCCATATTTCTTAATTATCTTTTTCGCACTCCTTCTATCCAGTTTTCCTTTGCACCTGGCCCTCACCAAAGAGTCGTTTGTATTACATTCTGATTCTCTAACAGAAAAGTATGGAAATGGGGCAATAACAACAATAAATTTGAGAAAACAAGAAGAACCAACAAAACTCAAGAAACTAATAAACGGAAAAGCTAAAAAAATGAAAAACGAAAAAATTTGAAAAGATACATTTAGGGACTTGGAACGTAAGAGGGGCCTTTGAGGCGAGTACACTGAAGAAATCAAGAAAAAGCATAAGATATCAGCTGGATATACTTGCAATACAAGAAACTAAACAACTGGGGACGAAATTTGTTTTTGGGGCGTATGACGTTTTTCAAAAGTGGGGGAAAATAGGATGCTAGGGATAGATTTTGTGATACAGAAAAGATTACAGGAAAAAGTAATTGGTTTTGATCTATATCTCACAGGTTATGCTCGCCAAGAATAAAAAGAGAAGAAAGAAAGATGAGCATAATAAATTTGCATGCCCTTACAGAAGAAGCCGAAGATAATGAAAAGGATATATTCCATGAACAACTAGATAAGGAATATGAGAGAATACCAAAATATGACCTGAAAGTGAATATGGGAGACTGCAACGCAAAAGTGGGAAAAGATGATATATATGAAGGTACAGCGGGAAAATATAGCGAACAAGAGGCTACAAACGATAATGGTCAGAGAAGAATATGTTTCGCACACAGCACTCAACAGAGGCGGAACAATATACATAAGAGTATATGGAAATCCCCGGACGAAAAAACAACAAATCAAATAGACCGTGTACTAATAGAACAAACAGACAGGGACTTCATAACACGACTAGAAACTAAAAGAGGAGCAGAATGTGAAGGTGATAAATATATTTATTAAACATGCTAGAAAAAATGTATAATTTCAAAGTTTATATTAATTTATGAATCTAGAATCTATACAACATGTTTAAAGGAGAAACATCGTCGTAGGCGATTTTCACTTTCCCTAGATAGTATATTAATCGCAAACATTACAAAAAAGTACAATAATAAACGTTATTCACTACACATAGAAACCCTTAATGTTCTCTTAAACCCACAAATATTGGGTTTATTTACAAATAAGTGTTTACCAATTTCGGGCCAGTACACTCAAATCAACTTTCAAATTTAATAGTTTTGTGCTGAGGCACTAATGTAAATTGAATATCTTAAAGTAGCATTACAAACTTGCATTACCAAGCGTTTTCTGAAACAGTTATATTAATATAAAGGTTCCTTGTACTGTAAAATTTTATATAAAAATATACCATTCATAAGTGCGTACTTTTGCTCTAATTTTAATATTTTTAGATCTTTATAGATCTGCCTGACCTAACTTCTATAAGGCACAATAAATAAAAGTATGAGACAACAGTTTTGTAAAACCTTTATTCGATTCTTCATGGTTTAGAGTGCACTGAACTAGAGTAGTCCACATGACTAAGTATCAGTGAGATTTAATTTAGTGTTAGGAGAATGTACCGGGTGTCTTAAAAAAACTATATCTAGTATGCCTTGAATTTTCCATAATGCAATGGCAATAACAATTTAACGGCAAATAAAAGTTTACATGCAAACAAAATTCAAAACCTACTAGATGTAATTCTTTTTAAGACACCCGGTACCATTTAAGTTCCCATTACACTTTCAGCTTTCCGTAACTTTCATCAGGCTTCTGAGCGACACACCTTTCAAAATTAAAATTGTTATCAATAATCACTCCAAGATCACGTATAGTATCACTAAACGTTAAAATATCTTTACGCATTATTATCTCACTTTTTGAGCTATAGATCAAGGCTATGTGGCCACCAAGCTCACAAATTCCACTTAAAGCGAGCAATCTTATATAAGACTAGCTGACCCGGCAAACGTTGTTTTAGATTATGACATGATGGGGAGAACCCTTCAAACCATTAAGCACAGAATCATAAAAGTATGACTGCAAATAGAAAGTCGTACAGTGTATAGAAAAACACACTTTCGATATTTTCCAATTTTCCGGCTTTTCCTTTGGATTTTTCTGAATTTTCGTTTTTGCTAAACCACCTCGGGAGTGAGACGAACAAAACAAAAAAAATCATCGAAATAGGTCAAGTCGTTCTCGAGCTTTTGCATTACTAACACACGGCGATTAATTTTTATATATATAGATAGAAGATATGCTGAATATATTTCTGTTTCATAAGCGGCGAAGTGGAGTAGGATCCCAAACTTTCTAATCACCCTTAATCACAGTCGAGTAGAGTCCCGTTGATGGTTGAATAGAGTCCCAAAAGTATTTTAGCAGATTATGTTAGATTAAGTAATAGATAAACACTTGCGTAGTTTAAAATTTATTTTACAGTAATATTAGAAATATACAATCAATTATTAGTAAATTGTTGTAAAAAAACTCATGAAATGCAAAAATATTTACAACCATTTGCTTTAATAGGTACATACATGCATACAAATATTTTAAAAAATCAGCTATTAACAGTTTACAGCATTAGGTACTTTTAAAACATTACATTTTAAAATGATTTCCAACTATTGTAACAAAATCAAAATTAGCGCTGTATCGTCATTTTTTAGTCGAGATATTTGACAATCCAAAAACTTTTTATTGTCTAAAGTTTGCGAAGCATATATTTTTTTTCATTTTGCTGCACACTTCTTATTTTTATGTAAGTATCACTTGGAAAATCCAAGAAAACTGTGATAAACTTAAAAATGTGAGGATGCGAATGGTAAAAAGCTGAATTAAAACGCGAATGAAAACTCTGGCAAGCATTTGTGGTCCTTTTTAAGCTGCTTGAATTTTCAGCCCATATATGGTGGAAATGTAGAAGATTCGGATATGTAATTTCCATCAAATAGCCGGTAAATTCTGTTAATTTAGAATTCGCAGGTTGAATTGCACTGAAGTCAATGGCAAACCAATCCCCAACATCTTTAGGATCGAGAAATGGCAAACCGAAGCAGTACCTTAAGAATTTTCCCACCTCCGATTCCTTGTCTTTATAGAAGCTTGACCCAGATGAAACCTACATCCAATTAGGGTGATGTTGGTCCAAGTCTATGTCACACTTTGATGTATAGCTTGTTCAAAATCGACCACGACTGTGCTTGGTGCTAATTGTTTTCCACACTTTTGGGCTACTTGGATAGCATAATTTAATGCCAAATTGTTCGTGGCCTTCCGTTTGTCAGGAAGCAAAAAAAAAACTAATGGTATATAATGGTCTCCTTTTAGCCCATGAATTGTAAACATTTGCAGGCAAAACTTAGAATAGCAGTCAAATGTTCCATCCACATATATAGTTTCCAAATTACACAAAAACTCCAAATTTGTTTGACACGAAAACATCACCACGTTATTTTCCGCGCCGTTAATTAGTAAAAATGTTTCCTCCCTATTAGTTTTAACTAGATATGAGTTTAGGGCTTGGTGAACTTCTTCAACGTTTGTTGGGAGTCTTGGTAAAAGGCTTCTTCTTGCGTGGTATAGATTTCTTCTTATGCACTGGATGTCGCTATTTGTCAAAGTGTCGACGTCACCTTTTCTTAGTTCTGTGTGAACTAATTTCATAGGCCTTTCACTTACATCCTCGACAGCTTAATACGTTTTGTTCAATAATTGTTCTTGTAGTGGTTCATGGTTATGCTTATCAATGATTTCCACCAAAACATTTGCCCTCGGTCTTTAAATATGCTGAACACTTCTTGTTTGGGCCGATCGAACATACCCATCGTTTAACCCCAGTTGATAATTCTTTGTGGAAACGATATTTAAACCCATTCAACACTATAAGTTCTTTTCCTCTTTCACTTGTCACAAATTTTAGCGCACTCATGTTCAGGTCGTTTACAGATTTTAACTAAATGGCATAAATCGTATCTCATCATTGTGTAAAATTTTTCATTCGCATGAGGGGGAGGGGGTTGTTTCTCTGCCAATCAGGTAATAGCTGATGAACCTACTTTAGTTCGGTCATTAGCAAATTATTACCGCTTAATCATCTCTTATCGGCTTAATCCCTTAACTACTTCGCCCCGGACTCTACTCAACTATCTACATTTTTGCAACGTAATTAAACCAGCTTATCGGGACTCTACTCGTATCTGCCCTTCATAAGTTTGCATATTATACAAAAGTCATACACAAACTAAAACCCAATACAGGATTGTCAACCCCTAATTAGTTAAAAATGATCGTCTTGCAGACTAATAGTCAGCAGGGACTCTGATTTCTAATCAGAACATATGGGTTTATTACTTCCTATGGTATTTAGGATACATGGTAATACAGCTCTCCTGATTAATTGTTCTATACCACTGACTATATTTTATTTCCTTCGACATTTGGAGAAAGAGTGCAAATAATTTGTCCATGCAACAGCTTATTTTTGTAAGTAAGAAATAAATACTTTAAATCCCAATATTAGTCAAAAATAAGAGACATACATCATTTATAATATTTGGCTGTCATCCATCTTGTATTTGGTGTTTCCTCTATGTGTTATTATACTATTTCGGGTATGATCATTTTTGTTTCAGTTTTTTTAAATTTTTTTCGGCCTAGGGTCTGTTAAGACCCCGGACCGCCTTTACAGAGTATTAAAATTGGTCTTAATTATTCCCAATCAAGTAAGGCAATTCTCCATTATTGTTTGTAGTTATCCCTTATTTGTGCTTCTAAGCATATACTTCAGACATTTAACATGAGTCTGGGATTCCCCATACTATAAATGTGCAAATTTCATTTTGTTTCTGTTACTTCTGTGCGGTTGAAGATGAGTACCGTGTCATAATTTCAAGATAGTAAGCGCGTTACAGATGAAGAACTGTCTTGAGAATGATGATCCCGATATTGAAAATAATTATGATGTTGAAGTGGCTCCACGTGATGTAGAAGAAGAAGATGTCATGACAAAAGAAAATGGAGAGGATGACGTAATTGCTGTTGATCAGGAGACGCAAGTCGAATTTAAAGCCGTTGCAGAATCCAGCAGTTCGAAGTTTTGCAAAATATGTGGAAAAAGATGGAACGGAATGGTCCAAGACACCAATAAACTTACAAGCTAAATTACCAACAGCCAATATTCGTAAAACTGCACTTGGACTTACAACTTGTAGCGCAGGTATTTCCAGCATGCAAGATGCTTTTCTTCTATTTTTCAGTTATGACATTGACATAATCGTAACTGTGACAAATAGATAAGCCAAAGATTTTTATAATAAATTGAAAGACGAAAATCCGAACAATACTAGAAATGATAAGCCTGTTGACGCTATCGAAGTCAGGTTTTACATTGGCATTCTTCTCACATTAAGAGCTCTGCATTGTTCTATAAAGAAGCTATAGATATGATTTGGTGTCAGGATAGAGTTGATAAAGTGGGTGGTGAAGATGCCAGATATAATCTTGCAGTATCCCCAAACAAAAGGTGCTGTTGCTACCACGAACAAACTGGCTAGAGAATATACAACACAGAGGAAAACAAATCGGTGGCCAATATTTTATCACCTCATAGATATTACAGGCATAAATGCTTATAAACTTTGGCTTTTAACGAAACCTGATTGGCTAAGCAATTGATCAAATGGATGTAAAATATTCTTATTGGAACTGTGGGAAAAGAACTAATAAAAGGAAATTCTATACGCCGATACAACAATAAACACATCCAACTAAATAGAAAGCGATGCATGACTGATGTTGTCCTTGAGCTATTCGAAATCTCTCAAGAAAGAGCTGATAATTCAAGTGACGGAAGAGGACTTGGTTATATGTGCCAAAGGAAAAAAGATGGAAAAAGTAGAGTAAACATTTTTGTGTGTTTAGAACATTCTGTTTTTGAAATTACTTGTAATCAGTGCAAAAATTTAAACTAAGTAAAATTTTTTAAAAGGTTTTTGTAGTTAATAGTTTGTTAGTCTTTAGAGTATTTCTATTAGTATAAATAAAAATAAGAATGGATAAATTTGTTATTTATTGTCCTTAAACTGGTACGTTAAGTATGTGCAACCATTCCATGACGTCTTTCTTGAGGCCCATCTGTTGAAGGTAATACAATTAAAATTACTACCGTTGTAACTTAGAATGATTTTTGAGCCATATTTCCAGTAGCGATAAAAACTGCAATGAAACTGATTCAAAATAGTTAAAAATTAGCTGGCGATATGAGAAATATGTTGTTACACATGGCACATACACTTCATACAACTATAATGTTTCCGTTGATAACATCTTTCGTTTCAAGAGATTGAATCAAAGAAATCTAAGAATGTAAACAACGAAAGGAGATAGTGGTACATGTTTCTAAACTTCCTTGCAGTTTGATATTGATGTTATATTTTTCTATGCCGGAGATCACTTAAATCATACCAGAGATCCCTCAGATGGCTAACTAATGATAAGCATATATTTCGAGAAACCTATAGCAATTTTGAACATGATTCTTACATTAAACAACTTATAATGCCACTCCCACACTGGACAAAACTAAATTCTATCAAAAACGTTTTTATTATTTTGTAGTAAAAACAACAATACTAAAACATCTTAAAAATGTAGATTAACAGAATTACTGATATTATTCCCAACTCATGTTGGGGAATTGCTAGTTCCGTTAATAAATATTTTCAAACCTATCTACAGCAATTACATTTACCGGAACATCTGCATGACTCGATGCAGCTAAAGTGCTTCTTAGCCTTACTCAATATCAAGTGTCTGTTGGTGTAATCGATTTTCTTAATCCACCAAAAGTTCTGAAATTAACAAGAGTAATTAAATTCGGAAAACGGAAAAATCTTTAATCAAACATTCAGAAACCCCTGCAATAGAACGAAACAACAATTCACGGTAACTAACTGCAGACAGTTTAATGAAGCGTAGCTAACTATGTTGGTGGTAGAAACCTTCTAATGACATCATGACAATTTAAATTAGGACTATTTATCAAACTTCTAACAAGTTGCTTCGTATAAGCAGAAAACTTTATAAGCCATTTCTGATTGAAATCCCGACTTTGTAACTTGTTTTAACTTTCGTGTGTACTGATGGGCGTTTCACTTCAATTTCAAATGCAAATAGATTTACAGCAAACCGTAATTTAGTTTACTGAAGTGCCCACAATCGACTGCGTCGCTGAAAGAGAGCCGACAAAAAACGTTCCGTTCTAACGTCTACGCTACCCTAATGAATTACATAATCGCCCATGTAAATATTTCTCCAGCAATATTTACGCGTACATAATTACATAGCACATGGCGAATGAACAGTTATTATAAATGCCGTCAAATATTGATCGTCCTGCTGATTCAGAGAAGGCGGGCTATAAAAAGTAACTGAAGAACAATAATTCTGGTGGAGAGCAATTATTAGAGGCAGCAGCTGCTTGAAGATTATTGCTATCCGGATTTTGTGTAAGCTCAAGCTCAACTTCGAAAGCCAGAGTATTGAGAACACATGGCTTTGAATTATTAACAATTTCACCAGCATTTCTTTGTTGTTGATACGATGACAATAAAGCCATGTAATTGTTTTCATTATTTGGTTGCCATTGTTGCTTTATTACAATAAAATATATGTTCAGGTTCAATAATAGTAAATGAATGTTAAGTTTTGACAATCGATTACAAAATATTTATTTATTAACGTGCACATGAAAGAATTCTTGTAAGTTTACGGAGAATATAACTGGCTCTTTGTAATTATCCAGTTATGCAAAACTACATTGCAGCCACTACCACTCCTAAATGTCTATATAATACTGTACCAACTTAAGCAACCTACCTTACAAGGCTCACTTAACTCCAACTAGCTCAATTCTCGGCTGCGATACGGGTATGATAAATGTGGGATTTTTTGTTTACTTCACTTTCGCATAAAGGTTTTAGGTTCACACTAAGAAAGAAGTATTGGGCGCCAACAACTTCATTAAACTGTAATTTTTCTATAACATATACATGTATCCAATGTTTATGTACTATTGCAATTCCCAAATGACACTTTGTACTGAAATATCGAATTAGAGTTTATATCAATTTATGATTTAAGTTATTTAATTAATTGTGAGTTTTATTAAAAAGGGGGTTTTATTTCTTTTTCTGAAATTCTGCGCATACAAGTAAGATAAATTTAACGAGCTATCTATACCTTCTTAACCTATTTCTGTTCTCGAATACTGGTTGTTAAATATTTTATCGGATAACTCAATTCACATTTCTAAAGTATAGGAAATTCCCATTATTTGACACATATATGCTGTATAATATTAAACCCTAATTGATATTTATAAAATCTAACCTGTGGTTATTTATTTGGTTTCTTTTAACATTTCTACTGAAAAGGTAATCAAATTTCCTTATTACGTTCTTAGGAAGTTATTTAAGGTAGATTAAATTTTATATGTTCACTTAAACTTGTAAGTTTGACATATATCTGGTTATTAGTTAACTGAAGAGTTTCATATAATTCTCTGCGGTTTAGGACTGACCTAACATGGAGAAGTCAATCTTACTTAGCCAGGAACTGCAGCTGCCTTGCTTATCGAGTTGGCCTCCTAGTTAACAGGAAACATTTTCGTCGCCGGACTAATGAAGCGGGTTTTGGGGGTGAGGAATTCATAACGATATTTAGTGCTAGTCTACTATTATCGTCTACTTCAAATTAGGCATTCCAAAAGGCTTCGCCGAAACTCCGTGTGGCTTTATCCAACTGAATCATTGTGTTTAGTGTTCAAGGACAATAAATAATTGCAGGTGAAGTAAAAAGCTAAACCAAAGACACTTCCGTTAGGATAATGACTAATCACCGATGTATGTACCTACCAGTTAACGTGTAACTACTTTTTCTATTATTAGTATGCCCGACGAATTAAATCTATTTGCCTGAAAAACCATTACAATATAATAGAATGCAGAATTAGATTAATTATAATCTCACAAATTGGAGGTCTCAAATTCATATATCCTTGGAGCTGAGAACGAACCCCTAACTTATTCGTCACTGGACACTATCAAGGCCAAATTTGTTTTTTATTACAAGCAGGGTTTCAGTGGTAGTAATGAGTGGATAGAAGAGTGGCAGAACCAATCCAGCCCAACATGGCATTCCCTACTCGACCCCAAAAACTTCCCAGCGGGTTCAACCTGCCACGTAAATCCTGGGTCCGTCTGAATAGGGTGCGTACTAGTCATGGCAGATGCGGAGCAGCACTACACAAATGGGGCATACGCCAGGGCGCTGAATTTGACTGCGGTGCGGACAGCCAAACAATACAACATATCACCTACGTATGTCCAACGAGAGCATTTCCTGGTACCAGTAACGACTTCCTTGAAGCCACACCAGAAGCGATCCAGTGGCTCCAACAACTAGACCTGGAGCTGTAATACTTGAAACTAAATTTGTATACCAATTTGACTTAATTTTATGTTTACATACGTTCATAGATGTTTTGTTTTTCTTTTACATGTTATACCACCTGTATATACTGTTTTATATTATGTATGTTGTGCCATTAGCCAAATAATAATTACAAAATAAGAAATGGGTTTTCCCTTTTATTTTAATTTGAAAATTTCCAAATTAGCCCTCTATTTAAAATTGAATACTAGGTGAAGATTATGAAACCTGTATTTCTTCTAAGTACTATAAGAGTTATAACTTTCAAGTTTTATATATATAACAATTCAGAATTAGTGTATTTTAGTACCGCTAACTCTTGAATGCTACAATACTTTTACTTAATGTTCATACCATTGCTGAATAATGAGACGGACAGGTCATATGTACGTTTTTAATTGAAATAGTGAAATGAAAGATAATTTGTGAATGTAAGTATTAAGCGTATTAAACTGTTATATTCTTTGCTTTAGAAGACATTTAAACGCACCCTTGGTACCAATTTACAAGAAGAATAAAATAATTAATTCATTCAGTGGTTTAATATAAAGCATTACGGCATACTTAAAAAAATGCACATTAACCCTTAAGTAGCGACTTTGAATACAAAAATAGTAGTTGCAGTAGGTCTCTCCGCTCTGACACCTTGGTATTCTAAAATCTTAAACTTAAACTAATTTATAATATGACCCATTGCTGAATATATTTGCTTGCTTGTATCATCAATATAGTTCACTTCTGACTTCTAGTTTTATTGCAAAAAATGCACATTTGTTACATTTGAAATTCTAACTAGATCGGAAAATTAATTTCTGCTGATTTAGGTTACTTTATTTTAGATGGTTGGTTGGTCAATTCCCATTTTTTGGTGAGATTGTTAGATCATTTTCGACCTCGTTCAGCCATTTCTGCTATCAGTCCAACTGTAAGGGTCATTAACAAAATTAGTTAAAAATATTCTGCCGGAATTTTTCCTGGATTCGGCCCTGTACTAGTTACATTTAAATTTATTCCGGCGGGCATTGAAATGCTTGCGCTTCGTATTTGTTTTCTTAAGTAACCAATTCTTTAACGCGGGCGCAAGACCATAGTAAGATTTCTTTCCTCGAAACTATATTATAAATGTCACCGTTTATGTTGCATTTGCCGAATTGGGTCCGTGAATTCATTCTTTAATGCAGGAACCGATCGCCTGCACAAGGCCGACGTGAAGTTTCTTTCCTGGAAATTAGATTGTAAAATAATACATTTTCTTAGCTTCTTGAATTGCGCCCCTCGCTCGCTGAAAGCGCTGATTTGGCTGTCGAGGGTTCTAGAATTGTTCGTGTTAATTGTTCCTTGTTTCTTTTGCAAGGCTGGCAGGTTCTTTGTTCTGAAGGAATGAGATCATTCTGCGCGGGGGTGACCATCGTTTTTACCCGCGCGTTTCTGAATCAATTGGCATCGAGCTGTGAACCACAACTAACGTGCAAGTTTTGTCGCCCCCGGGCCGCGTGCTGCGGTCCGGGGAACTTTCCGTGAACGCAGTGTAGTTTCGTGTTCAAGTTTTGTGAACCTTGTGATCTTCACGTAATTAAATTTTGATTTGGAGTTCAGCTTAGACCTTTGGACGATTATTTTACCCTTGTTGGGTGGTTTTGAACAAACGCGCGCGGTGGGCGATTAAGTTATCGATATTTCAGTGTTGCCCTATAGCCGATTCGTCTCCTTAAGTTGATGTACTTCCCAGGGGAAGATCGTTGCACCATTTGCAGATCCATTTAGAGACGACATCTTTAAGCTTGTGATTAACGGTTTCCCGTACCTTTGTGGGGAAAAACCTTTTGCGTACTGCATTTTTGAATTACCGACGCTGAGTTTATCGAAGTCGACGGGAGGCCCACCGCGTGTCAATTATTGTAGTGCCCTGGGTGCATTGTTTGCAAAGTCCGATTGCGTCGTGCCATTCTGAAGCCTGGAATAAAATCAACTCTATCGCACCGATTCTTCCCAAGGAGGGGCCCACATCATTTTAGGCGCCGCTTTGCGCTAAACAACTATCAGGCCCGGCCCCAGCCCTTTCTGTACCTACGCAACGCCTTGCCAAGCTTCCCCGAGGACGAGTTTATAGCAGAAACTAGCGACGTGCTTACAGCTACCAGGTAGGAGCTATGTATTACACCAATTGTGTTCTTGTGCCTAATTAAGGTGCGAATATATTTGTTATGTGTTTTTCCGGGAGTTCGTAAATATTGCGCCCGTTCACTTAAAGCTTAAGCCTATGTTTTGATTTGCTTGTTGTTAACTAGGGGCTTCACCCCTGTTATCTATTTCGTTTTGTTCGTTGTGTAACAACATATTTAGACCATAAGGTAACTTTGCGTGGGAACCCCTTTTATATTCATGTAGGGTGTGCCTTTTCTTTTTACTAAGCTTGAATTCACCCCCGGGTGATTATTATCAATGTAAAGATTTGTGTAAACTTTAATTCTTTAAATAATAAACCCATTAAAGTCAATTTGATTATTTGTTGAGTTCTGAACCCCTTCTGGGTCATTAATTAATCCAGTGTGGCAAAGACCGAGTGTAATTTGCAATGTAAAGCTGAAAGTACGCCTTTTTGATAAGCAAGCCCCAAGCCCTGGGCCATTCAGTGTTCTTTTGTTATTCTTTAGTGACGGTGGCCTTGAAGGTAAGTGATTTAACGACGAGGTCACCCGGCTACTCGGAGGAGGCTTGGTGAACAACAGGCGGAGGTGTTCAACAACGTACCTGGAGGACTTCTACATAGGCTACGTGTATTGTTCTTGGTTCTACACACGTCAGCCACCCCTAATCAGAACCAAGTGGCGCTCAGGCATTTCTTTTTCTGTTAAGCAATCCATCAGGGTAAGTGCCGCCGGTTTTTCTTTGAGCTTTCGAACCACGCCTTCCCGACTGAGTTAAGTGCGAGTAACCGGAGCAACAAAATCTGCTCCAGCACATTAAGATCTGTATACTTTTTAGTAAAACCGGCGAACCCTGTAGTTTGTACCCAAGTTTGGACAATAAATACGACCTATGTCGATCTGATGAATTAATACCGTTACAAGATTTATCCCTCAGTTTTCTGGGGTTTCTTCTTTTCAAGCTGGAATTTGCCTTTGCTGTGTAGGTTTTGCATTTGACTTTACTTGTTAAACGAGGATGGTCAGTTTGGCCCTGCGATTGTGGTTGGGGACTAGAGTGGATGATTGTAGAGCGGTGGTCTTCTGTTAGGGATATATGTTAGTCTAGTAACCGGCTTTTTCTATATATCAGCGAACACAGTCTTAGCACCTAAGTTTAATGCATCAATTTTTTCTGAATTTTTTGGTCGGTGGTTTTTCGAATTTTAAAGAACCTTGAAACTACAATTTTGGTACCTTTAAATTTATTATTGGTATCTTCTCTTTGAAAATGTTCAGTTTGCTATTCCCATTTTAATAGACTGATTCTTCAGGTTGCTTTTCATATCATACGAAGTAGGTTACCCTGGTACATGCTTTGAGAGTAGATTTATCCTCTAATATTGACCGGAATCGGGTTGGTTTAGTGTTTACATGATGTTTTTTTAATTTGCTGCAATCTGACTGATTAAATCAGCTCCCACTATATTTAAGAAGGCATATAGCTTAATACTGGTCAAGATTTTGTACTGATTCCCGTGGGTACGTGTAGTCGCAGTAAGCCGATTCTGGAAACAGATATTGGACACTGCCGAACTTTCCTTTTAACGACGATTGCTTACCAATGTACTTTAATTCATTGTAATTGCAGTCAACATACAATCACGCATCGTTTACAAAATTTCGCTAATATTCCTTTGTTTTAGTTAGTCTGATTTGGAAACACAATCTGTCTTTGACAGCATTCAACCCGTCTGCTCTTGCAATATAAAAGGGTAGACGGATTTTATGTATCAGCAGACTAACTTGTGCGCGTAACTGCGGGCATTATCGTGAAGCATTTTATAACTCTGTTTTTGGATTGGTTGTATTTGCTTTAAGGCAATTTAGTGTAAATGAGTCTGAGAATTGTATGCGCCAATTTATAGTTTTGAGCATTCTGAATACCTTAACTTAGGGACCTATGCTTCTCTTGATTGCTTCCTAGCGCTCTTAAATAATTACTCGTAAATGCTAATGTGGTCCCCGAAACCTCTGTATCATTTGCGTGTTAAATCTTTTTATAAAGCTAAACCAGTCGCATTCAGCATCTGTCTACTTCATCTATTCTTCCTGTGGTTTGATTATAGCATGTGATTATTTCTCGTTTTTTTTCTTAAGTATGCTTATCAACGCTGTCACTTTTATGCAAAAGTTAATGATAATACATTAATTTTATCCTTGAAACTAACAGTTGAACTACACCGTCCAAAATAGAGAGAGCATTTCTCGTGTATTTTTCTTGATTGTTTCGATAATGGTTAGTCGATAGCTGAACATATCATAATATTCTAGTTCAATACTGGTGAAGCAGTTTTCTGTAATAATACTGTGTCTAGTATATTGTTTCAGGTTTACTAAGCCGCTGACGACACTAACTAAATTTAGTATTTACTGTGACTGGCTTCTCCGGCTGATTTTGGCGTATACCTCCACTTTTTCTTATGAGTATATTTTCCCATCTAATACAACGACATATATCTGCTTGAGTTATTTTCTCCAGCTAAGTCTGTTAGCATTTTGTGATTAGTTCAATACTATTGTTGGCTGGAGATCGTCCATTAAACTCATTAGTGGTCTACCCCTATAGAGGGCGTTTTTAATTGTAGGGTCTCCGTGTTAGGATAATTCGTCGCCATTTATTAATTTCACCGTGTTTGGTGCACTCCCATTGGAATATCAATGCTTCTTGGACGACATCTTCTGTTGCCTTCCTTTTTACCTTATTCATGTGGTCGTTTTTGATATTTTTGAGGGAGATTCCCAGTATCGCTCGTTTAATCGTGCGTTAGATTACTTTTAGTGTGCTCGTGTTCTCTCCTGTGCCTGTCCAAGTTTGTGTCGCGTGTATCAGCAGCGATAAGATGTATAAGTCAAAAACATTTAATTTTTAATATAGCATAATTTGTTGGTTTTTCAAAATGTAGCTCAATTTGCCAAATACAGCTCACTCCTTGAATATCTCCTACCTGGTACTATTTTTTAACTAAATATATAGTATATAGTCTGTTACTTTTTCTGATTCGTTGGTATTCATTTCATTTTAGTTTCTTCTTCATACTTTACTTTTCCTAATAGTCAACACTAATTTATTTCTTTAGATTCTATGTGCATTTGGTGAGCATTTATTCCAAGTTGTGTTTCCAGCTAATTTGGCTATATTTTCAACCATAGCTTACTGACGCATTGGCTATTGACGTTTTGGCCCTGGTTTAAAATATTTGTTATTTCAATTATTTAGCTTACTGGCAATATATTAAATGAAACTGCAACGTTGTTAGGTACTCAGCCTGAATACACTAAATTAGAAAATACATTTCACTTAAGATATTCTATTTTAATAAAAACAAGAGAGTTACTACCAAAAAATTCGACAAATGCATAAAACTGTCTGTGATGGAACTCGGAAAAGCTATAGCTGTATTATTTTACCCATATTGAAATTTAATGGACAATTAACACTATCATTTGAAATTATATTCCATACAACCATATTAGGAATTAAAGCTGCGAAATCAGTGAAGTGGACTGCATTTTTAATATGGGGGTGTCGCAGCTCATGATGTATAAACTACATACGTTAGACCATTTAAACCAGGCGTTTCCATGTTGTTGAATTGGATTCAGGTGGAGTGAGATGGTCCGCTAGATACTTTATTTGAACGTTATCTTTCAGCAACAATATGTTTACTGAAAACTTGACAAATACAACCTAAATTCAGATAAATAAAATATAAAAATTGAAAGTACACAATCGTTAAACATTTAACGGAAAACAAGCTCTGAGAGTCAACAAATTTTCCAAAAACAATTTTCTAACATTCATTAATTATCCATACAATCTACACCGTTTAACTATATAATTTTAAATTGTTACGCAAAACTCATAACTGGATCTGGTGCCTTTACGCCAATGGCGGAAAGTGATAATATCGTATCCGTAATGGAACATCATCCTTTAAACATTTATTGCATGATTCATTAAACCTTCTAGTTCGTGTTACTTTTTTATAGCTAATCGTACACAATTCCCTCGTGAATTAATTATACGCGCAAGCTGCTTCAGACTGTAACAACAACTATCCCTGCCGGAGCAGCAAAACGCTAAGATCTTCTCTTATCTCTTAATCTTAATCTCTCGACGTAGGTAATACTTCCGAATGATATAAAATCAGTTTTAAAGGCATGGATGTGTACTAGAAATCTCAGTGTTTATGAAAATAATGACCATAAGTTATTGTAGAATAATAAGAAATATTACAACCTAAAAGCAGTTAGATAAACATGTACTTTGGGTTAACGTCAAAATAATAATGTATCGTAAATTCTTGAGTTCGCACTATATTACTTAATCGAGTACTATCAAAAATATCTACTGAAAATGGCAATTATGTAGTTTTTGGTATTATTTTGCTTTTATATTGCATATTTTTACAATGCTATAGTTAAAATTTTTACACTGAACGTATTTACCGGTTTTATTTAAAGGTCAATGAGTACCTCTGTAGGCAGTGCTTAATAAATGATCTTATTAACATAGTTGTTTTTTCGTTTATGGGCTGCTGCAAAGCATTTTACCCGGCATTTTGAGGAAGTGCGATTGTAATAGCTCTTAAAACAGTCATTTTGTTAATTTAGGTAATTTATCTTTTAGATAAAAATAAAGAGGGTATTTCCTTCTTTATTTCTGAGGACTAAATTACGAATATATTCAATTCGCTGGATCAGTGGCAACTGCGGCTTGTTATATACATATTTGGACCGGCGGAGTGGAGTAGAGTCCCAAACTTTCTAATCACCCTTAATCACAGTCGAGTAGAGTCCCGTTGATGGTTGAATAGAGTCCCAAAAGTATCTTAGCAGATGATGTTAGATTAAGTAATAGATAAACACTTGAGTAGTTTAAAATTTATTTTAGAGTAATATTACAAATATACAATGAATTATTAGTAAATTATTGTAAAAAAACTCATGAAATGCAAAAACATTTACAACCATTTGCTTTAATAGGTACATACATGCATACAAATATTTAAAAAAATCAGCTATTTACAGTTTACAGCATTAGGTACTGTTACGATACTTTTGGAGTGCCCCCCGTAGCATTGAACTTTCGCTAGCTGAATTTCTGAACTTGAATATTTATGGTTGGCTTTTGTCAATGTTTGCATGCTTTAACCTGGGTATAATTAGCTATATCTTATTTTTAATTACTCTCCTATAATTATCATGCAGTTTCGTAAGCAATCCCTCGTTTAATTACTCATATTTTGCAAATTAGGTTTATTCTTGCTATATTTTTACAAATATTTGGGTACGGCCGCTAGGCAACCGGTGATACAAATTGTTTTTAACTATTCCATTTGTTGCTAGAGCAATGCTATCTTTTCCTGCAGTCAAACTTGCCTGACTGGTTTTTTGGCTTCTTCTGGCCCAAATTTTTGTTATCAGATGACCTGTGGGCTGGGTTTTTGAATTTTTCGGCTTTCTTTTCAAGCTAAACTGTCGTGCTAGTAGGTGTTCCTCTGCAGCTAAGTGCTTCATAGCCCTTTGGTAGGGCTCGCCTCTTCGAATAGATTGTTTGAGGGATCTGGAAGCATTTCTGCGTTATCGTGGATGTTCGTAATGATTAGTTAGCTACTTACTTGCATCCCTTCGCTTTGGCGGATCTCCTGGAAACGACTTTAGCACGCTTCTTTCGGCTCGACCCCCAGCTTGAGGTAAGATTAGGTCAGTTTCTTCTTAATCGGGAGTACATTTGGGTTCTGTGCGTTTTTAGCCAAAAATTCCCGGCGGGAGTTAAAACACTCCCCATCTGCTTGAAATCCTTCCTGTCTGGAGTAGACCTACCCCGTTCGACTGCACCCTGCTCGAATCCAGTTCGATGCACTGGGCCCCTAAGATAGTCGCATCGCCTGTGAATTTTTCAACTCTCGTGGGCCACGCTGAAGATTGAGCAACTGCTTTACACTCACCTGCAAGTCATCTTGCAACCTCCATAGCTGGCACTGCACCCCGCAGCTGCAGCCGTCATCGTTGCTTCTCTCTAGCTACGTCCAACCACAGGGGAACGAACGGAGAGATTAGGTTCTGGTGAACTTTCCTGCAGGCAAGACGTTATTGTAGATAATATGCATTGCGCCTGTTGTACTTTATAATTGAATCATACTGTTTCATGCCGTTAGCACTCCGGACATGTGTGATTTTATTCAGCATCGGATTGTACGATAGTAGGCTTCGTGCATCGTTAGTTTAGTAATATTTGAAATTGTGTTATTTTTGTTCGGGCCGCCGCGCAATGACTTGCGGTTACCCTCTGCTACTTGCTAAATTAAGGTCGTAAGGTTTACCTGTGTATTGCTCCGTTTGTGCCTTCGGGTCCCCTAACCTTATTGACCTCTGCGTTATCTGAAAGATTTATAGAGTAGAACTTTGAGCTTCACTTGTGTCCTATCTGGACGTCGCTTTTACTCACCCGCTTACATAACGCAGTTCGGACGCCTTAAAGCTTCGCTGTTTTCATCACCAAAACAATAGTTAATATTTTCATGTCAAACCTTCGGCGTGAAGTTAGGCACACTTCAGTGGCAGTGTCTCGTGAGCACCCTTCGGGAGCGTTGTGATTATTGTAGATCTCCGTTAACCGAGTAAGGGGCAAATCCAAGCCTTTGCGTTCTTTAGCATATAAATATACATACGTACACTTAATGCATTTTTAATATGGACACCGTCGTTCATGTGTGGCCACGCAAACGCACGCTGATTCCGCCCTTTAGAAAATTTTGAATATAGATATAGCGTCATTTAGCTAACCTTCGGGGTTGAAACGTTAGCCAAGGTGGTCTTGTATTGCTCCGAGCCGGTATACGCGAAATTTTAAACTCGCTCCGCGACGCGCGCTTGATAAATTTATTTTTTTTTTAATTTAATAATCGCTACGCTCCGTTGTAACCGCACAATGTCTTAATGTGTTAGCCCATTCTCAGGTCATAGTCATTGCTGCTCGTGGGCTACTATTTGCCCAATACTTATATTTAAACTTGTATTTATATTTACTATTGCATGTCGCATACTGTGTGTTCTTTGATGTTGCTAAAAATATTGCCTGCTGTGATATTTGTATTTAGTTTATGTTAGCATTGCACTATAGTACGCACCAAACTCTTTGAAATAAAGCTGTGATATTTTCTTTGGTGGTTGATTTGATTGTTTTCTTTGTGCTGCTGGAAATTGTCTTGACCTTGTGCACGGTCCGGCATAAGGATTAGAACTGAGTCGAGGACCTGGCGCCCACTCCTTTTTTTTTTGTATTCTCTCTTAGCATAGCTGGAACCCTGCGACCCTCGCGGCGAGCTAGCCCAATTAGGCCGATAGTTACCAGCCGGCAAAACACCAAATATAACTTTCGCCAAAAGGTAAGGCCGACCGTCTATCTTCCCTGACAAGAAGATTTTGACGCCCAACGCTTTGGGGCCTTGAAAAGATTTTTGACTACGTCGTTATTAGGGTACTTGGTGGTGCTATAGTGCAAATCGAATTGTTAGGGTGTTAGAATTTATTATTGGCTAGGTGATTTACATTTGGTATTATTTATTGTCGATACTTGTTGGGTATTTACAATTGATTATTGCTAGTTATAGGTTTGTTTATTGCATGCTATTTACAGGTTTTGCTTGGGTTAGTTATAAGCCTAGTTTAAATAAGTTTTTGTGATCATCTTGTCCTGTTGGAACAGCAAGATGGTATTTCGTTTAGATGTTAATCGACTGCTCGTCGATGAACTCGATTATGAGCTTCGAGTTAGAGACATTGTCATTCAGGGCAATGCCCAGGACAAACGTAAATTACTTCGTGCCCGTCTGAAGATGGATCTTCTTATGAATGTCACTTTCACTCCCGTGTCTCTGGACGCTCCTGAAGAACTTGCGATCTGCGAAGACAAACTTTCTATTTTAGCTGCCGAAATTGATAGTTGCACCTCTAGGAACCTGGACAATGATGCCCAACGATTAGGTACTCGCCTTCTTCATGTTCAAGGTCGTCTAGGTCATATTCTAGCAGAACCAGATTCCGCTTCTAGGTTGGAGTCCTTGAAGGATAGATGCGAACAATTAATTGCCGCCTTGGAAGCGAAACTTCAGCTTCACGTTGATACCCAAGCTCGCAACGACACAACAGCTGCACCGAGTGATTCAAGCTCGGAGGACGGTTCAGTAGCTTCGCCTCAGGAAACTCATATTCGCCC
Organism: Agriotes lineatus; assembly: GCA_940337035.1. Taxonomy (NCBI): domain Eukaryota; kingdom Metazoa; phylum Arthropoda; class Insecta; order Coleoptera; family Elateridae; genus Agriotes; species Agriotes lineatus. Next base: position 183,171 of record CALNHX010001394.1, on the reverse strand, counting down.
CCATAGCTCTGTTGTCACTACGTCTCAGGAAGACGCTGCCTTGCCTATTCGTCCTATTGCTAGCTCGGTTACGTGGAGTTATCCTTTGTCCACTTCACAGTTCTTTGCCCCTCAGCCTATTCCTAGTAGCTCAGCCATGCAGCCTGGCATGTACTTGGATTATCCGCCCTTTGCTGATGCTGTCAATCGTCGTTCTTCTGCTGCCGAAGATGTCAACCAGTCTGCGTCGCATAGACACACTTCGACTGCCAACTACTTAGCCATCAACAAATGGAGGATCACCTTCGATGGAGGAAATGGCTTAACTAGCTTTTTAGAGGAAATTGAAGAAACTCGCATAGCTCGAAACGTATCCAAGGATCAACTTTTTGCCGCTGCCATCGAATTGTTTACTGGCAACGCTCGAATTTGGTTTCGTTCCGTTCGCAACACTATACGTTCTTGGGATGAATTGATCATCGCCTTGAAAGCCGCTTTTCTGCCTTGCGACTACGAAACTAGCTTATGGGATGAAATCCGTAGTAGAACCCAAGGACCCGATGAGTCCGTAACAGTCTACGTCGCTGTCATGGAGAACCTTTTTAGTCGCCTTTCTCGTGTACCTGTGGAGATGGAGCGCATAGAGATTATGCGTAGAAACTTGCAACCATACTTACAGGCTCAACTGGCTCTCTACTCTCCCACGAGTATCTCGCAACTCAGACAACTTGGAAAATTAATTGAAGATGCTAAGGTGCGATCTTCAAGGTTCAAGAATCCACCTCCGCCTTATCAGGCTCTCGAACCCGATTTGGCTTATCACAAGCCCCGTTTTGGAGCTAGAGCTGCTGCCATTGAGGAAACTAGTTCTACTCCTAGTCCCTCTGCCGAAGGACAAGTCTGCGAGGTTACAGCCGCTCGACCCTTTGGTGTCTGCTGGAAATGCGGAAAGCCTGACCATCGCATGGCCCAGTGCCCATCACACTGCAAGTCTAAAAAGAGAAACTCTTCTGAAGCTAATGCTGTCAAACAACCACACACGAGCGATTTACCTAGAGAACATCGCATATTGCTTGATTTCATCTTAGGTCACGCCAACAAAGATGAGAGGCCCTATCTTCGAGTGTCTATTTTTGGAAAGGAACTTCTTGGTTTGTTAGACTCCGGCGCAAGCCGTACCATTTTAGGTCGCCAAGGTTGGAACGTATTAAGGAACTCCTGCAAATTAAGCTCCGATAAACCCACTACCTGCAGCGTTGCCAACGGCGAGAAATGTCAGAGCATTGGTACACTTACCGTCCCCATCGTCTTGAGGGACCGGGTGAGAACCTTTAAAGTCCTGGTTGTCCCCTCGTTACCACATACACTCATTTTGGGCACCGACTTCTGGAAGAGGATGGCCCTTGTGCCAGATCTTCGCCATGGGGAATGGACCTTCTCCAAAGCCTCGGCTGATGAGCAAATCGCTGCGATCCGTTCAACTGAACACCTCACGAACGACGAACAAGCTGTGCTTGATCAGACTATCAGCGAAGCTTTTTCCTTGATAGGAGATGGTGTAGGATGTACCCATTTAGTGGAACACGTAATCAAGACGGATGCTGAACCAATTAAGCAGCGCTATTATCCAATCTCGCCTGCTTTACAACAGCACGTGAATCAAGAGCTCGACGATATGTTAGAAAAGGGCATTGTGGAACCCTCAACATCCGCATGGTCATCGCCCATCGTTATGATAAAGAAGAAGGATGGCTCTTACCGCTTCTGTGTGGACTATCGGAAGCTCAACAAGGTTAGCCAACCTGATGCCTATCCACTCCCGTACATCAGCAACATTTTGGACAAGTTACGGGATGCACAATACCTGACCACGTTAGATGTCAAGTCAGCTTACTTTCAGGTGCCGGTTTCTGTCGCTAGCCGTCCGCTAACTGCCTTCACTGTCCCTAATCGTGGGTTGTATCAATTTTGTCGCCTCCCGTTCGGTCTTCATACCGCCCCGGCGACTTGGCAACGCCTTATCGACCGAGTTATTGGTGCCGACCTAGAACCTTACGCCTTCACATACTTGGATGACATTATTATCTGCACTCCTACCTTCGAAAAACACCTGGAGGTCTTGAAGGAAGTCATATCTAGGATCGCCAAGGCCGGCCTAACTTTGAACCGGGAAAAATGTCATTTTTGCAAGCCCGAACTGAAGTACCTGGGGTACGTCGTGAACTCCAAAGGTCTACTTGTCGACCCGGAAAAGGCCGAAGCGATCTTGAACATCCCTAACCCTAAGACGGTACCAGAGGTTAGAAGGATATTGGGAATGGCATCGTGGTATCGGCGCTTTGTGCCTAACTTTTCTTCAGTTGTGTCACCTATGACTCGCCTGCTTCGCAAGAACCAGAAGTTTGTTTGGTCTGAGGAATGTCAAACCGCATTTGACACCATCAAAGACTGCCTCGTCTCGGCCCCTGTGCTCTCTTGTCCAGATTTCAGTCGGCCCTTCACCATTCAGACGGACGCCTCTGGTTATGGACTCGGAGCCGTCTTGTCCCAGACGTATCCTGAGGGAGAGAAGGTCGTCTGCTATATAAGCCGTTCACTCACGAAGAATGAGCGGAAGTTCAGCACAACGGAACGTGAATGTCTCGCGGTACTCTTCGCCATCGAAAAACTTCGCCCGTACATCGAGGGAACTAAGTTCGACGTCGTGACCGACCACTACGCCCTCAAGTGGTTGCATAATATTAAAGACCCCATAGGACGCATTGCGCGTTGGGCCATACGCCTACAACAATATAATTTCAATGTTATCCATCGCAAAGGCAAAGACAATGTCGTACCTGACGCTCTATCCAGGTCCGTACCTATTGTCGATGAGGTCACTGAGGACGATGATGTTCAAGACCGTTGGTATGCTCGGATGCGCCTAAAAATCCGAAACGATCCACAGCACTATCCTGCTTGGCGCGAGTCGAATTTGCAACTCTACAAACATGTTAGGAGCCCGTATCCAGAACTCATGCAGGCCAATGAAGACTGGAAAATGGTTCTACCTAAGGACAAACGTTCAGAAATACTACGACGTAATCATGATGATCCTACCTCAGGACATCTTGGCGTTTCGAAAACCTTAGGTCGCATAGCTCAGAGGTACTACTGGCCCAAGATGCGAACGGACGTTCTGCGCTACATTCGCAACTGCAAGGTGTGTTCCCGCACTAAGCCTGACCAACGACCACCCGCTGGACATATGGGAGGTCACACAAACATCTCGAAGCCCTGGGAGGTCATCTGTATGGACCTCATAGGACCTCTACCTCGCTCTTCTCGGGGATATCAGTATATACTTGTAGTGGCTGATTGCTTCACTAAACTTCCTCTTGTATTTCCCCTTCGTAAGGCTACGGCCGCTGCAGTCGTACGTCACGTTGAAGAGAACGTGTTTTTATTGTTTGGCGCTCCGAAGAGAATTATCTGCGACAATGGTGTCCAGTTCAAGAGTCGCGAATTTACTGCCTTGGCTAGGAACTATGGCTGCAGAATAGCGTTTACAGCGTTGTATCACCCTCAGGCAAATCCAACGGAACGCATCAATCGTGTTCTGAAAACAATGCTTACAGCGTACGTGTCCGACAAACAACGTGAGTGGGATAAATACTTACAACAAGTCGCTTGTGCCATAAGAACCTCCAAGCATGATGTCACTGGTCATAGCCCCTACTTTTTGAATTTTGGCCGAGAAATTACACTCGACGGGAATCCTGAAGAAAGACCTGAAGATGAAGGTCCCGAACTTCGTGTCATCAGGGATGAAAACCCCAACATAAGAGCCCAAGCGCTGCAACGGTTGTACAAAGAAGTAAAAGTTCGTCTTGCTAGGGCATACGATCGTTCGAAGGTATACTACAACCTGCGAAGACGACCTGATGAATATCAGGTAGGCAACTCCGTTTGGAGAAGAAACTTCACGCAATCAGATGCTGCTAATCACTATACCGCTAAATTGGCACCCAAGTTCATTGGACCCTTTATAGTTCATAAGAAATTGTCTCGCTTCATTTATCAACTTAAGGATCCGGACGGTCGTTTGCGTGGGAATTGGCATGCCAAAGACTTGAAGCTCAATAACGCTGTCGACGATAATGATGATTTGGTTTAGTCTACGTCTTTTTGGGAGGTTGGTTTGGGGACGTCGGACGGAATCTTGGGACCCAACTCACCTTTCCTTTTTCTCGAATTGGAGTCCCGACCTAAACATCTGGTCCCTTCATTTCATGCATCTTTCTCTTTCTCATTTTTTTTTCTCGTTTGAAAGGGATGTTCCCTCTTTTTGCGGTGTTCGTTCTCTTTATACTTCGTGTTATTTTGGATATCCGTTCTATTTTCCGTCATTTGGAGATAGCTTCAGTGCTGTAGGTCGATCCTGGGCCTAAGTACTTAACCCTTGGTTGAGGTTGGTTTTCCTTTCCCTTCCTTCTTCTGTGTCGTTCGCTTTCCTGTCTCCCACTCCGCATTTTTCCGAGGTGTTTGCGTTTCGGGTGCATCTTTGTTGCAACATGACGTAGCCTTCCCTTCCACCGGCGCAGCTCACGTCATCTTGCAGCGACGGAAGAGGTTGGTGTCTAGTTGTCTTCGATGTTGTGCTTGGACTCTTACATGCTCTCTTCTTGTCTACTTCTTTAGATCCTTTGTTCCTTCCCTTTGTTTCCTTCCGGCAGGCATCGTTTTTTTTGTTGTCTCTTAGGGCGATTTCTTTTGTTGGCATTTGTATGGTCGGGTAAATCTGGGGTGATTTACCCTCCCTTTTGTGGGGGGAGGATTTGTTACGATACTTTTGGAGTGTCCCCCGTAGTATTGAACTTCTGCTAGCTGAATTTCTGAACTTGAATATTTATGGTTGGCTTTTGTCAATTTTTGCATGCTTTAAACTAGGTATAATTAGCTGTATCTTATTTTTAATTATTTTCCTATAATTATCAAGCAGTTTGGTAAGCAACTCTTCGAATAATTACCCATATTCTACTAATTAAATTTATTTTGGTCATATTCCTACAGATATTTGTATATGGCGCTTAGGCAACCCCTGTTACAAATTATTCTGCACTATTCTATTTGTTGCTAGATAAAGGATATCACTTCTTGCAGTCAAATTTTTCAGGCTGTTTTTTTCGCATCTTCTGGCCCAAAAATTTTGGAAAGTTTTGATAACTGGTAGCCGGTGGAATTTTTGAGGTCTTTCCCATTTTAAACTTGGTGCAGGCTGCTAGTGCCTCGGCCGTGTGCTTAAATTTTTGAGCTAATTAGTATAGCTCAGCTCCGTTTTGATTTTTCGGAGGATCTGAAAAAGCACATGTGCCCTTAAGACGTTCGTATTTGATTTGGTTATACGTACGTCCTTCGCAACTGCGGATTCGTCTGAGGCCAGCATTGCTTCTGCCCTTTCTTCTGGCTCAATTCCAGCGTGAGGTAAGATAAGGCCAGTTTCTTCTTATTCGGGACTTATTTGGGCGTTGTGCGTTATAGCCATTTACTGCCGGATGCCATTCATTCCCTGTGGGATTCGATTTGCTGTGGATTTCGATTTACTGTGGATTTGAATTTATTGTGGGATGCCATTTCCTGTCGGCTACGACCTTGGTAGAGTTCGGACGCTTCCTGCGAGAGGTTGAACTCCCCCCCTGAAGAGGCTTAGCATTCCTTGTTCGGCTGCACTCTGCGGGCATCCCAAACCGTCGATTTGGGACCCTGAAACTATCAAGTTGTCAAGGAGCTCTACAAATTCCCTGGAAGCTACGCTGGAGGGCGTAGCACCGCACTCACCTGTGATACAATCACCGCTTCCTAGGTCCGCTGGGCCTCCCGCTGTGTCTGCCGGAACCTCCATTGCTTCTGCCGTCCTCGGTCCTCCGCAAGCCACAGGTTAGAAGCCGACATGTTTTTACTACAGGCAAGAATCTGATATAGCTATTTGCGCCTGGTGTATTTTATAGTCAGTTAATAGTATCTCGTCTCGTTAATAGTTAGGACATGTGCGATAATTTTTGGCATAGCAACGCTTCGTCTAGTTAAGTTATTAGTGCATGCTTTTGTATAGATCTGATGCGTTATTATAATAGGGCTTTTGCAAATTTCGAGCATCCATTTTGTGCATTTGAGTGAGCTTCTTCGAAACATTAATCGAGCTTACCTGACTTTGTGAAGGCAGCTCTGCGGTTTGTTTAATACACAGATATTTATATTTACTTTCGCCGGCCGCCGCGCCCCATCGAGCTCCTTTGCAAATCGTATGCTAGATCTTTCGTTTAATTACTTCAGATTTAGGGTCGTACTCACGGCTCGCTGCCTGCGGTTTGTTTAATATACAGATATTTATATTTATTTTCGTCGCCATTTGCGTGTCAGCCGCCTGACGTTTGCAGTTTAAGTTCTTGCCTAATAACTAATCTCGGGTTAGTAACGGTTGCGTCGCAAGGCCCGCCGCCGGTAGAATAATTGTCAATTCCGCGTTATTGTACTTTATTTGCGAGTCCTCACGTAGGTACAAGTTTGCCGAAGGTTTATTCAAGCGATTGCTTTAGCGTTCATTTATGCACCTGATGTATTTCCACTAAAAAAACTGCTCTGTTACTATATGGGCATATACCCTCGTAGTTTTTGACATTAGAAATTTTGAAATAATTACTTAGGATCTTTCTGAGCTGATATTCGGGGTCTCGCATCAGCTGAGCGCTTGCATAACCTGGCTCTGCTTTGCCCTGCCTCACGGGGTCTATTCTAGTTTTTTTTGTTGTAAGTCAATATTCGATACGCTTCCTCTAAACCTCGCGTTATTTTATTTTATGCTCGAAATGTTTTAGTGCGTTAGCCTACTCATATATATTAATAGCCCCCTTTATTGTCTTTTTTTTATGTACTTGTATTTAGTTTATATTTCTGAAAATCTAGTATTGTCGATGATTAGCAATATTCTTTTTTTTATCTATACTTATATGTTTGCGGGTTTGCGATGCACTATAGTATCTACCAATGTTTAAAATAAAGCTGTGATCTATTCATTGGTTGTTGATTTGCTTATTTTTGACTTGCTGGTTTTTATCTTCGACCTTGTGTAAGGTCCGGCACGAGGAATTGGATCTGAGTCTAGGACCTGGCGCCCACTCCTTTTTTTTGTATTCTCTTTTAGCATAGCTGGAACCCTGCGACCCTCGCGGCGAGCTAGCCCAATTAGGCCGATAGTTACCAGCCGGCAAAATAACCAATATAACTTTCGCCAAAAGGTAAGGCCGACCGTCTATCTTCCCTTACACCTTAGGAAAGCTATATAAACTGTTCAGTTCAGTCAGAACCCAAAATATGTCAAGTTACCAGTTTAAAATGGACATATGAAATTTAATCTACCGCTAATAACTTTATAATAATATAATAAGAAGATTTAGTTACATTTTTGGTGGCCAGGCTAAAAACCAGGTTATATTTGTAAACCTCAAAGAAAAGGGGTTTAATGTTATACCGCAAGTATCTGTCAAATAATGGGCATTTCCTATACTTTAGAAATGTGAATTGAGTTAGACGAGAAATCAATTAACAACATTCATTAAAGATATAAATAGGTTAAGAGGATATAGAGAGCTCTTTAGACTTATCTTGCCTAAAGGTGTTAAATTTCCGCAAAAGAAAGAAAACCTTTCTATAAAACTAATGGTGGATTAACCAATGTAAATCAAACTAATAAGAACTTTAGATATCCCTTTATTATATTAAACTCCCAATTAACATTAACATCACCCATAAATTATATAATTGAATCTACAGTCGTGTTCAAGTAAATGTGGGACAATGCTTTTTTCATATGTAGGTTGAGTTAAGAATTGAAGAATATCTCCATGGATTTCCTGCTATCGGAAAGAATTACATTGAACTTTGACAGGTAAAATAAATCTAACTATGTTTGATAGCAAAAAATCCATGGAGATATTCTTCAATTCTTAACTCAACCTACACATGAAAAACACATTGTCCCAGATTTATTAGAACACGACTGTACATAAATATTATAGAAAAAATTAACAATTGAAATAAAGTTGTTGGCGCCCAATACTTCTTGTTTAGTGAACTAAAACCTTTATGCGAAAGTGAAGTAATCAAAAAAATCCCACACTTATTCTACCCATATCGCAGCCGAGGATTGAGCTAGTTGGAATTATGTGAGCCTTCTAAGGTAGGTTGCAATAGTTGGTACACGAGGGAAATGAAATTTTAAAACGCTAGATGAACAATACAAAATTAGTGGAACGAAAAGCGGGTAACGCAGGATCTATAAGATTTTGCAATTAAAAGAAAAAGAGAGAACGAAGCAACCTAAGCATCAAACGAAGAAGAAGAACTCATAGTAGACGAGGAAGGAAATTTTAAGAAGAGCAAACTAATGATAAGATCGCCAACTCAAAAAAGGAGTGGAACACCTACAAAGATGGATAGAATGGAAAAAATCTGGTGGGATACACGCACACAACTTTCTTTTACCGTGATCTTATAACACTGGTATGCAAACAAAATTTTTTGTCTCGCCTTAACACCATTCCTGCTGATTCTTATGTAAAATTACCTCATGAATCCGAATATGACCCCCGTTTTCACCCATCACCCGCCGTTTTCGGGGGAACCCCCCCCCCCTCCCATCTATTTGTATCACTTTTCGATAGTTTGGAGGGATGAAAAGGATTATTTTAGCCTTTACATTTCTTCTGAGGTGCTAGAGAGGTGAAAAGTTCTAAAACATTGAACATTTGTAGCAAGGTGGACTTGGAAAAAGGCGAAGTAAAAAAATGTCCTCGAGGGCTTGCCGGCGTAGCAATTTCCTTGTGGCGGAGATCTGTGGATTGTATTAACCTAGTGATTTCTGATAGCTCTAAGGTAAGTCGATTTTATTATAAAATTTCGTTGCAAAAGTTTGACGGTATGGGGTTTAGGTTAGAATGTTAAGACGGAGTTCTTGGCGAAGATCGGAATCGACCGGGGCCAACGGGTTCTTTAATGTACACGGGAAATTTGCAAAGGCCGGGGCCGGCCGGAGCAAACGGGAGATTTTCGGTGAAATAGCTGGATGTTGGAAATTATTGTAAGGCTGGGGCCGATTGTTCAACTAGCTAAAACTAACGTACACTAAAAAATCGTATTGTTATCGTCATAAACAAGACTACAGACCAACCTGAAAATATTATTGTGATTTTGCTGCGTTTGACATCATTTGCTATTTTCCTGCTTATAAGGTAGTTTTTGCGTTCTTTATCTACTTATATTTCCGTTTATTATAAAAAACAGTTTTATCAAATAAACACGAAATATTGACACAACCTATTTTAAATTTCGCACCTGCAAGCTAGACTGATGTTTTTAGGTTGTACGAAAACAGTATTTGGGCGTCTCGCTCTACAGTTTTCTCCCTTGCTCCACTGCGCATTTGTGGTCGCTGAGATATGGCAAGACCTCTAACGACCTTCGAGCCGGATCGCGTGCAGACAGATTAGCCAGCCTTCTAGGTCAATCCAGAACGACCTCGGTGATGAATGTAAGCGATCAGCATTTTAGAAGGCCATCCGCGACCGCGCGGTGGTACGACACGTCAGCATTTCTAGAATATTCGAGTGAAATCGCGAAGCCTCCAGAAGGAAACATTCCGCGATATATAAACAAGCGCAGCGGAAGAACGGACAGTCCAGTCCGAATCTAGCTTTGAAGTGCGCGAAGCTTGCCGTATAATCCTTCGTGTTTAAGTCGTGCGTAAATAAATAAAGTGTATTTGTTTTTAGAAATAGTTCCTGTTAGTGTACAGATAATTTGTGTTCCGTATTAATAGTTCTTGTGTCTTTGTTAAATCGTTAAGTTAAATTGCTGTAAATAAATGCTTAAAACAAGAAGCGGCGTATAATTTTTAATAGCCCAGAAGATAAATCGTAACATTTGGCGCCAGGTGTCGGAGTTTTGTACCAGGGGCTACAAAAAAATATATAAACTAATTGATTAACAAGTACCGATAAACGACAGTCAGATAATAAATTTAAGTGTGTGTTGTGCATGCCTCTGACGAGATCCCAAGACAACAAGATGGAGGCCCAATTAAGCCAACTTTTCCAGCTGATGCAAGTTGGCCAGGACAAGGCAGAAAAAGGCACAAGAAGAATTGAAAGCCGGCCAAAAGAAGGCAGAAAAAGCACAAGAGGATTTTAAGGAAGCCGGGCAGGAAGTACTCAAGGAAGAGCTGAAAGCCGCGAAAGAAAAAGTAGTCCAAAAACGTGAGGAAGAGTTGAAAGCCACTCAAGAAGACCTCAAAGAAGAGCTGAAAGCGAGCCATGACGAGTTGGCAGAGGAGATCACAGATATTCAGGAAGAAATGGAGAGAAAAGTAACCAGATTTCAAGGTGACGTACTGGAGCTGCAGGAACAAGTTACCAAGTTACTAAGTGGCCAACCAACAACCTCTGACTCTGCTGGCTTCTCTCCTTCTCTTGCGGTAAATCAGCCTACCTTATCGCGAGTTGCTACCCCTCAGGTTGCTCCTTCCCAAGATACTGCCCCAGTGAGGCCCGCAACATCCGGCTTGCATATGAAACTGCCCTCTTACGATGGAAAAAAGCCATGGTCAACATACCTGAAGCAATTTGAAACCGCAGCCGTCGCTAATGATAGGGGAGAGGCAGAAAAAGCGACCGCATTGATTCTGACATTGCGAGAAAATGCCCTGAATATTCTACAAATGGTTCCAGAAAATCAGCAGAAGGACTTCCAGCAATTGGTGAATTGTCTGGAACGGCGTTATGGCGATAGTCATTTTCAGCATGTGCATTGTGCGCAGTTGAAGAACCGAATTCAGAAGTCAGGGGAGACTCTGCAAGAACTTGAGGCCGACGTTGCTCGATTGGTTCGGCTCGCGTATCCATCGGTGCCGGAGGACTTCCTGGAGCAGCTAGCCATCCAAAGATTCAGAGATGGAATGAAAGACGCCGATACTCAGCAGGCGGTACCTCTGGGGCCCCATAGGACACTGGGAGAGGCCTTTGCCCATGCGTTGGAAGATGAAGCGGCAAGGAGTACCTCCAGAGGACATGGTCGTGTCGCCTGAATCCATGGAGGACATGTTGCGACGACTCATAAAGTAGGAGACGAGGAAGAAGGGACCCCGCTGCTAAAGCTGCAGAGAGATGGGTTATCTTAGGGTTCGCTGTCCGAAGAAAGAATCCCGAGTGTCTTGTCGAGCCGTCGGAAAACTAATACGGGTCGACAAGAAGGGGCGAGAGTCGACTCGTGATTGCCATGCCCCGGAGATGTTCATCCATGTGTCTTCCGTGCAGCACCAGCCTGATAGCCTCTTCATTGATGGGAGAATAAATGGAAGAGTTCGATCTTTGCTGTTGGATACTGGAGCGACGAAGTCCATCGCCAGGTCTGACGTAATACGGGACGAGGGTTGGCTGCTGCCCACCAGGACACGCCTTCGCACTACCACGGGAGGCGCAGTGACCACACATGGGGAAATTGATTTGACATTGAAGATTGGGAATCAAACCCTTAAGCATCGGGTCCTGATTGCTAACTTTGCGGACGAGTTCATCCTGGGAATGGATGTTATGAATAAGTGTGGGTTCACTTTAGACCTGGGACGCGGCGTATTGCACGTGAGGTGCGAGGAACTTTCCCTACACCCAAGAGAAGAGATCGCAGTACGGGCGGTGTTGCGGAAGATGTTACTCTGCCGGGACGAACCGAGAGGGTCGTGGATGCATACCTGGATGGTGATCTCCGGTGCAACGTAGTGCGCATGATTGAACCCGATTATGACAAGGAGCTCACTTATGGTATCCTGGTTGGGAAAACGTTGGAAAAGACTGGGCTTAAGGTCCCAGTAAGGATGATGAACGTCAACAGGGAACCGGCAACCGTCAGGAGAAACACAATCCTGGGAAGGTGCACACCGGTCTGCGCCGTTGTTAGAACGATTAATAGTGACAGCGGCAGCAAGGCGAAGGGTTGCCCAAAGGCATTAATTAACACCGTAATGTCTACTTGCAAGGGCATGAGCCAACAAGAACGGAAGAAGATCGAAGATCTGGTGGCCCGGTACCAAGACATCTTCGAGTGCGGAGATCATCCCAGCGGCCGTACCGACGTAGTTAAACATATAATCAATACTGGGGATGCTCAACCGATACGCCAACATCCAAGAAGGTTGCCCCTCGCCAAACGGAAAGAACCTGAGAAGATTGTCCAGGACATGCGAAACCAAGGGATCATCGAACCGTCCAGCAGCCCGTCGGCCTCTCCTGTGGTTCTTGTCAAGAAGAAGGATGGCTCAATGAGGTTCTGTGTTAACTATCGGCAGCTGAATCATGTAACCAAAAAAGATAGCTACCCTTTGCCACGAATCGATGATACCCTGGACACGCTCTCCGGTTTTCAATGGTTCTGGACGCTAGATTTGAAGAGCGGTTATTGGCAAGTCGGAATGGAACCTACGGACAGGGAGAAGGCTGTATTTACCATCGGAACTGGTCTCTGGCAGTTCTCCGTCATGCCATTCGGTTTTTTGCAATGCCTCGCCACGTTTGAGAGGCAGATGGGTCTATCTTGGAAGACCTGTCTGATATACTTGGACATCATAGTGGTGGGTAGATCCTTCAACGAGCATCTGAAAACCCTGGAGAAAGTGTTCTGTAGACTGCGAGGTGCCAACCTGCGATTAGGTCCAAAGAAGTGCCACATCTTTCAAAACAAGGTACAGTACTTGGGGCACGTCGTATCCCGCCAGGGAGTAGCAGTAGATCTGAGTAAGGTGAAGGCAGTGCAGGATTGGCCGATGCCGAAGAATAAGCATGAACTGCTAAGCTTCCTGGGCCTCTGTACTTACTACCGACGGTTTGTGCTGGGCTTTGCAAACAGTGCAAAACCGGTAACCCGTCTAACGGAAGAGGGACGACAGTTCGAATGGAGTGCTGAGTGCGCGGAGGCCTTCGAGACGCTCAAGACTGCCTTAATCAGTTCACCTGTGCTTTGCTATCCATGTCAGGAAGGCCAGTTTATCCTCGATACTGACGCTAGCAATGTCGGAATAGGTGGTGTTCTGTCCCAGGTCCAAGTTGGACAGGAGAAAGTCCTGGCATATTTCAGCAAGGTCCTGTCCAAGCCAGAGCGAAATTATTGCGTAACCAGAAGGGAGCTTCTGGTAGTCGTCAAGTCCGTGGAGTATTTTTATAAATATCTGTAAGGCAGAAGATTCTTGCTGATGACCCACCATGCTGCTCTAAGATGGCTACTGCAGTTCAAGAACCCTGAAGGACAGGTGGATCGAGCGCCTACAAGAGTACGATTTTGAAATAAATCATCGGCCTGGCACAGCCCACCGCAACGCCGATGCGTTATCTAGGAGGCCCTGTAGTCGACGACTCGTGGGAGCTAGACGAGTTGCAGAACAGCCAGGAGAAGGACCTCGACTTAGACACAGTTATAGCCTGGAAGAGAGATGGCCGTCGACCTACCTGGCAGGAGGTCTCCGCCACCAACCCGACGGTGAAGACCTATTGGGCGCAATGGGACTTGTTATGGGCCAAAAGTCACTTTTCGTATTAATTTAACGATTTGCCTTATCCCTGCCTAATTCAAGGCACTTTGCACATTTCGCTCTAACTATTTACCCTATAATAGCCTAGTTTTAGTTACCCATTTCCTCGAGTAAAGTCACTGCAGATTAGGCCTCACGTTGTACGCGTGCTATGTTGGTTGCAGATGCGATTTTTCTGCAAATTTGGAATTTTCTGGGCCTAGCTGTCAAATTATCATTAGCCATTTTGACTTGTCAGAAGATGGATGTGGTGAAAAGCATCTTTGGTTAATCGATGTTCGAATATTTGTGATTCGGTTTTGTCACGCTCATCCTAGCATGAAAATGTATATTTTGGTGTGAAATTGGTCCGGGAGACGTCCCCGACGTTTTTGTTGTGATACATTTCAAGCACGGATTTTTGTCCGGAATTCATCTGACAAGCACATGTAACTACTTGGGCGATTTGGAGCATAACATCTCACGGTATGCTATTTTGACAATTACTGGTTATATTTCTAAGGCAGAATGTTGTCCCTTTTAGCTCCCTTTTGGTACGGGCGGTGAACGCACTCAGCTTCCCTTTGGTACGGGCGGTGAAAGCACTCAATTCCCCTTTGGTACGGGCGGTGAACGCACTCAGATTAGGAAGCAGTCCTTTGGTATGAACTAACGCATCTCTGTTGGTGAGCGGCGAGTTTGTTCATGTGGCGCAGAAACTCTTCGAGGCGTTTGGTTGATGGATTTGGCCCCTCTTGGAGAGCACTTTCTCCAGGCAGTTGCTGCAATCGGCTAGCTGTGAGTTTGGGAGATTTCCAGTCCCTAAAACAGGCTAGCAGATTTACTGGCCCGAGATCTCTGCGTTACCTGCGATGAAGCCCATTGGAACACCTGGCTTCCTCGACATCGTGCAGTAGGCCTCCGATTTAGCACGTTCGTCACCTGGTGCAGCCAAGGTCTGTCTTTGCAATTTCCTTAAGCGTTCTTGTGCAGTTTTGAGCTCGACCAACTTAACCTGTGATAGGCATGATTTTAATGTGTGTTTAATTATTCATTGTAGCGCTTTGTGCTACGGCCAGATTTTGATAAGCGAATTAACTTACTTTAATGTTGTGATAACTCACCTGTCTAAAAGTAAACCTATTTTGTTGTTTACATCTTTATATTTGTAACTTGACATTTTTAAGCCTCCATTAGCCTTCAGGCTGTGTCTAATGTAGATGCTTAGGGACGATAAGGTTTCCCTTATGTAAATTTTGTAAAAGCAATTCTTGCATACGCCCATTTGAACGATTTTAGACTCGATCTCAGTGGAGAGATCCGTCAGTCGGTTGAATTTGGCTTAGTGCGGCCCCATTTTGCAAGAAATCAGCGAAATCAGTCCGATCGTTGTTTAAGCAATTACGCCCCTTTAGGGCGAGATTTATTTAGCGTGTTTCGGGTAATATTGCGCCCCCTATCAACCAAGATTTTGGGTAATAATGGGTTTTGTGTACATTTGATTACTAGTACAGTTATGTATTTTTGCAACTGAGGGTTTAGCGTTGATTTCAACTTGACAAGCAAAACAAAACCTTAACTACCGCTTAAATTTGAGACGCGTTTGGTCATACATGCAAATTGCTACGATCCACGACTTTATTTATTTAATCTGGTGAGTTTAATCTGTGATAAATTTTTCGATATTATTATATGAAATCTGGTTTGTGATATTTGTTGTTGTGATATACTACCGAGCACTGTTAATATTTTATTAATGTTAATATTCTATTAAATTATATATACTCGTTACTTATGCCTGCGAATTTGATTTGTGTGTCCTTGTCGCTACCTCTAATTTTCAGGATCGCTTAGTAGCACCTTCCGTAGTGTCTGGTTTGATAATTAGCAAAGTGCTGGGTACTGCTACTTGGCGCCCATAAATTACTCACCGTTTCAGCTTACGCTTTAAGTCTTCTGTTCGACCCACGACCAGCTCCGGCTGAGAATCCGGTAGCCTTTGCTACTCCTTATTTTAAAGTCAGAGTTTGGTAACAAGGAGTTAATTGGCGCCCATTCGTGGAGCGTGATTTTGTTTGAATTCGCTTGGCTTGGACTTGTGTTATATATTTTTTTTCCCTTGCTGTGCTCGGAATATTTAGATATATAGTTAGAATTAGTCTTGGTGGTATGGTATCTATATTGCATGATAGTTATATAGGTTTTTTTTGCATGATCTCCCAAGTGCAGGTAGTTTAGGAACGTGGCATCCAATATTGTCGTTAGATTTGTGGTGCGACGATTTATTGGAGATTTTGTTAGTATTTTAAGAAAAATTCTTGGTAGTTTTAGTCACTTTATTCGAGTGTGTATACAAATAGGCAACACACTAGTTTTGAGTATTAAATTAGTCATTTAGTTTCTTTGTTGAATACCCGAAAATGGACGTTGATCGCTTACTTGTCGATGAACTTGATTACGAATTATTGGTTCGGGGCATTTCTTGCCAAGGTAACGTCATGGAGAAACGCAAATTACTTAGGGCCCGATTTAGGATGGAGCGTGATGGTAATGTCAGTTTTCCTGAAGTCCACATTGATTACAGACAGGAATTGGAAGCATGCAGGGCTAAATTAGCTACCCTTGATGCAGACGTCCGCATTTGCAGTTCCACCACAAAAGATAATAACTTCAAGAGATTACATACTCGTCTTCTACATGTTTATGGCCGCTTAGAGAGAATTGTTTCCACCGAGTTCTCTGCCCACCTGAAAAATGAAGCCGTGAATATTTGCCTTCAATTATTAGACGATCTTGAAAGTAGGACTGAGAATCGACAAGAGCTCGATTTAATTTCACTTGATGAACCTGATGCTGCTACCGGTTTACCTCAAGCTCCCGATACTTATCGAGATTATCAGGAACAACCATCTCCACCAGATGTTGAACCTAGACGTAGCTCCAACGTCACCTTCAACCTCAATGCTTCACAGCAAAGAAGATCTTCACTTTTTCATAGCACTAGTATAGCTACATCGAGTCATGCACCCTCTGAACATAATTTCATTCCCGTCAACAAATGGAAGATGCAATATAATGGTGAAAGTGGCGTAACAAGCTTTCTGGAACGTATTGAAGAACTCCGAGTTGCTAGAGGAGTACCTAAGCAACATCTGTTTACTGCAGCCGTAGAACTTTTTACGGGTAACGCCTTAATCTGGTACAGATCTATTCGTGAAACCATCAACAGTTGGGATGATCTCACCAAAGCTCTCCGAGAAACTTTCTTGCCGTGTGATTATGAAGCGACTTTATGGGACGAGATTAGAAACCGCACTCAAGGTGTTGATGAGCCGGTATCCGTTTACATTGCGGTTATGGAGAATCTTTTCCGACGCCTTCCTTCAGTGCCTTTGGAAACCACACGTCTCACTATGATAAAAAGGAATTTACAACCTTACATTCAATCACAACTGGCCTTACAATTTGTGCCCACAATTTCAGAACTCACCCGAGTATGCAAGATGATCGAAGACACTCGCGTACGAGCTTCACGCTTTCGAAACCCTCCAACAAATGTGAAGAATCTGCTTGAACCAGACTTAGCATATCGTCGGTCACACTCGAACTTCAATATAGCTTCTGTAGAAGAATCTTCTATTGTTCCTGCCCTTTCAGCTTGTAACAGCCAACCTGTTGTGGATGCCGTCAATCCCATTGTTTGTTGGAATTGTAACCAACCCAATCATCGATCAATTGATTGCCCTCAGCCTAAAAAGATGCACTGTTATAAATGTGGCAAACCGAACTATACCTCCAGAACCTGTCCTTCATGTTCGGGAAACGCCAATCAGCGTCGTTAAGAGGCCGATTAGCACGCTGCAAGCATATCAAGGCCAACAAACGTATTGTCGAATCTGAAAATTCTGTCTTTAAGCATCAAGCTGTACTCGACTTCATACTTAGTCATGCCGGTAAAGATGAACGACCCTACCTGAAGGTTTCGATCTTTGGAAATTATATTTTAGGCCTTTTAGACTCTGGAGCCTCTCGAACTCTCTTAGGTAGACAAGGCTGGGAGATGCTACAGAATTACTGCCGCCTCGATACTCAGCACATTTCTTCTTGTGTAGTGGCTAATGGTGACAAATGTGTCAGTATAGGTACTACCACGATACCTATAACTCTTCGAAACAAAGTCTGTGTCATGGACGTTTTGGTGGTTCCTTCACTACCTCATTCGCTCATTCTAGGCATCGATTTTTGGCGTAAGATGAACATCATCCCTAACCTTCGTCAGGATGAATGGAACTTTGCCATGGACAATCCCAACGTTTTCGTCAATGCTATACAATCTGCCGAACATCTTTCTGGTGCACAGAGCCTTCAGCTACAATAATTTATCGATAATACCTTTAGAGTCATGGGTGACAAGATCGGATGTACTCACTTAGTCCAACATGAGATTAGAACGCAATCTCCACCTATAAAACAGCGTTATTACCCCATTTCGCCGGCCCTCCAACAACATGTCGATAGGGAATTAGATAGGATGCTGAAAGATGGCATTGTGGAACGCTCTACCTCTGCGTGGTCGTCTCCGATTCTTATGGTCAAAAAGCGTGATAAAACCTATAGGTTTTGTGTGGATTTTCGTAAGCTAAATAAAGTTAGTCAGCCAGATGCGTACCCCCTTCCGTATATTAGCAGTACCCTCGACAAACTTCGGGATGCACGTTATCTTACGACCTTGGATATCAAGTCCGCCTATTGGCAGATACCTGTTGCAGAGTCTTCTCGTGAATATACCGCCTTTACGGTGCCTAACCGAGGCTTGTATCAATTTCGTCGTCTACCTTTCGGTCTTCATACCGCCGCGGCCACTTGGCAACGATTGATAGATCGTGTGATAGGGGCTGACCTAGAATCTTTTGTTTTCACCTACCTCGATGACGTCATTATATGTACACAAACCTTCGAACAACATTTAGACGTTTTACGAGAGGTTGTCAAACGCTTGTCTGATGCCGGTTTAACCTTAAGCAAGGAAAAGTGCCATTTCTGCAAACCAGAACTTCGATACTTAGGCTATGTAGTCAATTCCAAAGGTCTGTTAGTCGACCCGGATAAAGTTCGGGCCATCCTCGAAATACACACACCAACTTGTGTTTCTGAAATCCGCCGCATAGTGGGTATGGCATCATGGTATAGGCGATTCGTACCTAATTTCTCTACGTTGTTGGCTCCGCTGACTTCGTTGCTTAAAAAGAACGTCAAATTTCATTGGACTGCAGATTGTGAAGAGGCTTTTCATTCAATTAAGGAACACTTAATTTCTGCACCTATACTTGCGTGTCCTAATTTCGACTTGCCTTTCTCTATTCAGACTGACGCCTCCGCTTATGGTCTTGGCGCCGTTCTCACACAAAATCAAGAAGATGGTGAGAAGGTTATCTGCTATATTAGTCGCTCTTTAACCAAGAACGAGAGAAATTTCAGCACCACCGAACGTGAGTGCCTGGCAGTTATTTTTGCTATAGAAAAACTTCGGCCATACATCGAGGGAACGAAGTTCACTGTGATCACTGATCATTATAGTTTAAAGTGGTTGAACAACATTAAAGATCCTACTGGCCGAATTGCTCGATGGGCAGTACGCCTACAACAATATGATTTTGACATCATCCACCGTAAAGGGAAAGATCATGTAGTACCTGATACGCTGTCTCGTGCTGTGCCAGTGGTAGATGCCATTGAAGGACAACCCATGTTAGACGCAGATGTCAAGGACCGTTGGTACCTACGTATGCTAGCCAACGTACGGAATAATCCCCGTCGTTTTCCCTTGTGGCGTGTTGAAGGGAACAAGCTATACAAGCACACCACCGTTGCTTACTCCGACCTACGGGAAGACAGAGATGAATGGAAACTGGTGGTTCCTAAAGAGAAACGTACTGACCTGATATGCCAGAATCATGACCTTCCAACAGCTGGACATACTGGTGTATCCAAAACTTTAAATCGTATAGCTAAACTTTATTATTGGCCCAAGATGCGTGCTGACGTGGCCCGCTATATACGCCGTTGTAACACCTGCGGGAGAACCAAGCCTGAACAGCGACCTCCTGTCGGCTTTATGGGTGGACATTCAATTATAAATAAACCGTGGGAAGTAATTTGTACTGACATTGTTGGTCCTTTGCCTCGGTCGAAGAAAGGTTATTCTTATATCCTCGTCGTTGCCGACTGTTTCAGCAAATTTCCTCTATTCTTTCCTTTGCGCTCAGCTACGGCTCCTAATATAGTCAAACACCTTGAAGAAGATGTGTTCCTCGTGTACGGGGCGCCTCGCCGCATCATCTGTGATAATGGTGTCCAATTTCGCAGCCGTGAGTTTACTGCTCTCATGAACACCTACAACTGCAAAATGTCATTTACAGCCTATTATCACCCTCAGGCGAATCCAACCGAACGCATTAACCGCGTCCTGAAGACTATGCTAACGGCATATGTTCGAGATAATCACCGTGAATGGGACAAGTATTTACCTCATGTGGCGTGCGCTATTAGAACCTCCAAACACGAAGTAACTGGACAAACTCCTTATTTCATCAACTTTGGTCGGGAGATTGTTCTTAAGAGACCTGGAGAAGCTGACGACGAGAATGCCAATGCCGAGCCTGAGTTGCGATTCGATCGCGCCAACGATAACAATCGCTCTGAAGCTGTCCAACGCTTATATGCTGATGTACGTCGTCGTCTGGATAAAGCATATGAGAAATCGAAAACATATTATGACCTTAGACGCCGTCCTGTTGAATATCAGGTGAACCAATCTGTTTGGCGCAAAAACTATGTTCTTTCTGATGCTGCGAAACATTTTTCAGCGAAGCTTGCACCTAAGTATGAAGGTCCTTTCATTATCCATCGTCGTTTATCCAGATGGGTTTATGAACTTAAGACCCCTGAAGGTAACCTGCTGCGAGGGACTTGGCATGCTAAAGATCTTAAACCCCATTATGACGACAATCGCGATCAAGTATCTAACGAGGGTTAGTTTGCTGTTATTTCGCGCTTATTTGTTTTACCACTAGTTTTTAAGTGATATTCTGATTCCAGGTTGTTTTCTCATGTTGTTCCCTTTGGGTTTGTAGTGTGAGAAATATCGTGGGAGTTTTAGTCCATTTGGGAGGATGGTTGGGGACTTGAACGGTCGGTTACTTTCCCGTCTATTCCTTACTTGTAAGGTAGGCTGAGACATTCCATCTTGTCATACAGGGGTGAGACATTTTTGCCGTCTCGCTTCCGCTGATCCGCCATCTGGTCACTGTAGATGGTGTTTCAGTGTGCAGTCGGTCCTGGGCTGTACACTTTTCCCAGACTAGTAGGGTGTAGGGCTGTTTTATTTTGTCATCATAGGGCATAGTTGCTTATGATCGCGGAGTGTCCTACGGGGTCCCGCGCCTGGTGTCTATGATCTGTGACGATCTCAAACCTTTTTCGGCTTTTTCCCATTTAGAAATTTTCTGTTAGTTCATTTGATTCCACCCTACGTTGACAGACTGACGTGACAACGGACGAATCCCTTCTCATCCTTCTTCTGTGTTGTCCACTATCTCCTTTCCTAGAGCTTTCTAATTCCCATTCCCTTTTTCATTACTTTCATCTTTAGTTTTCTTCTTCGTGTTAGGTAGTCCCCTTGGTGGACGTTGTGCTGAATTGGGCCTGGATCGGTTCATCCACCGATCTAGCAGCGACGGATGTTCCGATACCCTTTTCTGGGTGGCGTTCACTGTGAGGTCTGCTTATCCCTTCCTTCTATTTTTCGCTTTCAATCTTTTAATCCCGTCGTAATCCCTTTTTTTTCCTTTTCGTCTTCTAGTGTTGGAGTATTTAGGCCACGTATCCGTTTCTAAATTATCTGGTGTGTTTGGTTTTTGCAGTATTCTCTTTGGGGCTATTTGAGGTATAGATTATGTATCTGTAAGGTTTTGAAGGTGTTGATGTGCATGCTTAGGTTCTACGTCGGTAAATTTGAGGAATTTACCTATTTTTAAGTAGGGGGAGAGTTGTTATGGGCCAAAAGTCACTTTTCGTATTAATTTAACGATTTGCCTTATCCCTGCCTAATTCAAGGCACTTTGCACATTTCGCTCTAACTATTTACCCTATAATAGCCTAGTTTTAGTTACCCATTTCCTCGAGTAAAGTCACTGCAGATTAGGCCTCACGTTGTACGCGTGCTATGTTGGTTGCAGATGCGATTTTTCTGCAAATTTGGAATTTTCTGGGCCTAGCTGTCAAATTATCATTAGCCATTTTGACTTGTCAGAAGATGGATGTGGTGAAAAGCATCTTTGGTTAATCGATGTTCGAATATTTGTAATTCGGTTTTGTCACGCTCATCCTAGCATGAAAATGTATATTTTGGTGTGAAATTGGTCCGGGAGACGTCCCCGACGTTTTTGTTGTGATACATTTCAAGCACGGATTTTTGTCCGGAATTCATCTGACAAGCACATGTAACTACTTGGGCGATTTGGAGCATAACATCTCACGGTATGCTATTTTGACAATTACTGGTTATATTTCTAAGGCAGAATGTTGTCCCTTTTAGCTCCCTTTTGGTCCGGGCGGTGAACGCACTCAGCTTCCCTTTGGTACGGGCGGTGAAAGCACTCAGATTAGGAAGCAGTCCTTTGGTATGAACTAACGCATCTCTGTTGGTGAGCGGCGAGTTTGTTCATGTGGCGCAGAAACTCTTCGAGGCGTTTGGTTGATGGATTTGGCCCCTCTTGTAGAGCACTTTCTCCAGGCAGTTGCTGCAATCGGCTAGCTGTGAGTTTGGGAGATTTCCAGTCCCTAAAACAGGCTAGCAGATTTACTGGCCCGAGATCTCTGCGTTACCTGCGATGAAGCCCATTGGAACACCTGGCTTTCTCGACATCGTGCAGTAGGCCTCCGATTTAGCACGTTCGTCACCTGGTGCAGCCAAGGTCTGTCTTTGCAATTTCCTTAAGCGTTCTTGTGCAGTTTTGAGCTCGACCAACTTAACCTGTGTTATAGGCATGATTTCAATGTGTGTTTAATTATTCATTGTAGCGCTTTGTGCTACGGCCAGATTTTGATAAGCGAATTAACTTACTTTAATGTTGTGATAACTCACCTGTCTAAAAGTAAACCTATTTTGTTGTTTACATCTTTATATTTGTAACTTGACATTTTTAAGCCTCCATTAGCCTTCAGGCTGTGTCTTTTGTAGATGCTTAGGGACGATAAGGTTTCCCTTATGTAAATTTTGTAAAAGCAATTCTTGCATACGCCCATTTGAACGATTTTAGACTCGATCTCAGTGGAGAGATCCGTCAGTCGGTTGAATTTGGCTTAGTGCGGCCCCATTTTGCAAGAAATCAGCGAAATCAGTCCGATCGTTGTTTAAGCAATTACGCCCCTTTAGGGCGAGATTTATTTAGCGTGTTTCGGGTAATATTGCGCCCCCTATCAACCAAGATCTTGGGTAATAATGGGTTTTGTGTACATTTGATTACTAGTACAGTTATGTATTTTTGCAACTGAGGGTTTAGCGTTGATTTCAACTTGACAAGCAAAACAAAACCTTAACTACCGCTTAAATTTGAGACGCGTTTGGTCATACATGCGAATTGCTACGATCCACGACTTTATTTATTTAATCTGGTGAGTTTAATCTGTGATAAATTTTTCGATATTATTATATGAAATCTGGTTTGTGATATTTGTTGTTGTGATATACTACCGAGCACTGTTAATATTTTATTAATGTTAATATTCTATTAAATTATATATACTCGTTACTTATGCCTGCGAATTTGATTTGTGTGTCCTTGTCGCTACCTCTAATTTTCAGGATCGCTTAGTAGCACCTTCCGTAGTGTCTGGTTTGATGATTAGCAAAGTGCTGGGTACTGCTACTTGGCGCCCATAAATTACTCACCGTTTCAGCTTACGCTTTAAGTCTTCTGTTCGACCCACGACCAGCTCCGGCTGAGAATCCGGTAGCCTTTGCTACTCCTTATTTTAAAGTCAGAGTTTGGTAACAGACTCCTTGCAGCTGGACAACAACGTCCTGACCAGAATCTTGGAAGATGAGGACGGTAGGGCAACGGGATCACAATCGACGGTTCCAAGGAGTAGAGTGGCTGAGGTTCTGCGCCACCTGCGTGATGGCTCCTCTTGGGGACACTTTGGATTGAATAAGACGTTGCAGAAGGTCCGAGAAAGGTTCTACTGGGCGAGCTGCAAAGATGACGTCCGAGAGTAGTGCCGGAGGTGGAAAGCCTGGGCTACAGGAATCGGACCGGTTGGAAGACGTAGAGCTGCGATGCGGCAGTACAACGTCGGTAGTCCTGTAGGAGCCTTGGCGTCGCGTCATGGAAACCAACATAGTTTAGTTGTTAGTTGATATTGTCATTCTGACATAACGCATGTATTAGTTACTGAATAAATATTTTAAGTATACTACGTTCAGTATCTACAGTGGTGACCACGGATCGCGCTCGTCCTTATGTACCTCTTACACTACGACGATCACTTTTCAACAGCTTACATAACCTGTCTCATCCTGGCATTCGTAGCTCGGTCCGTTTGGTGCGGCGCCGATACGTTTGGCCATCTATGAACTCTGACTGCCGCACCTGGGCCCGCAACTGCGTCCAATGTCAACGCAGTAAGGTTGGTCGTCATACACAGGCACCCTTGGATAAGTTTCCACTAGCGGAAGATCGTTTCGACCACGTCAACATCGATATAGTCGGTCCACTTCCACCATCAGAAGGTTTTCGCTACATTCTAACATGCATCGACCGGTTCAGTAGATGGCCTGAAGCTTTTCCAATGACTGATATGTCGGCGGATACCGTAGCGAAGACTTTCTTCGGGAACTGGATATTACGCTACGGCGTTCCTTCCCGGTTAACATCAGATCAGGGCAGGCAATTTGAATCTGAGTTATTCCGATCTCTGGCCAACCTGTTAGGAGTCACTAAGTTCCGTACTACACCTTATCATCCAGCTAGCAATGGAATGATTGAGCGCTGGCACCGCTCACTAAAAGCAGCTCTCATGTGTCATGCTCCACGTCCGTGGACTCAGGTTTTGCCAACTGTACTCCTTGGATTACGCACCGCCGTGAAAGAGGATTTTGGATGCTCATCAGCCGAGCTCCTCTATGGAACAACGCTGCGGCTCCCTGGCGATTTATTCGAACATTCAAGAGTATTTCACGGCTATGGTAATGAATATGTGGACAATCTACCCCGTACCATCAGGCTATTGAAGCCCACTGCAGCCGATCACGGAATAATGAAAACTTTTGTGCACAAGAATCTTGCTACATGTACTCATGTTTTCATCCGCTCAGATGCTGTAAAACCTCCACTACAACCCCTATTTGAAGGACCCTTCCGTGTGCTGAGCAGAATGGGCAAAGTCTTCAAGCTGCTTGTTAAAGGATTAGAAAAGAATATCAGCATAGACAGACTTAAACCGGCATTTTTGGAAAGTCAGTCCATTATCACAATACCGTTAGCATCTCCATCTGTTTCACCAACTGGCCCTATTCCATCAACTACGTCTACCGCTAAAGCTGCTCCTGACACTCCAACCAAATCTGTTATTCCTGTTCCCTCTACTTCCCGGCCCCATCGTTCTTGTCAACGTCCCGTGCGTTTCTGTACGTACACCGCTGTCGCTAGGGGGAGCACTGTAGGAGCCTTGGCGTCGCGTCATGGAAACCAACATAGTTTAGTTGTTAGTTGATATTGTCATTCTGACATAACGCATGTATTAGTTACTGAATAAATATTTTAAGTATACTACGTTCAGTATCTACAGTCCGTTCGAGAGGATAGCCATGGACATCGCTGGACCATTCCCCGAAACCGAATCGGGAAATAAATACATCCTGGTGTGCATGGACTAGTTCACCAAGTGGCCCGCAGCGTACGACCAGGACCGGAATTTCGAGTCTGGACTGTTCCAGAACGTTTGCAAGCTACTGGGGATACACAAGATGCGGACTACTGCCCTCCATCCTCAGTCGGACGGCATGGTGGAAAGGATGAACCGAACCATGGAGGATGTCCAAGGTGGTTTCCGAGCATCAGCGTGACTGGGACCAGTACATCCACCTGTTCCTGATGGCCTACCGATCGGCAGTACAAGAGACAACCAATCACACCCCAGCCGCGGTATTCTTTGAGCGCGAGCTGCGATTGCCATGTGACCTCAAATTTGGGAGAAAGCCTGGCGGAAAAGCGGCCGGCGAGGACTACGTGGGTAACCTGAAGAAGAGGATGGAAGAGATCTACGACGCCGTACACCGAAACATTCAGGGTGCCAGCGACCGAATGAAGGACCCGCGCTGAGGCCTGTGATTTCCAGCCTGGCGATTTGGTATGACTTCACACCCCCAGAGGCGTCGTGGTGTCTTCCCCAAGCTCCAAAGGAACTGGAAAGGCCCCTACACTGTAGTTGAAATCGGTTGGCCCCAAATTCCGGAACCAATGAGGAGGTGCAGGCTGTCACGGAGCAACCCCTGAGGCAACTAGAGACCGGACGAACCTCCTTCCAGGAGTTTATGGCCGCTTATGGGGGTAAGAAGACCGCGCGATTTGGGGTCACTACAGAGGTGCAGCGTGACTTGTTTGACACGCTGCGGCGGTATTCCCTGGCACACTGCGTCGCCCAAGACCTCCGAATGTCAAGGTGGCTCGCCGCTGGTTTCCGGGAGAAGTTTGGCCGGTTAGACCAGCTGCTAGAGCAGGCACTTCAGGTTGGCTGAACTTTGCAGCTGAAGGAAGGCAATAGCTCCATTTATTACCTGGTGACGAAAAGGTTGTCGTACGAAAAACTTAGTTACCAGGAGCTCTGATCTTCTCTTTTGGACCTTAAGGAGCAGATGGTGAAGAACGGCGAAACCCGGCTAGCGGTGCCGAAATTAGGATGCGACCTGGATTCGTTGGACTGGAGGATTGTACGTAGCATGCTGGAAGTAGTCTTCGACTGGACCGGCATCCAGATCGAGGTCTGCTGTTACAACCCGTTGCGAAGCGTTGAGCCCACGGTGGACGGCTACTTCTTCAGCCAGTCCGTGTGCAGGAAGGGTGCCGCCTGCAAATACCGCCATTGAACCCCCACAACAGCGAGAGGACAGGCACCCGTTGCAACTCGTTCTGGGACAGAACGACCTAAGGCGGGGGCAGTGTAACGACATTTGAGCCTGATCGCGTGCAGACAGGTTAGTTAGCCTTCTAGGTCATTCCAGAACGACCTCGGTGATTAACGCGCGCGATCAGGATGTTAGAAGGCCGTCCGCGACCAGGCGGTGATACGTCAGCATTTCTAGAATATTCGAGTGATATCGCGAATCCTCCAGAAGGAATCACCCCGCGATATATTGCAGTGGTTTTGGGCCCTACGGCTCTGCTCTGAGGGCAGCATAAAGTTTAAAAATAAATTTAAAGCACAGAGTAGAGGTATTGTATCTATCTGCAATGCTAAGGTAAATGTCTTATCATAAATGCATTAATAAAGAAATGTTTGTGTTAATAAGGATAGCACTGGAAGGAACTTGCCATTTCAAAGGGTTACTAGTTAAATTCCTATCAATTAATTATTAAATAAGGTTGAATGAATAGCCTAAACAAAGTTAAATTTTTACAAAAGGTTTGCTAAATGTAGTTGTTGGAGCGTAGAGTTCATTTTAATTAATTGCACATAATTTGTGAACGATTTTAAAAGGTATTAGCCAAGAAAGATAAGAATATACGCAAAGAGCGAATTATTGAAGGCTAGCAAATGTGAAATGCAAACTTGTCTGAAGAAATATGCAGAAAAGGAAACAGCATAAAAACTATAGGTGAAAAGCACACATTTATGAACCACTAAACAATTTGAAAGGAAGTGAATAAGGAATTAATCAAATTAGTGACGAATATGAACATGCAACGGCCTCTTAATTTGTGTAGTGGCGCTAAGACAATCAGTGACAATATTAAAATATGAACAGAAGTTTGATAAATGTACATTGTTTAGTTTTAGGTAGTTATAAGAGTTTAAAATGTAAAAAAGTATCTCACTTGAACTTAGTTCATGTCCTGTCTTTAGTTTAAGATTCGTTTTAGTTATAAAAGGACCCGAGAGAAACAAATGAATAAAAATTAATGCTTTGACATGCAGTTTGTGCTCTTATATTAAATTAAGAAATTACCTACAAAAATTATAGATACAGTGAAAAAAAGTATACCATCGTGTAGAGCACATTCCAGTTCACCTGTGGAAATAAAGGCAGCGTTTTCCGCAACATTAAAATTTTTGCCGCAAGAAGGGTTCCGATCTTGGTTTGTCGACATCGTCAAACCTACGAAGGCGGTTAGCTGAAACTTCAAGGACCCAGGACCTTTTCAGACTACAGGGACGCGGTCAAGGGAGCTCCAGGTACACAGCGAGCCTCACAAACATCGAAGGCTGCACTTCGAGAAGAGATTCCTGCCAATTCGCCCTGTTCCCGAGCATCGTCGGAGGACCGAAAGTTATTAAGGTCTGTAAAAACTTTATTATCAGTGCGAGGAAGCAGAGATTTGTACCCCAGACCGACATTACCGTGGTGAAGACGAAGCAGGCATATCATGGCCTCTAGCTAGTCAAATTTTCCCAGTATTTGCAATAATCCAAGTTGAGGTTATGTGTTCTCCAAAAAATGACGCCATCAGAAACAATTTCTAAGCTTGTCCTCGTAAAATACTGAAACAGAAGAGAATGAGTGACGCTATAAAAGCGCGAAATATTAGAGTTCAAACAATACCTATAGTTTGTTCACAATTTTGACTTCCAAGTCAATTAAACGTTTACTGCAAAATAAAAAAACCAGTTGTTAAAATTTGACAGCAGCCATATTCGCGGCTGCGTAGTTTTAAAGTATTAGGACGCCAGTGGCGTATCATTGAATAGAAAAATTATAATTGAACAGCAACCCATCCTTTGATTTGAGTCAAGTCTCGAACCGAAGCTAGCATTATAAAAATAAAATTGCAGACAGAATAAAATACGAATTAGGGCAAAATACTGTATTTATTTGATTTAAGGTAAAAAATACATGGTATTTCTTAAACAGTGATAAAATCTGAGATAGATCATTCTGAGTAAAATATTTATAATTATAAAGTTTAAAATATAACGTGCATAACCATAGCAATTTAAATGGTCGCCAGCAACGTGGGGCGTTAATAAATAGTAACAAATGTTACAGTAAGTTAATTATTTCACAGCATAAGGTAGGGACTGTAGAATTTATTCAAAAACTGTTATTAGTGTGTGGGTAAATCTTGTCCGTAAGTGCAAGCGTTCGATTCGTATCCAGTTCATAAGAAATAAACAAAATGACAGATAAACGCACATTAAGGAAACAGAAGAAAATTGAAGAAGAGAAGGAAGGACAGCTACAAACGGAGGAAGTAATCGAAGTAACGGAACAGCCTGTCGCAGAAGAGCAACGACAAGGAGATCAGGCGGAAGAGCAACAGCCACAAGCCTCAAAGCAAGTAATCGAATTAAGCGTGATTATGGAGGCAATAGTACAAATGAAAATTGAAAGAGAAGAAAGAGAGAAAAGATTGCAAGAAGCGAAACAAGTCGAAGCAGAAGAGCGTGCGAAAAAAGAAGAAGAGCGTGCAAGAGAAGCTGAAGAACGTGAAAAAAGGTTGCCTAAAGCTACAAATTATTAACATGGCTATGCGGGGTAATGCAGAGGTTTGGCACAGCATAATCAAGTGCAAATATATGACTTACCATGAATTTAAACAGCTATTTACGGAACAGTACTGGAACAACACTCATCAGGCCCAGGTTAGAACAGAATTGACGTCGGGAAAGTACATCGATAAAGGGGGATCTCGAGTGATTTATGTAATGAATCGATTCAATAAGGCGCAGTATTTAACGCCCAAGCTAGCCGAAGAAGTAATAATCAGCATCTGTCGAAGCACCTTGAAGCCGAAATTACAAGGGCAGTTGCTATGCAAAACGAGAAGACACTGCGAGATTTCTTGGAGACCGTTAGGAACTACGACTTGGCAGTTTACAACGAACGAGGGGAAATAGAACGACCGAGTATCAAAATTATAGTAAAAGGAAATTGGACGAATCTTTGGAAAACAAATTTAGGCCGAACAGAAATAATTACAATAATAATTTTAACCGACAAGAGAGAAGAAACTACGGGAACAGTAATAATTACAATTACAATACAGGATTTTATCAACGCCGATTCAATAATAATTGGGGGAATCAGAACCGCCAGGGGGGACAATAGAAAAAGCTACGAAGAATTAATTGATGAAAAAAATAAAAAGAGGTGCCAAGAAACGGACCGAAACCAAAATCCAGACCGCCCTTATATTAACACGATGTTTGTGGAAAGAAGTGGTAATGTAAATAACCCGGAAGACTTAAATCGCATTGAAATAGCTGAGGTGCATGAGGAGCCCTTGAGGGATAAAAAAAACCTCAATTTTTCTCAAACATGTAAATAGTAGTTTTAAACACATCGCCAACTTTGCCATCGCCTACGAAAAGACGGGGGAATTTTTATTAGAAGAGAGTGAAGATAAAATAACGAGCTCATGTTTACCATTTATCAAACTAAAATTTCTAGATCAGGAATATTATGCGCTAATTGACAGGGGAGCAATGGTTTCATTAGTATAGGAAGAAGTCCTAAATAATCATATGAATGTCTTACAAAGTAACATAATTAGAGTTAATAAAATTGATTTATTGTCTGCAACAAGGAAGAAGATCTCAACTACAAGTAAAGTATTAGCAATCAAGATCAGCATAAATGGAAAAGAATACGATTGATCTATTGAGGATCAAGAGCGTAAAAAGTGTTGCCTAGCTGAAATAAAAGCAGGAGACGATATGATTTGTTGCCTAGCCAAAAGTGCGGGAGACGAAATAATTTTAAATAATTGTGCGATTATAGAAGGAATGCTGGATGATGAACAGATAGGGAATGCTTACTTACAATATAAAGGCAGAATTATGGAGATAATAGAGAAAAATAAGGAGATAATAAATCAGAAAACAGGACAAGCTACGAAATATTGCCATAAACTTGTTGTGGATGAATTATTGGGCTTCAAAGCAAAATCTTATCCAATACCGTTTGCACAGCGCGAGAAAGTAAAACATGAGTTACAGAAGATGTTAGACGATGATGCCATAGAACGTTCAAAAACGAACTTTGTCAATCCGATGGTGGTGGTGAAGATGGTAGTCTTAGGTTATGTCTAGACGCACGTAGAATAAATCAAATTAATAAACCCCAGTATGAAAGTCCGCAGACAATTGATGCTTTATTGAGTCAAATATGGGATAAGAAAGTGTTAACTAAATTGGATCTGAAGAAGTCATTTTGGATGATTCCGCTACACGAGGACTCAAGAAAATACACAGGATTCTGCATAGAGGGGGAAATTTTTCATTTCAAAGTGGTCCGGTTTGGTTTGACAACGTCATGTGCAACATTGGTAAGAGCCATGCAACAAATATTAAATCAATACGACGAGTTCTGCGTGCACTACATAGACGATATTTTGATATTTTCACGAAATGTGGAACAACATTTAAAACATTTAGAATTAGTAATTAGCACATTAAACGAAAACGGATTAAAATTGAATTTGACCAAGTGTCAATTTATCAAAACAAATGTAGGTTACTTGGGCTACGAAATAAGTAATAATGGGGTCACAATTAGTGAAACAAGAATAGAGGAGATAAAGAATTTGCCTCGCCCCAAGAATTTGCAGACGTTGAGAGGATTACTTGGCCTACTAAACTACTATAAAAAGTTTATTGCAAATTATTCTGAGTTAACGTTACCTCTGGTTGAGTTGATAAGAAAAGATACCAAGTGGATTTGGAATAAGTACAGAGAGAAAGCGTTTAATAATCTCAAACCGAAATTCCATGAATATTGCTACTTAAATATCCAAACTTTAAAGAAAGCTTCATCTTAAGGACGGACGCATCGGACATGGCAGTCGCAGCCGAGCTAATACAGGTGCAAGAAAGAGTAGAAGTCCCGATTTGTTTTATATCACGGATTCTAAAGGGCCACGAGACAAGGTACACAATAGCTGAAAAGGAGATGTTGGCAATTATATTTGCGATCAACAAATTAAAATTTTGTCTAACAGGAAACAAATTCTACATAGAGACAGACAACTCAGCAATTTCATTCCTTAAAAACAAAACTTTCCATAACGACCGATTGTACAGATGGACATTGTACTTACAACAGTACGATTTTGAGATACGACATAGACCGGGGAACATGAATGTAGTAGCCGATTTCTTGAGTAGGAAGGACGCATCAAAGAGTAAAAAACAGAAGCAACTATTGATAGGGATAGAGAAAATTTATCAGCAAGGAAGATTTTCAAAAGAAGAATTATTAGCAAAACAAGATGATTTGGAACTTCAACAAATACGAAAGTTAGTGCAAGACAGTCCGAACCAAGAGTATAAAGGTTTCAAGATAGTAGAAAGCTTATTGGTAAAATTATTGGGTGGCAAGAAATTAATAGTTTTATGCAGAGAAGATGTACTTAACGTAATAAAAGAAATTCATCAAACTTTTGGACACTGTGGGGTAAGAAAGACATGGGTGATGTTTCGCGAATGTTTCTACACCAAGAATGATATAAAAATTATTAAGCATTTTACAAATTGTTGCAGTCTGTCAACTGGCCAAAGAAAAGAATTACACCAACCAAAATGTGACCAAAAGTATAAGAGTCAACGAACCTTTGGATCTAGTCTCAATCGGTTACTTAGGAAATTTAGTACCGGGACAATATGGGTACCGACACATTCTAATCATGGTGGATGTGTTTTCAAAATACATTAAACTTTACCCAGCAAAATACAGCAACACTGAGCATGTAATCAAGTCGGTCGAGAAATTCCAACAAGAAGTAGGGACTCCGAGGAAAATATTAGCCGACAACGCGAGCTATTTCAAGAATGCCAGACTAATTCATGACTTAGAACGGAAAGGGATTAAAGCATACTTCTGTAACATAAGACGCCCGCTATCAAATGTAGTTGAGCGGTACATAAAAGAAACAATTAAATATTGAAGAGAATGACCCACGAGCATCATAATAGATAGGTTCAATATTTATCAAAGGTGGAAGAGTTCATCAATAACGTACCCAACATTACAACCGAGATAAGCCCGGTGACACTATGCAAGGGCGTTGTACCAGCAAGACCGTGAAGACAGAAAGAAGATGCTACAGGAATAATGGAGCTGCTAGAGAAGATTAGGGAACGCGTTAAAAGAACACAGGACCGGTACGAGGAAAAACAGAACCGAAAAATTAAGAAAGGTATGAAGTTTAAAATCGGAGATTTAGTCATCATAAGAAAGCTTAGAGTAGCCGATCGAAGAGAGAAGATCTGTGCCAAATTCTTAAACGTTTATGAAGGACCATACAGAGTGCATAGGGTATTAAGCAATGAAAACACTTATGAATTGATTAGTGACAGAGATAATAGCATCAGAGGACGTTTTCATATTTCGGCAATTTACCCATACTTAGATAGTATAGATTAGAATAAGATAGGTTAGGTTAATTTTAGACAAATGTTGGGCCACACTCGTTAGGTTAGGTTAGTTTTAATAAGGTACGGTGTTATGTTATTCCGCCTCGACAAATTTTTCAGTACGCCCCTGTGCTCCTAATTATATTTAAATCCGTTTGAACCAACTTACAATGCTCGCGGCCTACGGAATTCTCTCCGTCAGCACTTCGGTGTAGTGCGCTAATTGCTTTATTTATACCGAGATACTGGCGTGAATGCCAAAGAATTGGTGGTAAAAGAAACACGTATCGTCTTGGATAATAAATGGCTTTGTGTCACAACCCTGGCGGCGATAGGCCAAAAATTCTTGGAACCTATACGCATTACCCTGTATGATATATAAGAAGGGAATAAATTCTGAATAATCCCCTTGTCCCACGCAACAATGGAACTAGGTTTTAAATTTTAATCGTGTTTTTCAATAACTCAACGCTGCCCTTCGGGGAGGCCACCTTGGTAATTCAATACTCTGGGACTCGCTGCGACATCGAAAATTCATTCCAGAATGTTTGAGGCTTTTTTCGTTTGTTGATAGCACTCAGTAACGCTTCTTTGTTTCACAACAGTTCAAAAAGTGGTGCAATAATGAAAGGGAGAATTTCCATCAGCGGTTGCAAAAGAGAGATGCTTTCCCGGGGAACGGGGAACAAATCTTGTGGTCTTCGCACGATAATTAAATTTTGGGCGCAGTTCGGCGACAGTCTTCATAGCCGAAGGTGCGAAAATAAATAAGGATTGAGCGCGAAGTAATGGATTAGGCCCGCGAAACGTTTTTTTTATTAAGGAAACGTCGTCTTAATGTTTAGTATGCTGTCCGCTCATTAAGGGTTGAGGGACGTGATAAATATTTTAAATTCAGCGTTTCGCGGGTGAGTGCTACGGAAGTGCGCCGCTAGGGGACGCGGGGTTGACGAGCGGATGTGCGGGAGGGGGAACGCGGAGTCTATCGCCGAACGTGAACAAAACAAGGAGGTTTTGAGCGGGTGGTGACCGTTGTGGTGTTAATTTAAGTTGTTACAAAGGACATAGGACAAGTTAAGAACTTAGCTATCTAATATCGATGTGTTAGATGTGCCCCCTCATTTTTGTATTTTACGTAATAAAGAATATTGTCTTAAAGTGGTGAGAAAATATATCTTTAACATAGTTCAGAAGTGGGATACTTCCGTGTCTGCGTGATTTCCGGGGGAAATAGAGCAGAGGGACGTGTCCACAAGTGCCCAAGGCGAGCAAAAAGCAAGAAAAACGGAATATTCAAGTACTGTGGTAACGTGTCAACATGGCCGATGACGGATGGAGCCTGTCATTTGACCGTTAGGGGCGTGAACATCTTGTGCACCGAGAAAGGAAGTGACGTAGCGACACGTCGACGAGAAGGGGAAAAGCGAACGTGATTGGAACATTTTAGGAAAGCGAACGAAGATTCTCGAGAGGATGACCGACGAGTTCGAGAGGTTCCAGGCGCTTTTGCAACTGCGCTGTGAACGCGAGGGACAAAGTGGGGGAGTGAGAGGTAGTGACAGCGAGAGCGACGATCTCATCATGTTGGGTGAACAGGTGGGAAACTTGGATCGGGCGGGAAGTTCAAGCTTTAACACGCCAGAGGTGAACGCGAACGCGGACAATAATCGAGTGAATACTGACAGTGATGTAATCAGAATGATGCAGATTATGACAGCAGAGAACAGACGAAGAGACGCTTTGTTTGAAAGACTTATCACACAAGTGACAGCCGGGCAAACGAGTAGTGCCGGGAGTGCGGTTACAGGAAATCAAATGGCATATCACATAATGCCTGATTTAACGAGGACAATCAGTACATTTAATGGAGAAAGTAAAAGTGAAGCAAAAAGGTGGATAGCTAACATAAGAAGTATGCAGCTATTGCACCGGTGGCCAGATGCTTTCACTTTGGAAACAGCTCGTACACATTTGGTTGGAGGTGCAAAACATTGGCATGAAAGTAACTGGGAG
This sequence comes from Agriotes lineatus, assembly GCA_940337035.1. Classification (NCBI taxonomy): domain Eukaryota; kingdom Metazoa; phylum Arthropoda; class Insecta; order Coleoptera; family Elateridae; genus Agriotes; species Agriotes lineatus. The sequence goes on along the minus strand of CALNHX010001394.1, from coordinate 147,959 downwards.
AAGTTAAAAACATTCGACGAATTCGCGGAGAAATTTGAAGAAATGTTCAGTGGAGAGTTGTCGCAAACGGAGAAGTGGAAGCGAATGACAACGAGAGTGCAGAGCCGGAATGAAAGCATAAATTCCTACTTTCACGAAAAATTCAAATTGTGTAAGGACGTTAAGCTGAATTTTAAAGAAACCAAAGCGCAAATCTTAGTAGGATTGTGGAACAAGGATTTGTGTAATGTGGCAATGGGAAAAACTCAAGGCAACGAAGTGGAGTTGTTACAGGACTTGCAAGAGTGCGAAGAAATCGGTGATGCGAGGAGTGGACGTTTCCGGGCAGAAAAAAGTGAAAAGCCACACAAACCCCAAAACAATAGCAGCAGCTTCGTCGGGGTGAAAAGTGAACCTCAGGAAGCAACGAAACCAGCCATACCGGGTGCACAAAAGCATCCTGAAGTGAAGAAGGAGAAGTGGAAGTGTTTCAACTGCGGTGAACCATCGCATTTAGCCAGAGAATGCACTAAACCGAGAAAAGTGGTATGTTTTAATTGTAAAAAACCGGACCACATCAGCAGAGAATGTCCAGAACGTGTGACGCAGAGAAGTGAATCTGTGAATCAAGTGTGGAGAATAGGGACTGAACCGAAGAATTTAGCAGAAAGTGCGGCAACGAAGTTCATACGGAATGTTAAAATAAACGAGCAAGACGCGATAAAATGCTTCATTGACATTGGTGCTACGGTGAGCACAGTGACTGAGGAAGCCGCGAGAGATTTAAAATTAAAAGTTGAAAAAACGGAAAACAGACTGACAGGATTCGGAAGCAGTGCGGTAATCAGCAAAGGTTTTGCGAAAGCTAGAGTGAATCTAGATGGAATTAACGTAGAAGATGTGAATTTTTACGTGGTTCCGTGTGGGGTACAGAATCTACGTGTATTGCTGGGGCAGAACTTTACCGAACACCCTGAGTTAGCATATGTGCGGGTAGACGATGCACTGCATTTTGGTTTGCGTAGTGAGGAACCGTTTGCGCAAATTAATTTGCCAGTTTCCACGCAATCAGTAGAGATAACTGATGTGGAAGATCAAAGTTTGGAACCCAGGAGCATAAACTTCGTGAGTGTGGACATAAATGGAGGCAAATTCACGGTGCCAGTAGCCAACGAAAGTGACGATGCAAACTTCGTAGTGAAAGGCGAAAAGTTAGACAAAATTCGGGAATTCGGTGTGGACATTGATTCGAAGAATATTTGTGGACAAGAAATGAGCGTGATGGAAATTGAATTATGCAGAGAAGCGATTACAAGTGAACAACTAAACGTGAGTGAAGAAATATCGGAGCGAGATTTGCGGAACCTAACAAGCTTGGTGAACGAATTTCGGGGGTGTTTCGCGCAAAACTTAAGCGAACTAGGTTGTACTCAGTTAATGGAAATAAACATAGTTGACAATAATGTGCCGGTGCGTACGAGAGCTTATCGGCTGACTGCACACGAGCGAGAAACCATCGCAAAAATCGTGCGCGAGTGGAAGGCAAATGGTATTGCGACAGATACCACTTCGCCATACGCGTCAGCGGTGTTATTAGTGGCCAAAAGTTCACACGAGCCAAGGCTAGTGGTAGATTGTCGAAAGTTGAACCAACAGACAGTGAAAGAACATTATCCATTGCCGAACATGGATGATCAATTTGAACATTTAGCAGGGTGTACAATGTTCACTACCTTGGATTTAGCACACGCGGTTTTTCAGTTACCGTTGGCGAAAGGGTCTAGGTGTAAAACAGCTTTTGTTACGCCAGATGAAACGGGGGAATTCACGCGAATGTGTTTCGGATTGTGCAATAGTCCATCGAACTTTGCTAGGCTAATGACGCGAGTACTAGGCCCTTTGAGGAACAAGGTCGCGATGGCGTTTTTAGATGACGTGCTGATACCAGCAAAAAACCGGGACGATATGTTGGAGCGGTTACGACAAGTGTTCGAGGCCTTCCGTGCCGCGAATATCACGATGAAGCTACGCAAATGTCATTTTGGTGCTTCAAGCGTGGACTTTTTAGGATTCAAATTATCCGCGGAGGGAATTTCCCCAGGTGCAGCGAAAGTGAAGGTCAGAGAGAATTTTCCGCGACCGGGAAATGTGCGCGAAGTAAAACGATGGCTGGGATTAACAGGTTTTTTTAGACGCTTCGTGAAAAGATATGCGGTGAAAGTGAGACCGATAAGCGATTTAACGCGGAAAGACAATGTGTTTATATGGACAGACAAACAGCAGGTGGCGTTTGACGAGTTGAAGGACGCTTTGACGTCAGCGCCGGTCTTGCAGCTTTATAATCCGAGTTCGTATACAGAACTGCATACGGACGCAAGTGCAGTTGGTTTAGCGGGGATGATGTTACAACGAGAGGCAGACGGGAAAATGCATTTGGTATACGCGGTGTCAAAAAAAAACGACAGATGCAGAGTCGAGATACCACAGTAGCAGGCTCGAACTGATGGCGGTCGTTTGGTGTATGGACAGATTGCGGTCATTATTGCTGCATATGCATTTCACGGTGGTAACCGATTGTCAAGCGTTGGTGTACTTAAATATGCAAAAAACTACAAACGCACAAATTGCTAGGTGGAGCCATTTACTTCAGGAATTTGACTTTGAGATTAAATTTAGGAAAGGCGAGAAGATGCAGCACGTGGATGCATTGAGTAGGTCTCCAGTGGAAGCAGCCACGAACACGATGGAAGAAATCTATGAACAACGTCTGGAGGTTTACAATATAATGCCAGAAGAGGAGTGGATTTTGTTAATCCAGAGCAGCGATCATAAGTTACAAGAAATAATAAGAGTGCTCAAGTTACCGAATAGTGTGCGTGACAAAGACGAAAAACAAGGTGTTCAAAAGTACAAGTTACGTAACGGACGATTAGTGCTCGAAGTTACTGTAAACGGGAAAATTCGAGAACTTTTTGTAATCCCGACTAGCATGCGGAAAAGTACGGTAATTAAATTCCATGATATGGCGGGTCATTTTAGTGTGGAGCGAACAGTGGATTTAATATTAAGAAATTATTGGTTCGCTGGACTGAGGCATTACGTCAGACAGCACATTCGTTCGTGCGTAGAATGCTTGTTGGTAAAAATACCTGGAGGTAAGCAAGCGGGAGAGTTGCACCCGATACCTTCTCCGAAGAGGCCGATGGGAAGAGTCCATTTGGACCATCTAGGCCCCTTTTTGAAAAGTGCGCGAGGGAACGCCCACGTTTTGGTAGTAATTGATGCTCTCACACGGTTTATTAGACTTTATGCGGTGCCGAGCACAAAAACGAGCAGTACATTGAAGTGTTTGCGCGATTTTGTGAACGATTTTGGTCTACCAGCGATGATTGTGACGGATCGCGGAACCAGCTTCACAGCTGACGGGTTCGAACAGTATTGCGCGAGTAATGGGATACGTCACATGCTAAATAGTACAAGACATCCTCGAGCGAACGGAGTCTGCGAGCGGGTGAATAGGACCATTACGCCGACGATTTTAACGAAAATGAAAACGGAGCGAATGTGGGACAGTTGCTTAAAAGAAGTACAACGGGACGCGAATAGTGTGGTAAATAAAATTACAGGGAAAACGCCATTCGAAGCATTGTATGGATTTCGAGCTAACTTTTACGATGGTGCTTTACGGGAATTCGCGGGAAACAATGACGATTACGTATTACCAGCGAAGTTACAGGACGAAGTGCGTGAAAAGGTTACAAACGAGCAGATAAAATATAAGGAGCGGTTTGACCGTAAACGGTATAAACACGAAGGATTTAACGTCGGGGACATTGTTTACGTGCGTTCTCCGCCAGTTTCCACGGGGGAACCGGTAAAAACACAAAGAAAATATAAGGGTCCATACACAGTGACCGGAGATTTAGGGAATGACACTTATAGGATTAATACAGTGGCAGATGGTGCGAACAGGAACTTCACGACCCAAGTGCACGTGTCCAGGTTGAAAGTGTACAAAAATCCAGTGGAGAACGAAAGCGGAGAGGAGGAATCTACGAGCGAACTAGAGGAACCTATCCGGATTAGTGGAGGCAAGAAACGTGACAACGTCGCATGCGGGGTTGACGAGCGGATGTGCGGGAGGGGGAACGCGCAGTCTATCGCCGGACGTGACCAAAACAAGCAGGTTTTGAGCGGGTGGAGACCGTTGTGGTTTTTATTAAGTTGTTACAAAGGACATAGGACAAGTTAAGAACTTAGCTATCTAATATCGATGTGTTAGATGTGCCCCCTTATTTTGTATTTTACGTAATAAAGAATATTGTCTTAAAGTGGTGAGAAAATATATCTTTAACAGACGCAAAATTTGCCGTCGTGCACATCAAACCAAGACGTCGTTTTATAATTCCCGCCTGTGTGCTCGTGTAGTTCGAGAAATTCTGCTCTGCAAATTCTGATTACGTTCGTTGGGCTATCCCGAAGACTGGATTAACTTCTTGCCGACACCCTCCCGACCTGGTTCGTTCCTGTTTGGGGACCCGCACCACCGTAGCGTTCTGCCAAGCTTCACCGAGGCCGAGTTCATAGCACACACCAACACCCATGCTTACAGCTCAGGTAGGATCTATTTACTGTATCCGCTGCGTTTAAGTTATGTGCAGAGTTAAGTGGCGACAATAGCTTTATTGTGCGTTCTCCAGTATTCACAAACATTGCGTACGCTCGCTTAATTCTATTATTTGATTTGTTTGTTGTTAATCAGGGGTTCACCCCTGTTATTTCGTTTTGCATACTTTGTAACAATATATATAGATGTTAAGGTAACCTTTGCTTGGGGTCCCCGATATTTCATATAGGATGTACCCATTGTATTGAATTTGAGTCACCTTTGGGTGGTTTATTGAATGTAAATTCTGTCAACTTCGGCCTAGTTATTTGTTGTTTTTGAACCCTTTGGTCACTAATTAACGACGACTAACGTCTGATGTAAATTAGTGTAAAGCATGTCCTTTGATTAAGCCAGCCCCAAGATTTGGGCTAGTGTTAGTGTTCTTTTGTTACCCTTTAGGGAGGGTGGCCTTTAAGGTAAGGCATTTGGTTTCACGCCCACCCTGTGTATTTGGACCTGAAGACTCGGATGAGGCTTGGTGGACAACACTGAGGGGGAGAGCGGCGAACCTGGGGGGACCTCCTCATAGCTTCGTGAAATTCTTGCTTTATTCACGCAAGCAACCCCCTTTTAAAAGCAAGTGGCGCCTTGGGTTATACATTTTGAGTATGAGCATAGGGTAAGTGCCGTCGGTTTTAGTTGAACTTTCGAACTACCCCTTCCTGACTGAGCTAAGTTGAGGGCAACTGGAACAACTATATCTGTTCCGACACATTTAAGATCTGTGTTATTATAAAAACCGGCGAACCCCCTTTACTCTTTTCCCCAATTTTGTCAGTTAAGGTGATTAATGTCGATTCGAGTAAATTATCATGTAACAACGGTATAGTTAGAATAGGAAGTAGATTAAAAGTGTTAGTAAACCAAAGTCAGAGGTGAAATAAATGGCAGATTCGACTGATTATGAAAGAGATTTGAGTCAGATAATTGAAATTTGTGATCATTAAAATGACAACGCATGCAAATCAGCGTATGTTAAGAATAAGTCTCATGCGTAGTAATTTTAATTCTCAACAATTCAGGGGAAACATACAGTGGTTTTGGGCCCTACGGCTCTGCTCTGAGTGCAGCATAAAGTTTCAAATTAAATTTAAAGCACAGAGTAGAGGTATTGTATCTAGATACAATGCTAAAGTAAATGTCTTATCATAAATGCATTAATAAAGGAATGTTTGTGTTAAGAGACAAAATTGATTAAAGAACGCACAGGAAGGAACTTGCCATTTCAAAGGGTTACTAGTTAAATTTCTATCAATTAATTATTAAATAAGGCTGAATTGCACATAATTTGTGAACGATTTTAAAAGGTATTAGCCAAGAAAGATAAGAATATACGCAAAGAGCGAATTATTGAAGGCTAGCAAATGTGAAATGCAAACTTGTCTGAAGAAATTTGCAGAAAAGGAAACAGCATAAAAACTATAGGTGAAAAGTACACATTTATGAACCACTAAACAATTTTAAAGGAAGTGAATAAGGAATTAATCAAATTAGTGACGAATATGAACATGCAACGGCCTCTTAATTTGTGTAGTGGCGCTAAGACAGTCAGTGACAATATTAAAATATGAACAAGAGTTTGATAAATGTACATTGTTTAGTTTTAGGTAGTTATAAGGATTTAAGATGTAAAAAAGTATCTCACTTGAACTTAGTTCATGTCCTGTCTTTAGTTTAAGATTCGTTTTTGTTATAAAAGGACGGGAGAGAAACAAATGAATAAAAATTAATGCTTTGACATGTAGTTTGTGCTCTTATATTAAATTAAGAAATTACCTACAAAAATAATAAATACAGTGAAAAAAGTATACCATCGTGTAGAGCACATTCCAGTGCACCTGTGGAAATAAAGGCAGCAAATTCCGCAACATTAAAATTTTTGCCGCAAGAAGGGTTCCGATTTTGGTTTGTCGACATTGTCAAATCTACGAAGGCGGTTAGCTGCGACTTCAAGGACCCAGGACCTTTTCAGACTACAGGGACGCGGCCAAGAGAGCTCCAGGTACACAGCGAGCATCACAAACATGAAACATCGAAGACTGCGCTTCCAAAAGAGATTCCTACCAATTCGCCCATTTCCCGAGCATCGTCGGTGGACCGAAACTTTATTATTAGTGCGAGGAAGCAGAGATTTGTACCCCAGACCGACATTACCGTGGTGAAGACGAAGCAGGCATATCAGGGCCTCTAGCTAGTCAAATTTTCCCAGTATTTGCAATAATCCAAGTTCAGGTTATGTGTTCTCCAAAAAAGGACGCCATCAGATCAATTGCTAAGCTTGTCCGCGTAAAATACTGAAACAAAAGAGAATGAGTGACTCTAGAAAAGCGCGAAATATTAGAATTCAAAAAATACCTGTAGTTTGTTCACAATTTGGTTTCGAAGTCAATTAAACGTTCACTGCAAAATAAACAAACCACTTGTTAAAATTTGACATTTGATCGCGGCTGCGTAGTTTTAAAGTATTAGGACGCTAGTGGCGAAAAATTATAATTGAACAAAAACCCTCCCTTTGATTTGAGTCAAGTCTCGAACCGAACATTATCAAAATAAAATTGCAGACAGAATAAAGTACGAATTAGGGCAAAATACTATATTTATTTGATTTAACGTAAAAAAAATATATGGTATTTCTTAAACAGTCATAAAATCTGAGATAGATAATTCTGAGTAAAATATTTATAATTACAAAATTTAAAATATAACGTGCATAACCATAGCAATATAAACAAGCGCAGCGGAAGAACGGACAGTCCAGTCCGAATTTAGCTTTGAAGTGCGCGAAGCTTGCCATATAAATCATTCGTGTTTAAGTCATGTGTAAATAAATCAAGTGTATTTGTTGTTAGAAAAAGTTCCTGTTAGTGTATATATAATTTGTGTTCCGTATTAATAGTTCATGTGTCTTTGTTAAATCGTTAAGTTAAATTGCTGTAAATAAATGCTTAAAACAAGAACCGGCGTATAATTTTTAATAGGCCATAAAATAAATCGTAACAGTATTAATTTCTGAAAAATAGCACTTTCTGGATTTTGACAATTTCGAAAAACGCCATTTTCTAAATAAGTAAAAATCACTCGGTATATATGATAGGGCTAAATAGGTTTTTAGACAAGCACAAAGTATTGTAGTAAAGTTTTTGAAAATAATTTTTTTCCCATATGATGCTGACTTTTTAGCGGTCATTGTATATTGATGATGATCAAAAATTAGCCAGAGCCAGAGCGTACAGTTCATTGCATGGCACCTGAATCAGGAGCACTTCATTTTATTACACAGTAGCTTATCCAGGCTCTGAAACCTGAAGATCTACCTCGTCGTCTTCGCTTTTGTGAATGGCTTCTCCATAACCAAAAAATCAACATTTTGCAGGCACTAATAGCTACTGGTGAGGTTGGATTCTCCTGAATTCTTTAGTTTACATAGCCATTTTAAATTTAATTTATATATGAAAACTTTCAACTGCAATATATCTTAGTGAAATTACTAAATACCGCTTTCACACGAAAGCAGAAGGTATTAAAATATCTTGTAATCCCCGCTCGTGCCAGGTAGCTGCATCAAATTACTTGTAGTACACCCAAATAAAAGTGTTGCTTAACCTGTCTCCATGGAGTTCTAGAAATTGTCAGAAATCGTCTTCGACAATATTGATTAGTGAACTGCCTTTTAAAGTAATTTTTGTAAACGTAATCTTAGCAAGGGCTTTAAACTTTTAGTAAATATTTTGGCTAGCACGGTAGGCAACACACCGTGCTAGCTCTCCTCAGCCATCTTAACCAGTTTAATTTCAAAAAATGCACACTTGCACTATGCAGCTATTTTCTGCCAAAAATGTTTTCGACTTATGTAATTTATAAAACTACAATATCGAGAAAGTTTATTAAAAAATCACGTCAATCATTTCAACAGTACATAAAATAATTCATAACACATCTAACATGAAATTATAAGGTACAAAAGGAACTTATCGCTTTAAATATACTTTCAATAAAATTATAAAATACATTAATAACATCTTGGAACAGTATGACTGAAAACTTTTATCCTCTAGAGGGCTGTGGATTTTGTCAACAAAATTTGTTGGCAGTCGTGGTAATAAAAGTCGCATTGGCATTTTATATCTGTCAGTTTAAGGTTGTATCAGGAATGTCACTTTAACAAATACAAAAATTTCTGTTGAATACTTAAAAATCTTAGTAACAAAAGCAATTACAGCTGTTCAAAATGATGTCCTGCATTTTTCATACATAGCAACACCTTGTGTTCAGTATTAAACATCCTGTAAAAGGTAAGTGATTCTGTCAAAATTCTATAGGTTATATTATTAAGTACCTTTACTCATCACTGCCAACATAAATTCAATTTTAAAAAAATCCACAACCCTCTGGAGGATAAAAGTTTTTCATCATATGGTAGAACCAATTCATGTAGAAACAGCTAATTCAACTATTTACAACAATTATCACTAACGCTTACTAATTTTAGCAGAACGACGTTACTTGCTTAACCGCTACATATGAAACATTTTTAGTTATTCGTTGATCAGTTAGACCAGCGGTTCTCAACCTTTTAGTAACCACGTACCACTTGAAATTTTCAGAGATTTTGACGTACCACCTTATATTTATATATATTTTTATTTTTATTTATTTATTTATATATAATATATAATTACATATAATTTACATTTGGTCATGTTTAGGAAAATAAAAATGCATTCTACAACTGTATGTATGTACATAGAATTTACTTAGATACAAAATAAAATGTATCATACATTAAAAACAATCTTAAATTAGTTCATTGAACACAGTCATTTAAATTTAAACAGATCCTAATGAGCTCTTTGTTGTTTGTCATTGACCAAATTTTCTATATCTGGGTTGATTGAGCTCAACTTGATTCTTAAGTCCTCTTCAACACTAATGCGGTTTCTGTATTTATTTTTTATGTACAGCAGTTCTGAAAAGTCCGATTCACATAAGTACGAGGTTACAAATGGAAGTAAAAAGATTATTGCTTGCTTGAACACTGATGGATATTCAGTTTTTGTCCCCATCCAAAAGTCTATTAAAGATTTTTCTTTAAACGCATCTTTCATTGAGCTGTCACTTATAAGGTCGATGAAACACTCTTTTGAGTGACTAGGAAATTTCCCTGAAAATGGATTTCTAATCCACTCATATTTAGAAAAATCTTGATTAAAATAGTTATCAAAACTCGTTTGAAGGGCTTCCATATGACTAGTGATATCATCAGTCACTTCTGGCTTCAGAGAAATATCATTTTCTTCCAAAAATGATGCAAGAGTAGGGAATGCAGAGAAATCCTTGTCCTGTGCTTGAGAGCGAAACAGAACCAACTTTTTCTTGAAGGATATTTTATCGTTGGTAGTGAACACTGTTGTACTCGGCCCTTGAAGTCCCATGTTCAAGATATTAAGCCTATCAAAAATAGCAGCCAAATACGCCAATCGTGATAGCCATTCTTCATCATTGAACAAGTGTTTCATGTCGTGATTTTGTTCACTTAAAAAAAACCTAAAGACTTCTGACCTCAGTTCAAATAGACGAGTTAGGATCTTGCCTCGTGACAACCATCTAACCTCGGTATGTAGGAGGAGAGTTTGATATTTTCCACCCATATCTTCACACATCAAAGAGAAAAGCCGTGAATTAAGAGCCCTGGCCTTAATAAAATTAATGACCTTCACGCTATCCGTTAAAACAGACTTAAGGTTGGCAGGCATACCCTTGGAAGCCAAAGCTTCTCGGTGAATAACGCAGTGAGTACTTTGGCATTCTGGAGCAACTTTTTTTATTCTTGCTCCTAATCCACTTAAATGACCCGACATAGCTTTTGCTCCGTCCGTGCACAAACCAACACATTTAGACCATGATATTCCCGCTTTCATAAAGTACTCATTTATGACATTAAATATGTCCTCAGCTTTAGTGTTTGATACAAGAGGTTTGCAAAATAAAAATTCTTCCTTTACTTCACTTTGATAATCAAAACGTATGAATACAAGAAGCTGCGCCATATTTGTTATGTCTGTGCTCTCGTCTACTTGCAGTGCAAAATAATTACATTCGCGCAGTTGAAGTAAAAGCTGTTCTTCAATACTCGAAGACATCTCAACAATTCGCCTCTTTACTGTGTCATTCGACAACGGAATTTTCTCAATTTGCTTTGCTGCCTTTTCGCCTAATACTGCCTCGACCATATCCTTAGCGACCGGAAGTAAAAGTGTCTCGCCAATTGTATGAGGCTTCCCTTCTTTAGCTATTCTATAACTGGCAAGGTACGATGCTTTGACCAGTTTTTTGTCTATATTTATAAATTTTGCCATGCACTGATTTCCTCTCTTACACAATTCAGATTTTCTTTGAAAAAATTCAATAGGTTTGTCAACCAAATCGGGATGCTTAGTAGTCTGGTGCCGCTTTAGTAAGGAAGGCTTCATGCTCTGATTTGAAAGTGTTTCTGAACATACAACACATTGTGGAATAGGATTATCGTTATTTTCTGTGCCAGGTTTTACTATAAATCCTAACTGTAAATACGCTGCATCGTACTTACGATTTGGCTGAGGTTTAATCTTCTTTTGACTGTCCTTAGAGGTGGAGGGGTTAGTCAAATATCGCTTCATTATGACTAAAAACTAAAAACTAATGCTGAATTACTACTAAAAACTAAAACTAAACTTCACTTCATGGAACACAATCGAAAAACAGCTAACATTGGCATCATAATGAAACTACTGGGTGAGAAAGTAACACAAGAGAACGTGACACCAGCTCATGCCACTTTCAAAACAAAACTGACGGGGTGGGATGGTTGTGATGAGTGGCGGGGGGTGAGGAGTGTGAGAAGGAATTGAGTCACTCGGGTTGTTTTTTGTAGCGTCAAGGTCAGCTCGGTCGGCCAGAGGCTCGGGAGTCGTTGACACTGCACGTCAGGGCGACAATAACTGCGCTCGGACGAGCCAAAATTAATGACGCGTATAAAACAACCTAGCTGGAGCCTATTCACGTACGTCTAAAACTGCCACTATTCTATGTAAAACACAGATGGAGGAATTGTATTCTTAACGCGGAAATGTTGCATCGTAACTGTAAATTAATGTTATTCACATTCAACAGTTTTTATTGTTATTATTAATATATGACTGCGTACCACCTGAAATGTGCCCGCGTACCACCGATGGTACGCGTACCACCGGTTGAGAACCGATGTTCTAGAGGTCAAAAGCGAATATGCAAAATGCTACACTCATATGTATATAAGAATAAAAATTATGAAATGGATAAGCTAAATTTTGTAGATTTTAGTCTGTTTTTAAGAATCCATTTTTAATTCTAAACTCCATTCTGTTAAAAATGCACTCTATGGAGTTTTGAGGTTTTATTGTTAAGTTTAACTTAGTTTTAGATATTGTGAAAACTAATATTATTGTTATATGTACACAGTTCTATTGTGATAGGAAATTTAGTAAGTAGAGTGAAGACCACCAGCTGTACGGTTTTCCTCGTAATACTGTACGAGCACACGTACCCCAATTGTCATGAGCACTATAAGATAAACCAGCGAAGTGGATAGCGGGAGTTCCGTTCACATGGAGATCTAAATAATTGTTATAATGCGAAAACCCAAGTGGAAAGGCCTGTATGCTCAATGTAGGTTCTACACCACTTAAGTGTTGTGTTTAGGCGATTGCAAATAATTTTCATTTTGCTCCAGGATTCTCTCGCATAAGTTGTTAGCATAACGTGTTGGAACGAGTTGATTGCAACCTAAAGTTACCAACAATGCTGCCACTCTAATGAATAGTTATATGCTAATCACTAAATCTCACATTGCACTCATTATTGAGGTGAGATTTCAGATTTCGGGAATTCGACAGCGCGAACCGTAGGTAAGGACGCTTCCAATGTAATCGCAACTACACGCATGGCATTTTCACAGTTTGAGAGTTTATACGACCAGAATACGCGCGCTTTAGACGATGGAGATACCTGTGGGATATAGCTGAAACAGCACCGGTGAAGAAGCTATGCAGGGTTCTTGGAGTTTCTGCGGAGAAGCCGTCCAGACAAATCTGTGAGGTTAGTGAGAGCAGGATTTTCTCCAGTTGTCACAGGCGGAAGAAACCATGTGGATAAATTCTGGTCAACAGCTACAGTGATCAAAAGGCACAGCTGCCTGCATGTTCACTCGCCAAGTGTTCTACAAGGAGACATCAGAGCCCAGGAGGAAATATATGCAGAGTGAAGTACTAACAAGGTGCTAGGACGACAAAGTTTGAAGTTAGCCAGGAGAGATTTATTGCCCAAAAATAAAGTTGTATCCCAGCATAGCTAGATTTATTTCAGCAATTTCACATACCCTTCCTTAAGTTTGAGCGTTTCATAATAATTCAGGATTTATTTAGCTGCATGGAACAAAAATCCCAAAACCAAAGGTACCGCAGCAAGGAACAATTTCGCACGATTAGCGCCATCCAATGGCCAACGGAAACCATACTGAAAATCTTTCCAAAATTACTTACAATCCCCCTAGATCTACAAGGCTCTTTCAAAATACATACAGAAAGTGAACAATGCGGCTAGGCAACGAAACATACAGTAAGGAATTGCGGGGGCTAGAGATAATTCTTAGACGTCAATTTAATTTTATATGAATGCAAACATAACACGTAATAGCATGTAGAAGTGGAAGGGGTCAAAAGTAACACGAGCACAATAGAATATGTTTTGCCACAGGGAATTGTTCTTGGCCCACTGTTGTTTACTGTATGTATTAATGATATATTCATAAACATACATTGATATCTCATGCATACGACGCTGTACTACTTTACACCGGTGAAAACTGGATTTTACTAGAAAATAGAATGATCTTACACACATATCCAAATGATTTGAACACAATCTTTTAACAGTAAATTTTATAAAAACGAAATTATTGCCCCCTGTTTCTTATAAAACCTTCTTGGCATAAACGCAAGCAATTAAGGTACGTGAGTACGAATGTCCTCTACGTCGTTGCAAATGTGTCATACGTATACAAAGAGTTTAAATAATAAAATATTTGGAAATAACTTTAGATTATAGTTTAAAATGGGTTAAACTCATTCATGTCCTCTCAAAAGGAATTCGTAGCTTTATTTATTTATTTAACGATCTAAGAGATTTTTTTTAAATATATATTTTAAGACTCATTTATAACGCTCTGGTAGAATCACATTTAGTATATGGTATACTGGGATGGGGGATACTAAAAACGCATACTCGACCTCTACAAGTTATGCAATTACAAATTCCTAAAGTTTTTTCGTGGATCTACGAATGCATAGTATATGTTTACAAAGAAAGCTGACAAGTGGCAATCATAACGTGAAGAGCGGTTAACCAATATAAAATAATGATAACCTTATTCCGAGTATACCCATCCATTATCAATGGGATAATATATTCTGCAGTATAGCTTATTCTAGGAGCCGCATAGAGCGGTTGGGTAGGCACTAGGCTTACATTGAGCAAGTCCTCGGTTCGAATCCGGCGGGGGCCGAAATTTGTCGGCAGCCTTGAACCTTTGAACATGTGCAATCTATGAAGTTCTGATTATACCATTAAAAAATGTTTAGAAACACTCAATCTGAAAACTGCAAATAAACTAACCAGCAACGTCACCCCCTACCGTGTACTGTTTATTAATATCGCCACACCTGTAACGCATTCTGTAGCCAATACTATATTAGCAACAGAGTAAGGGACTCAGGTTCTAATTGGTTATGCATCGTGACTGGTAATCCAGAGGTTATGGGTTCGATCCGCAGATCTGGGAAAGTTTAAAAAAATAATACATATAGAAATAATCTTCTATAGATTGTAATCTTCCGGAATAGATGTACAGCCGAGGATCTAATTTTATTACGAGGTGTATTTCGCATCGAAAAGATCGCTTGTTGTGATTAGAGCACCTTAGTCACGGCGAAATACTAGTAGTAATTTAAAAAAGTATGAATGTTGTGGCGCTTAGTAAATAAATTATTCACTGTTGTTATAAAACTGTGGAAATGGCAAGCAAAGTTAGAAACGGGACTTGTACCCCTTCATGAGTTATAAAAGCAATTGTGTAACGCTAATTATAAATTATTTTTGGAGGTAATTTCAAATGCCGCTCGCTGAAGCAGAATTATTTAGTGAAGCAGAAAAGTTGGAAAGAACTCTTGCTGGATAATTTTGCAGATACTGATGCGCAGAGTGATGTGGACAATAATAAAGGATATGATTTTTTTCCGAATAACGTTTAACAAAACAACTGAATGATAAAAATTTAGATGAAGATGTATATTGGGGACAACTGATTGATGTATCTTCACCACAAAGTGTCAACAATAATAAATATTTCAAGAAAACTATAATAAATAAAAATTGGACGAAAGTGTGCGTTGCAAAGGATTTACGGCTAAAACGTTGCAAATGCTGCAACAGATCTACTTGCACAGTTATACGTACCTTCCACCCATATACCAACAACATTGTTAATTGAATGTAGTCGGTAATACAGCTTACAAAACATTTGACCTGTTGCTTAAATAAACATTTTAGTTTGATAAAGGTTGAGCTGTTTAAATTAGCTTTCTGGAAATGTTAGTAGAATAATATGAAGATTAGTGATCAAATAATATGAGAGAGATAATTTATAGGAATAGGTTGTTGCGTCACTCTGACAGTTAACTAGAAGAATAGCAAAGGCAGCAGACTTCTCAGCCGAAGCTGGCATAGGTTAATTGAGAGACTCCAATATTATAGTATATTAGAGTATGAGTGGATAACAAGGTCTTTAAAACAGGCGTGAGTTTTCGAGCACGACGGCGTAGCCGGAGTGCTCGAAATAGAGCAAGTGTTTTAAAGACCTTGTTATCCACGAATACTCTACGCTATTTTTTATTATACCTGCAATACTGGAAATAAATTACGCACTAAAAACTACGAAATAATTTTTGTCGTGATAAATCGAGAGGGCATAATAATATTGCTACTATAGTTACGAGAATTGTTTACGTTTTTGTCGCGTCCACTTCCGTAGTTGCATTCAGTCGTGTCAGCAAAATAAAGATAGCGATGAAGTTATAATGTTATCTATATACCTTGTTTCCTTGACAACCTTTAAAGCTCGGCGTGCTTTAATCGCCTGTTTTCGCACGCTCGGGCGTGCTTTAAACGGCGATTCCGATGCAGGTATAATAAAAAAAAATTAAAAATATATATGGGCAACTAACCCAGGCACTTTGCTAAATAAATATAAGGTATGCATCGAAACGGTACTTCTAAACCAATACCTGAAGAAGAGAGAGGATGGCAAAGGCACAAATAAAATACTCAGGTGTATGCAGTATGATTATATCAATGAATGTACATACACCAAGCACAATAATAGCAGATTCAAATATAACAGTTAGTATCACAGTGCATCATAAACCATGCATAAATAAAAAAGAAAGTCGTTTTCCAAGTCATAAATATACTAATCAAAAGTTATTAATATACAGGTAAAATAAATGAAAAAAAATTGATGATAGAATGAGCAATTCCTATTAGAAAAAGATTACTTGGTTTCCTATAATGAGTTCACGATATTCTCAAATGGCCAATAAAAGCCCATAACAAGACTGGTGTTAATTACCAAAAGTTAAATTTTGGATTCGGCGTTAGATCATACGACAAAAATGCTTTTCACCCGTAAGTAAATGTACCTGACAATTGTAATGCTTAGAATCGAAACAAGTAATACAAAAGGGACCTAAGGCCTACCATTAAGATATTCTGCTCCGTTTGCCAAAATGATACAACTCTTAAACATTTCTGATTTAGAAAAAATCACGAAAAATTCTTCTTCCAGGGACATCATCAAGTTTTCACAAATGAAGCCGATTTATCAAACATGGATGCAAGGACAACTCCCATTTAAATGGAACATTTGCTGCACAAATCTATATCACTTCGCAACCTTGCTCCACCAGCACAAATCGGTCTAGGACGTTTAGGCGCGATTCTTTAGGGGCGCATCTTTAGGCGCGCACTTTTAGGCGCGAGCGCTTTAGACGCGGACGCTATTAGGCGCCTGGATGATTACGCGCCGCCACTTTAGGCGCGGGGACAGTTAGGCGCCACATGAAAGAAATTCACATTATTCTTGATTTCAAAATTTTTTGTTGGGTAATTATTACAGTAATTAATGTTGAAGAAAAATTAAAACCTTCATAAACAATATGTATTTGGCGCTTTTACGAGCCTTCTTCAGTGTTAAAGTATTACAAATTTACATATTTAATTTACTTTGTATCGATTATGAAAAATGAGTTATTTACATTTTGTATATGGGTAGTTTAAGGTGGTGGAATTATACACACAATATAATTTCACTACATTAAACTATCCATATACAAAAAGTAAGTAACTAATTGTTCATAATCGATAAAATGTAAATTCAATATGTAAATTTGTACAACTTTACACTGAACATTGAACACACTGAAGAAGGATCGTAAAAATCTGAATATATATTGTTTGAATTTTTCTTCAACATTAATGGCTGCAATAATTAAGTAACAAAAAATGTTAAAATCAAGAATAATGTAAATTTCTTTCATGTGGCGCCTAACTGTCCCCGCGCCTAAAGTTGCGGCGCCTAAACGTCCAGGCGCCTAATAGCGTCCGCGTCTAAAAGCTTCGCGCCTAAAAGCTCGCGCCTAATAATGCGCGCCTAAAGGTGCGGGCCTAAACGTCCCTTTCCGGCACAAATTGACAATTTGGTGAAAGATAAGCTGCTTTCCAAAAAATTTTGGAAGACCCTGAAAATCCAGGATAGGCAACCACAACAGCTAGGAGCGTTGTTATTTCAAATAATAACATTTAAGCTCGTAGAACAAATAAAATTACCATGTGGTGTGAACGAACACATTCCAAATTTTTCTTATTGCACGTCGTGACTTCACGGGCAGGTATTTCCTTAAGATTTTTTTGTCAGCATTGTTTGTTGACTATCGCAAGCGATTCTTTGCTTGTTGGATGTAACCCCCTGGCCACTGAGCTACTACACCACCTTTTTGGCTTTTTACGGGTCGTATATCAAAAATTTTCTATTGTTTTTTACCTGGTATTTAGACACATTTTGCATATACACGCAAAATTTGCTATTGACAATTTCCTTTCCTTCATTCTTAAATGCTAATTCCGTAAATATAGTTGGAAACGAATCGCACAATAACGTCGTTCTTCATAATCTGGACTAAGTTGTGATCGATACCGCGGTTCGAGTTTATTGATCATAATTAACTGATTTGTATTAATCAGTTAACTATTAATTCGTACCCATTCATTTCGAAAACCGTGGCACAATTTTTTCTAACCTGCTACGTAACAAAGTTACTGACAGTATCAACAGTACTATTTAACTATTAAACGAAAGAACAACCAAATAATATTTGATAAAAAAATAGCTTTATTCCAGTTCATCTGAATATAATTTTACATTCACGACCACTAAAGCTTCTTACAACTTTTATAACGCACAAAGGATTTGCTTTATTCCACATTTTATTGAATTAAATGCCAGCTGAACAAGCAGAGCGTACAATTTAAAAATTTCAATTTTACTTTTCTGTAGAATGTACTTGGGTGCTCCAGCTGCAGGGAATTAAAAATTCGGTGTAACTAAAATGTGGAATGAAGTAGAAAATCCTAAAATGAAGCTTGTTAACTTGAAACTACAGTTACCTACTTAGACTACTGGCTGAATCGTAAAGAATGCAGTTGTGTTTGAGGTTATTATTTAAAACATAAACGTCAATGAGCTTACGAACTAAACATTTTTACCGGCTCTTATTTTATTACGTTGTCGATTTGCTGCTATTATATTGTAGTACTTATAACCCTTTCCTAATTCAGAGTCGTAGACGCAATTAAGTTTAGATATAAATATAACTTCTAAATATTGGATATCATGAAGCTGATTTTGCCAGGCTTCTATCCAAATTAATCGCATCAACCTTATGGTAATTTTTAAATGGACTTGTCATAGTCCGACTAAAGCCGTGCTAATCGCTACCCATAGAGCGCGGAAATTACTTAAAAATTCATTAAGATCGGTTAATGAACTCTACGTTCCTGGGGTGTCAATTAATATAACACTAAACGAATACTGAATTTTTTATGTAGACTTGCGCGCTATCGTTTGGCGTTCAAATACTTTAACATTCCAGGCATAACAGCTTTTGCTGATTTGAGGGAAACTTACAAACTAGATAAAATTTCCATAAAGTGCAGCGCAGTTTTTCGTCGATTACTTGCAGTCGCACGAGCTTAATGTGCATATAAAGACGTCGAAAACTCCCAGAGTAGTTTTGAACAAACTGTGACAACCCTTTCAACATGTCATTTTACACTATTTCTCAAGCTTTTATTAATACATCTCTTTAATGTACGAGGACGGGATGATAATTGCTTAGCCTAACAATGAAAGACTGGTTTTATGTTTTCAAAATTATTATTTTTTAACATACTCTTTTAGACGCTCAATACATTTTGTCCAGCGATGTTCTAAGGCTTTGATTCTATGGCAAAAGGTGCTTTACTCAAGGTCTGTCAAATAGGTGCCAACAGTGGCCTTGGCCTTTTCAACAGATGAAAATTTGTATCCACCGAGGAAAATTTTGAGCTTAGGGAATAAGCCGAAGTCCGAGGGAGCCAAATACAATGAATAAGGTGGATGCGGAATCGCATCGTGCTTTAATTCGATGACTTTACCATTGCAGTAACTCCAGTGTGAGAACGTGCATCTTCCTGGTAAAAAAATATTTTTTATGCGCTAGACCTGGCCGCTTTTTGTTGAATATTTTGATGCAATTGGTCCAAAACGTTAACACAGCAATCACTACTTATCGTTTATTCCTGTGGAAGGTAATCGATCATCAAAATCCCTTTTGCATCGCAAAAAACCGATGCCATCACCATGCCAGCTAATTTTAGGGTAATGACTTTCTATGGGGCAGAAAAACTAGGTTCTGCTCATTGCTTTAATTTAAATTTAGTTTGTCTGATATAAATTTGATCAGTAGTAGCGAATCATGCATAAAATCAGTTACATTCTTCTTAAAACAGTCCAGACACTCTTGTCAAAGTTACCTTCGGACAGGTTTTTGATCAAATGTAAGCAAACGCGGTACCCATCACGCGGACAGCTTTTTCGTACTCAATTTTTGGGTTAAAATATCGCGCACCAGCTCTTTTGAGATGTCCGCTACATTAGCTATTTCACTCAATTTCAGTCATTTGGCTTTAAACACCATATCGTGGATTTTGGTAACCATTTCTGTTGTAGTGACACTTTTTTGGCGTTCAGAGCGGTGCTCGCCTTGGACGGTTGTGCAACCCTATTAAATTTAACCATCAATTGTTTCTCGGTCGTATATGATGGAGCACATTCAGGCAGCACAGTTTTCGTCTATTCAAAAATGTTTGCACCTTTTAAAAACCGCACAATGGTCAATATTTTCCATTGTTAAACAGATACAACACACGTTTTTTTTAAACAGCTGCTAACAACAAACTATTTCACAGATGGACTTTATATTTTTCAGTATTACCAATACATAGATGGAAGTTGATATTTTTGAATATACATTTATATTTATGTATTTGAAATATATGGAGGCTAACTAATTATCATCCCGCCCTCGTACAAACCATGGTCTTGACAAGATAAAGGTTGTCAAGACTATCTATTCAAA
Organism: Agriotes lineatus; assembly: GCA_940337035.1. Lineage (NCBI taxonomy): Eukaryota > Metazoa > Arthropoda > Insecta > Coleoptera > Elateridae > Agriotes > Agriotes lineatus. The sequence continues at coordinate 127,508 of CALNHX010001394.1, read as the reverse complement.
CTACCTTTCGTTCATAAATTAGACAATAAATTATGTTAAGTTTAATGCAATTGGGGAACTCTAAATGTAGTTCATAATATGCGGTCTTGCAAGCCACTTTTACACAAATGTCAGTATTGGTGTTACTCCGCTGGGTTAACTTGCAGCGTTATTGTTTAATAACCAGGAGTTTTGCAGACGTAGGTCTCGCAAGTAAGCCAAGTACTAGGTGGCTGAGTTGACTCGAATAAGCAAAACACGACACCAATATTTTGTATTTATAACTGTGCACTTTATTTAATTTTTTAATACAATCTCAAATACTGAGGTATGTTCATCTGTAAACTGTACATTGGATACAAATGGCTTGAGGGGTAGTTAGACCTGGCTATTTCGTTCACACCTTACCTTCAAATCCTTCATCCATTCTATCAATCTTCAAGTCACGATTTCTGAAGTGCTTCCTAAAAAGTGCAAGAAATTAAAAGAACTTCCGACACTATCCTCTGTTCCACATCAACAGTTGAGTAACTAAATATAGCTACCTTACAGTTCGATAATAGATATAAAATTGTGTTCTCTTTATGAACGGCTCGCTTTGACCATTGGTTTGAGTATCCTTTTGTAAATTCTGGTTACACTTCGCTTAACTTTTTGAACATTGCATGAAAGGTTCATCATAGCTCTGAGTGTTATACAATTTGGTGCTAACTATGTATCTGCTCCGTCTTGTGCTTATATTAAAATTTTAAATTATTACTATCTGAGCAACTCTTCTAATGTAAAAGTTATGAAACTTTTAATTTATGAAATATTCTAGATTAATATTTCTCACTTTATTCTACACCTGTACAAATTAAATTTTATACTTCAAATAATTAAATTTTTTGTTTCTATGAAGTAATTGAAATAAATTTAAGGTTACAGTTCTCGCTGTGATTGCTAGGAGTTTGCTAGAACAACATAATTTGAATACTCAAAGTGTTCTTCTAAACACAAACCTACCATGCATGTAGATATTTAGATATACAGTTCGATCAACAATAAAGTAGAAATATACAGATTACACATTCCCAGACCAAGGTAGCTATTTTAGCGTTTGTATTTTATAAACAACTACATACTAATATCTTATCTTCGACAAAGGTTTAATTAAAATAGAGCGGATGGCCTATATACTACAATGGTTGTTTAACTATTTTATAGTGGAAGAGGGAACAATAATGTGCAACTGCAGGATAGCATGTATAGTTAACAAATACTACTACATAGACTGAAAATAAAACTACACCAGAATTAAGAATGGGTTTTAAAATCAAAGTAGAGATAGCGAATAGTGAATGGGCCAAATTGTAACGATATAACATATTTAAAGAAACATTTTAGAAAGAAATATGCGAATTCATAAAATATCTGGCGAGTTGAACCGGAGAGACGTCAACAATACAGAAAGTACATAGAGAACGGTGGTAAATTTGGGAGAACAGGTAGTCTAATAGCAATGTATAGAGAATTATAGACTCTTGCGCACTAAATGACATGATTATTACTAACACCTTTCTCTAGTACAAGTACATATTTAAATACACGAGGTAAATGAAACTAAAATCATCACTAGGTTTACCTATGTTGGAACAAAAAAGAAAAAATATTCTAAAAGATGTAGGAGTAATGCAAGGTAATGAAGGGAATGTTATCATTAGCTAGTAGAAGACAGCGTGTGACATAAGCACACAAATCATTAATTCCTAAATAAAATACAGGAAAAGGATATACATCTATGAAAAGCTATAAGTTGACATTGGAACAGCCGAAAAAAAAATACAGAGAGCAGAAAATAAACTAAATTTACAAGTCTGGAACAAAATTAGTGATAGATGATCTACACTTATTTTGTTGAAAATTCGAGAAAGCAATATTGACAGCACATGGAAACAAACAGGGTGGCGAAATAGTACATTCAAAAAGAGGTCGATGAATGTAGCTATTAAATGTATCAGGAAAGTATGTACACTAGAGAGCCTTATATAAGGGATTAAACACATTATTAGAGGTTTATCTTAAATAAAATAATGCAGCTTTTAGTTTAGACCAGCTAAAAGCACACAAGATTTGACTTTTAGCCTAAGGTAAATCAGCAGAAAGCTGGACATGACTGATTTAGAAAAAGCGTTCGTTAGCGCAAGGAGAAGAAAATGAGAAGTGGTGGAAAACCAAAGGGTACCCGCAGATTTAAAAGAATTCGTCAAGTTCATAAACACATTACACACCAAGAAAAAAACATCTTATTGTTAATTTAATTTAATCAGTGTATTCTAGAATAACAGAAATGTGCGGATCCGTGCTTGTCCCTGCATTGATCAAATGTGCGTGTGTAGTGCTCTACTGCAGCAGGATGCAGCCATAGTCAACTTAATAGTCCGGGAGCCAGTGACCGTTTAGAGTTAGTCATTTCACAAAAGCTGAAAATTTTTCCTAAGCTTTATTTGGTATCACTAGTAAGTGAATGGACCTCCAGCTGGCGCAGTTCCGGGGGGTGTAGCTGCGGCAGCCTCTCACACATGTAAAATAATAATAATAAATAATTTTAACAGACATTGACAGAAAATACCTGATTTACGCCAACTAATTACCAATTATTTTGATAAATGCTATCGAACTTGAAAAGCAAGGCACGGCATATTTAAAAATTTCCAAGTTTTAAATTAGTATTTTAAAATAAAAATCGCATATAGAATATTATTATTGTTATCATTTGATGAGTAAACTGATACCGCAAAAGCTGACATTTGGTAAACTAATAGTTAAGTTAATAACTTAACCAAAAAAAGCATCCAGCTATATATTTAGTGGGGGAAAAGTGCCCAGCCGATGCACTGAAAGACACTGCGCATCGGTATGCGCTTGGGCGCATTGTATCTTTGACTGCATCAGCTGGACCCTTTTCCCTCACTAAATATAAAGCTGGATATTTTTTTTATTTAACTTATTCAATTAACTATTGTATTACCAAATTTCAGCTCTGACAGTATCAGATATCTATACTTTTCTCATTAAACACGTCCATGCAGTTATTATACTATCTCACAAGTTTTTGAATTTAAAGGGTTTGAGTAAATATTTACACATTTAAATATTTATACATAACATAAACAGTAAATGTGTGGACATTAAAATGCAAAAAGCAAATATTTACACATAAAAGTGCAAATAGTAAATATTTAGATAGCCACTTTGTATAATACTGAGCCAAGATTTAATGCAGCAGTTTTATGCTACACCGAATAGCCCAACCGACCGCCACAATTTTTTATTCCGTTTACCGAAGAATAATATCGACGGATCAGCTCTGCCTCCCTGTAAAATTGAGCTGCACCAATGCCAACATTGGCTGCGGACAAGGTATATAGCAAATATTTGGGCACACGCTCATCTTCAGGTTCCAACGGCATTACATCCGACTGATTTTGGCTGGGAAGAGAAGGAGGAGAAATTTCATTTCAAATGGTTTCGAGGGTGAGCAGCTACCCTCTTCCCTTGGAGATATAACTATCGATGATGACAAAAAAGTACTGCAGGTTAAAATAATACTGATATATTTCTCTCTCATTTCATTACGTTTTTTCATTATTTCAATGTAAATTTTTGATTATTTGATACCGGGTGTCCGTTCTCAAAGTCGAACATAGGCGATTAACATTGTATTGAAGGTTTCTGTCGATTCCTGCTCGCCAATTCAACTTACAGGGAAGGTAATAGTACAATGAAAAGATAAAATTACTACGCATCAAATGATACCAATAATAATATTCTATATGCGATTTTTATTTTAAAATACTAATTTAAAACTTGGGAATTTTTAAATATGCCATGATTTGCTTTTCAAGTTCAATAGCATTTGTCAAAAAAATTGATAATTAGTTGGCGTAAATCAGGTATTTTCTGTCAACGTCTGTTAAAATTATTTATTATTATTTTACGTGCGTGGGAGGATGCCGCAGCTACACCCCCCGGAAGTGCGCCAGCTGGAGGTCCATTCACTTACTAGTGATACCAAATAAAGCTTAGGAAACATTTTCAGCTTTTGTGGTTTTGGTCATTAAAAAAGGTCACTGGCTCCCGGACTATAAGCTTCACTTGCGTGCGGGCGCTATCCAGAGACGCATGCCCTTATCCGGCTTTCAGAAAATTATGTTTTTAGCGGTATTACCCTAAGGCGAAATACATAAAGGCTGCAGTAAGTAATTCGCTGCCCATAAGTTTCGAATGCAACAACACAGCGTTTACGAATGCAGAAAGCGCCTTTTCGCCGTACGCGAAGTGAGTTCACAAATTTGCATCACACCCAAAGATGCGCTAGTTACGAAGACTTGACGTCAGTCGGCCGAGAAGCGGGAAGTGGGGTTACTTTCCCGCTATTCGAAGTGTGGTAATTTTCCGCGCATTTTGCCTTCGAAAATTGGACGATGCAATTCGAGGGCAAGACAGTATATGATGCAGCAGTCCGCATACTTCCAGGAATTTACAAATAATTTGATCTACAGGAAATGTTAGCGGTTACCCGATGAGGTTCGTGTTCAATAGCGAGAAGATTTTGTAAACGTAAAGGAATGCTCTAATGTGCGTAAATTGTGTTCGAATTTTATGCATGCCTATATAAACAAGGTCGAATTTAAATAAGCACCGGCATCAGGCGGATCTAATGTTGCGCTTTTGAAGATAATAAACGATCTTATTTTTAAAAGGTAATTATTATAGAATTATGTGGTAAGCCGTCTTATGTGTGTTTAAAAACGTATTTGCGCATAGCACTCAGCTATATCGCGAGTAGCTCCCAGCTACATCGTAGGTAGGTTGTTTTAAAATTGAAACTTATTTTTTCTACTTTCCCCTATGTTTTTACATTTGTGTCGTGTAAACAAATTGGCTTTTCTTGTGTGTGTTACTTGACGTCCGTTTCAGCCCGAGGACACTACAGGTGCGGACTAGCTTACGGTTTTTTTAAGTGGTGATTGTTCACGACCACGACTGGGGAATTTCAGATTTTAATTTTTATGGCATGGTAATCTAACCGAACAAATAATTATTCATATATTAAGGGGTACAGGACGTCTTACTTCAATATGGCTTAGAACGGTGGTGTTCAAACCACAGCAGAACCATAAATACTGCTACAGTAAAGTAAAATTTTTATAAGGGTGATGTCTTTATTGGCGTATCACATGCAAATAAATATAGAGGGAGCTGAAGTAATAATAATTTGAGACGTGATGTATCAGTCCAACGTGGTTAGGTGCCTGGCTGTGCTCCGTTAATTGCTATCAAAAACGAAAACTTTGGGAAAGTGAGTTTCTTACTGTATCTATAAAGTTAACAACTTGAGATGCTCCTCATGACAAATTCTGCGGTATCGGCGGTATCGGGTAAACCTTTAGGCACAGGTAGAGGCATTCCTTGCAACAAATTGTACTTTACATCCAACCTGCTGGGACTTATCGCGAGTCGATGCACAGCTGTCGAATACAACAGACAGGAAAAGGCCAACTTTCCATTGTGAGAATATTGTATATCATACAGAAAAATTCTATCCGAACTAAAACATCTAAAACCAAGCCTTCAAAAGAAGTTGAATGCCTGAAAGAAAAGGGCACTTCACAAATTGCTTCAATGGATGAACGCAAAAAGAAGAAATCTAACATATATGATTTCTTATAATATAGACAAATGTTTCCCTGAATCCCGTGAGGTTCGTCTTGCTCATGATTTAAGTAGGGCCAAAGATACCGCATAAAGGGTTTTAAATGTAATGGGTACTTCTTCATTACACGTAATTTAAAGACAGCTAAAGCAAATAACGAATTATTAGTTGTACGTTTGTGTATTGTCATATTTACCGGTAACTAAATTCAGCTATGTTTCGAGCTCCAGGCAGTGAGTGTGGGTCACGGTCATTTGTAATCTGCAGTTCTGACTGTGCAGTTTTTGCAAGTGTCTCAAGAAGCAATTGGAACAAGTGCAAATAACAAACTAAGTGCGACAAGCGCCGGAAGAAGGAGCAGAAGGGGACACTTAATTTCTTCGAGTTGCCAAATTGGGCCAACGCCCTAAAGTGTGCATTTAGTGTGGAACTCTAAAATGACAAACCGGCTTCAAGAGCTGGTGTTTCAAACCAGATCGTGTGCAGTTGCGCGAAACCTGAGTTAAAATAACAGTATCTGCGACCGGCAGAACCATTCATTGAATCGTACGGCTATCATAGAGTGTCAACTCAATTTGGTACCGTGAAAAAGGAGGCTCACAAGTATGAAGCTGTTTAAACGAAAAACAGGTTGGTGTTATGAAACCGGAGGGCAATCTACAGCTGCTTCATCATATTTTCGAGTTATGAAGTCGAGCGTCAGCTTCGCGGAAGTATCGGATTACTTGGCGGAATTCGACGAAATATTGTGAACGAAAGCACAGTGTACAAGACAGCCGTTTATGCAGTTTAATGCTCGCGTATGAGGCAGTTCTTGTAATTTCTGTTAATAGTGTTTACTTAAAGATGTCTGTCAGTTATAATTATTCTAGCTGGGTTGACTGCTAAATGACTGTGGAACTTAGTATATACCCGTACTTTTCATATTATTAATTAACGCGGTTTGATTTAGCCACGTCATTTATCATATTTGCTCTCTTGTTTTATTTTTGTGTTTTTAAAACTAATATATCTTCATGTTACACTGATTGTGAGCACATTGGCTTCTATACGCATAGAAAGATCGTGCATATCTTTTCAGCGTATCGAGCAACATTGGGTCAACTGGGGGAGCTTTGTTGCAATGAGTATCCGTAAGCTGGACTGCAAAAAAAAGATAAAAGTGCTCTTGTTATAAACCGAACTGGCTAGCAAAGAAAGGGCAAAGAATTATAAAAACTAAACAGAACGACTGTGCTAGCAAACGTACCGCTACACACTTTACTGCTAAATTTGAGAGCTGCGTTCTCTATGTGGCACCAACATCAACTTATGAGTGTAGACATTATCTTCGTTAAAGTGTAAATGCCCTCTAATATTGAAAATGTATTACTAAGCATGAAAAGGAGCTTAAAAATGATATTTGTTATCTACGTTGTTAATAATAACGTTTATGTAATGGGTTACGAGAGTGTACATTACTTTAAAGTTGGAATAGAAGATTAACCTACCAAATTCTTACGTTCTCGTATATCATTATTATTTATGTACGCAATATACAAAAATAGAGAGATTATATTACTGTTATTAGTATTATTACTATTGTTATCCTTATTTCCACAGAAACTGCAGAATTTGAGATACTTCTAGGGCAGCACAAGTATTAACAAGCAAACAAATTAACTAGTCTAGTTTGGTCAGATAATAAAAGTGGGAAGAGATGGAATAGTGAAAAAATATGGAGACTGGAAAATAATCAAGAAGGCGACCAAGAAGCAGCTGGGATAGAGAAATGATAAAAATACTATAGAAAAAAAGAAGGAATTGGATAGACGCCAATAGGGATGGGCACGTGCCGTGAAAACGGTCGGGTCACGCTGAATCACGGCGAGTCCTGTGTTGAATGTGAGTAATTGAAAATCGGTCAGTGAACGTGAGTGATTCACGTTTTACGTTAATTTCACGTTAAATATTTAGTAACGAATGAAAGACTGCAGAGAATCCCGCTCTCCCGCTGCCCACCTATGTGGCTGGTCTAGAGCTGGGAGGTCATTGAACTTTTGTGTGGCCGCCTGCAGCGACGAAACTTCGCATCTGTGTTGTGGTGTGAATGCTGTGTCTACAGTCAATCGCGTGTTTGCGTCTATAGGCAAGCACGTGAAACTTACTTTTAGTTCCTCGGACGTAAAAGTACTCTTACACCAAGGAATTAAAGGTGTTGCCTAGCAACAGATGCCTTCTTTTACGTGTATCAATAAACAAAACGTCAATTCCAATGACAGTTTTTGGTATTAAATGTCTTTGAAGACGGTTGCAAGAAATATTCTTGCGAGAAATCATTATTTATCCCTTGATGTAAGCTATTGTAATACATTTTTATTTATTTCTCTTTGTGTCTCCTATTCTGATTGCAACATATCATGTAAATTATTTCACGTGCAAACATATTTTATTTTCAAGTTTTTATTCTGTTGCGGCTCCTTTATTGGTTTTACATTTAAACATTCACTTCTATCTGAATTTGAATTTTCCAATAAAAGCTGAGGGTCACGGCGTGAGTGGAGGGTCATGCCGTGAACGTGAGCCTGAGCGTGCGTGAACGTGAGTGTTTAAATCAACCGTGAAGCTTGCGTGACGTGAGTGAATATTCACTCGCCCCTCTTTAGACGCAAAGGTATGTGCCAAAAAATGGAAAGTTGTGAAAAAATCCTCAATACCGACGAGGTAGAAGCGTAAACGGATATTTTTTAAAGTTTTTATCAGCAACCCAGTATATTTAAAAAATTCTGCGAGTAGGAATTTTGGTTGTGTATCCGTAGGTATAAATAAAACAGTTAATAGATGAATTGATGATTTTTCAACATCTATAATATTTCAACAAACTGTTGTGATCGATGAAGTTATTGGATTATTGCGAAGCAAAGTCTTACACTAACATTATATCCTTTTAGATCATTTTAGCTGCAAAAGATTGTGGCTAATTATTATGGCAACACATTATACACAATGCAACACAAGCGCAAAAGGTCTCAAATGCTTGGAAACTAATGGATATACGCCTATCTATTACCTGACAAATAATATTAAATTGAAAAAGCTTGATAATTTATTATGAAACCGCTAATCATTTTATTTGAACAAGTTTTAGAAAAAACTGCAGCAGATGGTCGATGATTATTATTAGTTAGATTATTAAAGTTGTCCTATGGAAGGAGTAGATATAAACTTGGAATTGTTAAGTATATTGGTGCATTTGCAAATCTGTATGCGTTCAGGTATCCAAAACTATTAAACTTGCATTCGATGCCATTTAATTACTTAATACATAGACCAAATTATATTAAATACACTCTGAAGTCGTTTACGTAATCGTCGAATCTTTCGAAATGTGTTAATTACTTCTAAACTTGGCGTGCTACTTTTTTGCCATTCCAGCAACTGCCATACCGTAAAGCGTAATAGGGCAAAGGTTTTTAACATTTCCAAAGCACCAAAAGAGCACTCGCGGTGTATTTTTAAGCACCGAAACGTACCTTTTTAAAGTGGAGGCTTTTAAAGTACGTAGTTCGAAACCTTACCCCAAACTTTTGTGCACAATAGATACGCCCAAGCACATACGGTCTTTTAATATATTTTCCAGTAAGAAATATTCTTTCTAAAACCAAAGGGTTTCTTGGAAAATTAGTTAGAACTAACCTAATCGTGATCTTACATTAAACAAGAAGGCTGTCTGCAAAGAAGCTATATCTCTCAAATCCACGCATAGATTTACATCAGTAGTACATGATGTAGCTGTAGTAGTGTAGTAGATTTCACATAAGCGAAACAGATAATGCTCAGACCGATGTTGTACAACCTCCACAGTTTGCTATTCCATCACTGCCTTGTGTTTACCATCTTTGAAGGGCACAGAATATTTTAATTTGAGATTCTCCGAGCTAAGTTAGTACGAATCAATGTGACAGGCTACTTTATTTTTCAGTAAATCATTTTGCATTAGAATTTGTTAGGTATTGTAAAATAAAGGAAAGTAATTTAGACTCCAATTACTAATTTAATAATCTGCAGACTGGGCTCCATTATACGTTTTATATCTTTTGTTGAGGTTGCTTCAGTTTGCTATGGTATTTTAAAAGGCGAATTATATTTTATTTCGTAAAAATAATCGACAGTATAAAAGATAAAAAGTATTTCCTTTCATTTCTGCACCGCAACTTAATTTAAAAAAATATTGATTTAAATTTACCTATACTTAATTGACATAAGGAATTTTCGAATTAGGTTTCGTACCACTAAGAATTTTTGTGCAGATATTCGGTAGTTAGGCTTAGACGGCGTAGACTATATCGATAAGCTCCTAACACTTTCTGTCTTAATATCCTTAGCGTCTTGTAGATTCGAGCAGGGATCCACGCGATACCCATGCTCTTTGGTGGCTCGTGTTGTTGAAGTATCTTGAAAACAAGGATACTTGGCATATTTGGCGTAGTTGCTGTTTGTGCATCCTTATCAGCTAACGTTTCTCAAGACATTACAGCTTGCATCATCCGAGTGAAAGTCGCTCTAAAAACTGATTGTCGGTGTTGAACTATTAATAGTCCTCTATGGTAGCCGTTCGGTGAGGCGCAACGCTGATTGGTGGTTTAAGTCTAAGAGTCTACGTTCTACTAAGCTGAAAACCATTCTATTGCTTTACGCATTTTGTGAAAAGTAGTGAGGTGTTCAGGCAAATCATCTGGCGTGCTCAAATTCTAAGGTGTACCCATTTGTAAATATATGCTTAGCTGCTGATTTTGTTATGCGTTTGTGTTTGTAATCGTCTTTATATTCCTGAAGTCTTAGACCAATGGAGAGACCAGTCTAACCAACGTCACTGGTCGCCCAAATGTTAAGAACGCCGAAATGCAATGTTAGGAAGAATGGTCACATAGCAAATTACAAAAAACATGTTATAAATGCTAACCCCGATTACAAAGAAGTTTTGAGGCAACTTTTCTTTTCAAGCCTGTGAAGGTGCTCCCTACGCTACGGCATGATAAGTAGTCTGATAGATCTATCTTAGATGGGAACAGGAAATAGTTCCCTTTATAAACTGAACATTTTTCAAAACGAGAATATGATTGTAAATCGAAATTACCAAAGCTATGTGCTGAAGGATACTAAAAAAAATATGTGAATTCAAGTAGAAGTGTAGCCAATTCAACATACGCCTGTGACTAAACTGGCGAACAATTTTAACAGAAGACAACCTCTCTATTATCATCCACTCCTATATCGAATCACAATTAGATGAACAAGTTATACAACCCTATTACTCTAAAATAAAAGCAACAGAGATCCAAAACTATATCACACTAGGTACAGTAAAGTTCAAACGTATTCCAAAACCATTTCTGAGAAAAAGCGTATAATAGAAATTTCGCTAGGCGTTGCTATAATGAGAATAAATAATTTGACAAAGCCTTCTAATTGAAGGCTAGGCAATGGTTAATGTGATGTGTTCCAAAAAAAAACTCATTTAGGGTAAGCCTTGGAAAGAAAGATAGAAAATCTAGTTATGTCAAAACGTACGTCTGTAGGTGAATGTCAGATTGTATTTTGTTTATGAAAACATCTGTCACTGTGACAGGTAAAAGTTTGCACTGCATTAAATTGAATTGTATCAAGGAAAAATCGGGAGTGTGCTCCCCTAGACTTTCTCGCAATCGCCTTGGTACTGATAACTATTGGTGTTTAACAGTTGTATATGTATCTATCTATTTTACCAATTAATTGTTTTCTAGTAAATTTGAAAAGTTTATTGCAATGTATATACATACAGCGATAAAATTACATTTTCAGGTAACCACTACCTGTTTAGGTAAAGTGCCGCTTTAGGTTAACCTATCATACTGAAATTTTATATCTGGGAGTTTTTCTCAATAATCAATGTATGTGCAAAATTTCGTGCAAATACCTTAAAGCAAACTGGTACTTTACTTGAATGGATACCGCTACCTGTTTAGGTAAAATGCCACTTTCGGTTAACCGATCATGCTGAAATGTAATATCTGGTAGTTTTTCTACATAAGAAATTTATGTACAAAATTTTGTTCAAATATCTCGAAGCAAACTGGTACTTTACTTGAATAGGTACCGCTACCTGTTTAGGTAAAATGCCACTTCCGGTTAACCGATTTCGCTAAAAATTTGATAGGAATCTACAAATTTTGAATAACGACTATGTACATAATATCAAGGGTCTAGCTTATTTCGTTTTTAAGTTATCGTGTTCACACACACACACACACACCTATACAGGTATTACCATTCTTGCGGCATCACCATCCTGTGCATCGATTGCGACCACAACGATCTCTCCATGCGCAATAGAAGCACATATCCATGACGTGAAGGCCAATTCAACTAGATTTCGTTTACACTCGGTGAGAGCGGAGATATTATGTATCATCGATTGTGACGTCTCTATGTCACACTAATAGCTCTACACCAGCAATGTGTGAACTGAGGTCAGAGTATTGGACCACAAAGAAATTGTGCGAGTGTAAATTCATACCTAGAGCATAGATATTGTGACCTCCATTGCACAATAATAGTTCTACCACAAATGTGTGTAAACTGACGTCTCAATATTGGAGCACAAGGCAAGTGTGCGAATGTATATAATATGTACCTAAAGTAACCCATATTGTGGCTTCTAGGTTACAAATACCAATAGGTGACCATGAAACATGTATCAAAATAAAATCTGATATTGTATGTAACATGGACTGGTAATTTTTCTTATTCTTTGATTTTTGTCATTTTGACAATAAAAAAAGCATTTATAAATTATAAATGTAGGGCCAAATACTTGGCTGAAATTAATCTAAATGCATGTAATTTTATATGAAAAAAGTTTTAAATATATCAAAGATTAAATTTTTGGTGATCTTTTAGAAAGACCAGAAGCGTCAACATTCTTTGTTTGTAAATAACCTTTTTCAAATGGCACCGTGGTGCAACATCGGACACCTAAGTTTTTAAAATGAATCAATACCGTATTCAAAACTGTAACTTGCAAAATTGATTTGTTTACTTTTGCTTATAAATTTCATTAACCTTATAAATGTGTTAAACCAAATGAAAGAAATACATGATTAAAAAACATATATGTGACTTGAGACACGTGGCATTTCTCAATAGTATACTACTTTTCATTGGTTCCATTTGATTTCATACATTTGCCAGGCCGATGAGGTAGGTTAATTGAAAAGATAATAAAAAATCTGTAAAACGCTTTACACCGAATTTTCCTCGCAAGTTGAAGTTTTGAAATTAATTATGTTCGAAACACCAAATGAAAACAATTCTGTTCTTATTTTTGAACTAAAGGAAAATAGTTGTTTAGGTGGTCACCCTGTATATGTTGGGTCCTAAATGTACTTATTTTGATTAAGGGTAAAGTGCGAAGCTGGAAAATATTACTACTTTACTCTAATCAGTAGCTCTGTTGTTAAAGTAGAAAAACAATATTTAATTTTTTACGTGCTCACCACACTACATTTGTGGTATGCAAAATATGTATATTTTCATCAAAGGTAATAGTAGCTCTATCGTTAAAGTGGAAAAACAAAATTTATTCTTTACAGTGTTTACCCGGTATTTGTGGTATTCAAAATACGTATATTTTCATCAAAGGTAATCCTCTAAGCTATACAGGGTCTCCCAAAATTGCTGGGACATAGAGCTACTACGTATTGTAGAGGCCAAAATAAGACGATTGGACCAAATTTATATACATATCAAAATGCACCGATTGTCCGCGAGAAGAGTTCAAAGTTTGCTGAAAAAATCACGTTTTTGTACGCTGTTCAGAAATGCGTGAAACGAATTTAATGACATTTGGCAAAAATGCATTTTAGAGGATTACTTTCAGTAATCAAAGAAACCCAAAGAAAATTGTAGAAGGGTTAGAACCACCCTCACCCCCTGGTATTTTTTTCAAAATTTTCTTAGGAGTGGTAATACGGCTATAAGACTTTTTTAACGGGAGGGCTTAAAGATCATACAAATTTTTTGACTCTTGTAAAACTCGGTATTTCGCATAGTTTCGAAGTAAAAAAGTGTTGGCTCAAACACTGATAACCGATATTCTCAGTACACGTTTAATTGTAGTACAAAATTTGGTTGGCCGTGGATACAAAAGCAATACAAAATTCATGATTTTGGCAGGAAACAAATTCGTAATCGTCCCAGTTTACTGTTGACAGTAAACGTTTCAATAATTTGTTCACTTTTAGTTGCTTTTGTATTGTTTTCTTTGTCGCGATCACCGTTATTGCTTTAATTGCTATCGCAGTTGTTGTTGCTGCTACTTTATCAGCTATCAAATATGGATTTCCTTTTTAATGAACAGACCGACATGCTATTAGTTCTTGGATACTGTCAAGGTAACTGCCGCGAAAGTGTTCGCGTGTATCAAGAGAGGTATCCAAACCGGAGAATTCCAAATCACAGAACGAATCAAAAGACGTATTCGAGAAACAGGAAGGTTGAAGCCAGTCAGAATTAACGCTGGAAGACCTCGCCAAGCCTGAACATCCATTGCGGAAGAAGCTGGTCTTTACTAGTAGCAGAGCAGTGCAACGAGAGACCGGGATTCCAAAAAGCACTGTCAGTCGGATCTTTAGCGAACAATTAATTCGTCCATTCCACATTCAGCGAGTGCAAGAATTATTGCCATTAAATTGTTCACAAATTGTTTGGGAGTGCAGAGTAGTCGACAACAGATTCCACACTAATATCTTCTTTACTGATGAGACGAACCTACACAATGAGCATATTTATGCAGATGAAAATCCACATGCTATTAAAGGTATACTTTATCAACGAGAATTTAAAATTAATGTCTGGGTCGGAATTATTGACAATTTTATGATTGGGCCGTTCCGATTGCCTGATCGTCTGGATGGCGCTAGTAACCTTCGTTTCCTTCAATAAATTTTGTCAAAATTAGTAGAAGACTTGCCCCTTAATTTGCGTAGAGACATGTTCTTTATGCACGACGGTGCACCACCTCATTTCGCACGTGTCGTAAGAGAATATCTTAATGAACAATTTGCTGTTAGAGGATTGGTAGGGGACAAGAAGCACTCATTCAATGGCCTCCGCGGTCTCTAGATTTAAATTCTTGCGACTTCTTCATCTGGGAAGCGTTAAAAACACAAGTGTACGAGGTTCAAATTAATAATTCCGAACAGCTGTGGAGCAGAATTCAAAATGCTGTAAACGCACTACGAGAAAACGACGATGTTTTAAGAAGGGTGCATTTAAATTTTTTACGTCGAATTTACCTCTGGATTAATGAAGGTGGAGGTCACATTGAGCACTTGTTGTATAAAAAGTTTTGTCTTTGTGTCCACCACCGCCAACTAAATTTTGTATTACAATTTTATTAAACTTGTACTGATAATATCGATTATCAGTTTTTGAGAAAACATTTTTTTTTTCTTCGAAACTATGCGAAATACTGAGTTTTTACAAGAGTCAAAAAATGAATATAATGAGTAACCCTTCCCGTTAAAAAGGTCTTAGAACCGTATTACCACCACTAAAAAAATTTTGAAAAAAATTACCAGGGTGTGAGGATGGTTTTAACCCTTCTACAATTTTCTTTGGGTTTCTTTGATTACTGAAAGTAGGGTAATCCTCTAAAATGCACTTTTGCCGAATTTCATTAAATTTGTTTCACTCATTTCTGAACAGCGTACAAAAATGTGATTTTTTAAGTAAACTTTGAACTCTGCTCACAGACAAACGGTGCATTTTGGTATATACAGTGTGTCCCCGGATAGGTGAAACGACTCTTGTGAAAGGTAAAAACTTTTCGATTTAAATTTGTATTTTTTGGGATTCAGCCCTGCTTGTTTAAAGGCGAATTTCTAACATAATTTCAGTTTGGAAAAATCAAGTATGCCTTGGAAATTTTCAAAAAACCCATTTTTCTGTAAGGTAGAGTGCCTTTTATGTGACAAATACGACAAAAAGTTATTGATAAAAGTTGTTTAGAATCAACATTTAGGCCACTATACCAAATTTCAAAATCCTCGGTCAACTTTGATTTCTCACATTTTCTTTCAAGTTTATTTCCCAATTCAAAGAATTTTATTTTTAACAAAGTTTTTTTATTATAAAATAAAAGCTTTGTTAAAACTATTTGTTTTTCCAATAAAAATCTTTGTTAAAAGTAAAATTCTTTGATTTGGGACCTAAACATAAAATAAATTGTGCGAGATCAAAGTTGGCTGAGGATTTTGAAGTTTGGTATAGGGGCGTAGATGTTGATTCTAAACAACTTTTATTAATAACTTTTCGTCGTATTTGTTACATAAAAGGCACTTTACTCTACAGAAGAATAGGTTTTTTGAAATTTTCCAAGGCATACTTGATTTTTCAAAACTGAAATTATGTTAGAAATTCGCCTTTAACCAAGCAGGGCTGAACCCCAAAAAATGAAAATTTAAATCGAAATTTTTTTACCTTTCACAAGAGTCGTTTCACCTATCCGGGGGGACACTGTACTATATATAAATTGGGTCCAATCGTCTTATTTTGACCTCTACAATACGTGGTACTATGTCCCAGCAATTTTGAGACACTCTGTATGCAAAATATTACTTCAATCAAAGCAAAAATAGGCACAATTGATTTTTTTAACGTGCTCACGCTGTATATATTTGACCGGAATCATATTCGGATTCGAGCCTGGTAGACATGTAATATGCAAAATCTCATCTTCCTCCAAGAAATAGTTTTTGAGCTCGAGTGGCAATAGACAGGCAGACCGACAGAATTGAGACCACATGTTTTTTGTCATCGAAGGACCCCGAAACATAAAGATCTGTAAAAATCTCGGAGGATGATATTTTCACAATTACAATGGGTACTCTCTTCGCTTGAAGCGAAAGAAGTAAAAATTACAATTTCGCAAATTACAGTTTTAAGTAAACCTTGTGTAATTGACAGTGTTTGAATTAGTGATGGGCTTATTCGAATAAAAAATAACCGGTTATCCGGTTATTGAAATAACCTGTGTAACTCGGTTTTCGTTCCAAGTATTCGGATGAAAAATAACCTCATCCTGATACGTACTACGTGCCGCGTCTCAGTGACCTGCGAGTCATCGAAATTCTGTAAATAATACGTCATTCATAACTCATATAACCTTTTCTACGTATGTACTTGATTGACCCAAGTGAGGCTCGCGGCTGCTTGTTGATGTTATTAAGACACTTGAGACTCCCAGTCGACGAGTTAAATTTATGGGGCTGTTCCTATTAAAGATAACGTTCTGCTGAGTATGAGATTTGCCGAAGCTGTGTTGGTATTAATTTATAACGGCCTAAATTTTTGCTTCGAAACGCGGTTGATTATGCCTAATGAGGGATAAACAGAAAGCGAAATAAGATTTTCCAATATCGTAACAGATTTATATTTAATTTTTAATAACGGAGCAGTCGGGACAAGAAGTGGATTTCGATGTTGAAAATTTTAAGTGTGCGTCCTTAGAACCGCGGAATTAGAACGTAGATAAATTATGGATTCTAAAATATACCGGTATGATGTGCAAGCGAAAAGGGAAGGGTGCCTACTAGAGAATTTTAGGAACTAAAAATAGATTCAATAGATACTTTGTATTCGCATATTTATAATTTCTTTATGATTAGTATTGATATAGCTATTCTCAATGGTTTAAACTCCTTAGAAATCAAATAAAAATCATTTATACAATTATTATAATTAACGATTAACTGAGTTCCTCTGCTATCTGCAAGTTACGATGCCGATGCAGATACCGGTGAACCGCCAACCGGCAAACCGGCTGACTTAATCGAAACGAATCGAGAGCCAAAATTGATTCGAATGATTATTCAAATAATCAATCGGTTATTAATATGATTCGAATGCAAATAATTCGGTTATGCAAATTGTCCGCTTATTCCCATCACTAGTTTGAATGCTTTAAAACGCTGTTTTAAATGGTAAGGTGTCCCACCATTATTTTACTTTTAAAAAGGCATGTTGGAGCCTTTCTAAACAAAATAAACGTTTAATATCTGAAAACCATGTCTTAAGGAACAATGATATTCCTTTAGATTTATTCTAACCAAGTTATAACATGGAAAATTTGTATATAAATTTTGTTTGAGGTATACCTTTTAATGTCTAAATGACAAAAGTTAGTATAACGAATTTAATATAAAATCCAAAAATATAATAATATAGAGGGTGCTTCACTTAAAATAAGGAAGTGGAGGTAATTTCCCACTTCAAATAATTCAAATTTCCAGTATACTCCACAAACTAAATTTTCACTTATAATACCATGAGTAGTCAAAGTTATGTCGACTATTTTTGCGGTGGTGTCACGAATGTCCATTGCGCTTTGGTACGATTAATCCCAAGCGCAATGGACATGAGTAGTGATACCACCGCAAAAATAATCTACTTAACTTTGACTAAGAATGGTATTCGAGGGACTATTTAATGAACCAAACTACTTTTTCAAATTAGTTTTCAGTAAATCTAGCAACAAACTACGCAATTTCTATAGTAACCGAACACTAATATTGACTTTTTCTAATAAAAATCGCATTTGTTGAAAATAGTCACTTGAATACCTTCTAGGAAGATATATCCACTGATATTTTTTTGATTGCTCAAGAAACGTCAGAATTCTAAATTTTCATTGGTCACTTTTTGACAGATAACGGGTGAATTGAATAGTCAAGGGTAATACCACAAGCAGTGGATATATTTTTGACAAATATTTTGTCGTTTCCATGTAAATTATTGCATTTAAATTTCACGATACAAAATAACATCAAAAATGTCACGAGCCGAAGGCGAGTGACATTTAAATGTGATTTTGTTGAGTGAAATTTGCAATAATTTCTATGGAAATGGCAAAATATTTAAAAAAAATATATCCACTTCGAGTGGTATTTGGGACGACTATTTAACAATATTAATACATAACGATTAACTTTACTGAAAAATAATCCAACAATTAATATAATTATTCATTCTCAATTAAATTCAGCGGAATACTTCCAAAACACAACATTTTACAATTTTTAAAACAAGCCACACAGTTTGTTGGGGTTTAGTGTTACGTAACCTAGCGATATTACTAAGGACAGAACATCGTTGCTAAGCGATACTTCGCAACAAGGCTATTTATTTTTTGAGTACGTACATTGTTTTGTGAATATTTTGCATGGTGCCCAATATTCAGTGATATACTGCTGTTATTGGTTGAAAAAAGCAAATGTCTGCAATGTGATTGGTTTATATGTTATAGTGTTGAATAGTCATTGATATTTATAAAGTATAATCAAATATTATTTTCATCTACTATGGCTATGGAATAGTTACTAATTTATGAATGCAACTATGTTTATAATTAAATGTCAAACTTGACATTTGATTTTTAAGTGACTTATAGTTGCTTTCATAAATTAGGAACTATTTCATGGCCATACTAGATGAAAGTAATTTTTGATCATACTATATAAATTCAGGTGTTCATCTTTTACTTTCACCGCCTGGTATAAAATTATTATTATTATTATTATTATAAATATTATTATCAACGTCCCGTATCTATTAGTGCACCAACTGCAGTAGACAATGTTTATAAAGCAGATGGAATACTCGTATTACCTACTTTCCTGTATAGTTAACAATGTGTACAGACCAAGTCAGAAGAGCTAAAGTTTTATCCTGATATAATGTACACTTCTAGACGTACACTTTAACTCTAATAGTCAAAACGTGTTGTTCCACAATGATTATGCTCCGGTGATAGTAGCCTAAGCTGTGACCTGTAATTTCCACCGCAAAATGCAAAACATGGCATTATACAAGGTGGCGCACAGCCGACTGATACATTTTAAATCACTGTTGGAGTGGAAATATTTCTTTTAAAACAACGAAACATGGATTTTATAATAACCAAAAACACCAAATTTTATTTTTTTAATATTCCAAGAGTCTGCGATCTGCGCCGTGTTGAACGCTGAGGACTTTTTGGAACTGATACTCTAACTCTTTCAATATTCGCAATGGTACGAATTTTTCGTATAGTACCGTGTTTAACATTAAATAAACAAACAACCCGTATTTTCCAATTTACTAACCCATGACAATATTGTATTCCGTGAAGGTAATGCTGCACGCGGTTGAATCCCGAAATGCCGTTGAAAATTGCGTCTTGTCTGTGTAATGGATTTAGTCTCATAATAAAACCGAACTGCCGCTGTACGATGAACTAAGGTCCATTGCTCCATTATAATTACTAAACATTAACTTGAAAACTTACACTAACTGTTGCGAATAGCAAAGTTTTGTTACCACTGTCACTTCGACAGAAAACAAAAAATACAATGTGTCAGTCGGCAGTGCGCCACCTTGTATTTAGATGCTCGCTTCAAAAGTTAAAATTAGGTACTTGAGTATTTTAAATGTTAAAAACAAACTAAAATACATTTTTCGAAAACTGTCATCAAATATAGACATTTTCGTCAAATTCTCAGTAAGCTAAGTTATTTTTTTTTGTCACTTAACAGCGAAATACTTTTATGTTCTAGAACGCAAAACTCTTTTGCGTTCTAGAACATAAAAGAAATGTCAAAAAATTTGTCATTTTTTAGGAACTTATTTGTGTTTTTATTAATTAAGTAACCTACATTACTTTTTTATTAAGTAATTTAAAATTTCAATAGATACTAATAACTATTATAAACTATTATAAACATGACTAATTTATGTTGTACTACATGTAAATTGAAGGTGCTGATACTGCGGTCAGTTAAATTTATACGTAACTTTGACGTTTGTCAAACAATTCAACAGGCCGTGGTTCAAACATAAATTAATTGTTTATGAAATATATAATTGTCAATTAACGTTGACAGTTACCTTATTTAATTTTTTTTAAATTCTTATACTAGTTGTATTGCAGTTTTCGAAAAATCATTGTTTACATCTCGAATGCGAAATACTTTTGCGTTCTCGAATGGGTATTTTGCCTCGCTAAAGCTCGGCAAAATAACTTCCATTCTTGAACGCAAAAGTAGCATTTCGCATTCTAGATACAAAAATAGCCATTTCTAAATACCAATGTTTATGGACTAAGGTTTTATTATACAGGGTGTATTGAAATTTTTGTGATCATGGCTACTTGATAATTACACGTGTTAATGACAACCAAAACCCTTTAATAGGCATTTTAAGTTAAACGGTTGCTCTTACGCTTATAAACTAGGAGTACATTATTTTTGTGTATTTTAATTCTCTTTCAGATAGTAACCTAAAATTTTAAAAATTGTTACAGATAATAAAGTTAGAGCAAAAAAAAGGTTTGAAAGATAGGTAAAGTGCCCCTTACAGTCACGTATAGTTTATGAAATTTTTCCTATTAGTGCAGTACATAATAGTAAGTACGTATACCAAAAATTGATATCTCTATATTTGTGGAAATTAACAAAAAAATTAAAAATTTAACTTCAAGGCCCTATAACTTCTTACTGAAGGAACTTTGTAAGAATAGAGCCTTTTGGGCGTTATATCTTACATAAATATGCTCATATATACTGGTTGAAATAAAACGCGTGTTTGCTTTATGAACCAATATAATGAACTGTTTATAAATTTGTTTGCGATCGTAACCTACACAACACGAACCAGATGGCTAGATCGCAACAGTACTAAGGTATATTAGATTTAATCGATTTATTATGATGCAAGGAATCTATGACTAATCGGTGTCCCATTCTCTTTGGGACAGCCTGTATATTTTACTTCACAGCCATGCATTCAACTGTTTATACGACTTTGAACATAAAAAACAATTTAAGACCCTCAAGATGATTTAGTCAAAGCCCATTAAAAGTGCTTTGCAAAAATATAAAATTATACAAGGCGTTCCATTTAAAAAGTCGAAATTGTTAAATTAGCAAATGTTGACCACCCTGTATAGCATTAATACCCAGAACCGCTACTCTACACTGAAAAGGCAACTTAAGAAGAAATTTAGTTTTTTGATACCGTCTTCGTTCATTCGATTCTTTTCTGATACTTACAGCAGTCACCTAAAATTCACCATTTTCTGACATAAAATCGTTAATATTTTCAAAACAGTTGACATTAGACTGATATAACTTTATATTTAAACTAGCAAGATACCCGTTCTTCGTACGGGTAACAAATGTTTATTTTTCTAAATTTCAAATGAATTCTAGGGCGCCCCCCTCCCCCTCACTCAATACGCTAAACTAACAAACGCTGCAAAACAATATTGTAGGAAAAAAGGAAACAAAATTCTTTCGAAAAAAATCCTCCACAACTTTTTTTTATGCTTCACATACCCCCTGGAGATGTGTACGTAATTGTCGTTCACCTTGTATATATTGATAAAACTACAGTTTTAGTATAACAATCAGATAAAATTAAAATATATATGCACAAACTAAATATTGTATTCATAAATTTTAGCAAGATAAACTTAACACCCTACCCTTTTTCAGTTTTCCCTTTTTACCGCTTCAGGGGTAACATTAAAATCCCTTAAACCCCTTTCTAAATATCTTAAGAATACATCTGTACGCCAAACAAACAATGTTCTAACTCAATAAACATAGGAGATACAAAGGGTTCTTTAATTCACCCCGAATCCAGATTTGCACCTTTAGGGGTTGATTTGGGAAAATCCTTAAACGTGTTTTTAGACATTCGTATTGGATACCTATGCATGCAAAAAACCAAGTCGATATCTTATCGGGTTAAGAGATATTGAGGAATTCGTGAAAACACACTTTACCGTTTTTCACCCCCTTAGGGGTAAAATTGTAAAATCCCTTAAATCACTTTCTAAATGGAGTTTTATGTGAGACGTGTTCTAGTGCGGATGTGAATTGTTATTCTGTAAAACAATTTCAATCTCAGGTTTCGCAGAAGGTTCTAGCTCTTTTATTAGTGTTCAATAATTATTCAATATTAAACCCTGGAAAGATAAAACACAGTGAATTAAGTGTGCGCCTTGCGCTGTAATCGCCGCTAGCGGCGGACTGCAGCTGTCCCAACTGATAATCTCCACTCGCCTTCGATTATTGCAAATAAATGTCTAAATTTAAACAAAAACATGAATGAACAGCAGAAACTCCTTCTTAAACCACCTAATATAATTTTTCAAGGATCTAAAGTAATCAATAATCCAACCAGCATGGATTATACAAGCACCGTAACTACCGCAACTAATGAAAATAAGAAGCGATCCCTCTCATCGCCAGATGAAAATGACTTCAACAAAAAATACTTATTCCAGAACGAAACATTAATTACACAGAATAAATACTACACACTACAATCTACTGAACAAAACCCGCCTTCACCACAAACCAACGAAATACAACCTAAACCAAAAATCCCCCCGATCTTTCTACCGAACGGTACGAATTATCAAAATATAATCAACGACATAAAAAAAACGATTTCGAAAGATTTCACCACAACGTATAGAGGTAAAGAATTAAGAATAAATCTGAGCACCTCTGACGATTATAGAAAATTAACTAAATTCTATGATGACAATAAAGTTAATTACTACACTTATCGCAACCCAGCAGAAAGTGACATTTCCGTAATAATCCGTAACGTTCCTATCTCATTAACAGAAAAAGAAATCCAAGATGAACTAATTAACTTAAAATATCCTGCAAAAAAGACTACTAGGTTGTTAAATCACAAAAAGAATCCTATGCCAATAGTTGCTGTAGAGCTAAGCAATAATGAAAAAGCTAAGGATATCTTTAACTTAAACAGACTATCATACTGCGTAGTTGCTGTGGAATCAAGACGTAGAAACGGCGATACTCCACAATGCTCAAACTGCCAACTCATGGGGCATACAAAAAACTATTGCCATATGCCACCAAGATGTGTAAAGTGCACAGAGCATCACCACTATTCTAAGTGCACTAAAGACGAAAAGACGGACAAACCCGCCTGCGTCAACTGCGGTGGGCAACACACAGCAAACTATAGAGGCTGTCCCTACATTCAGCGTTTTAACAATAAACCATCAATCCCCCTAATCAATTCTCCGAACCCAAACTCTGTCTTCAAGGGAAAAATCACCACAAGTGAAACATACGCATCACATCTCCGCACAAATTCCACTCAGTCCAGCTCAAACGACCCTAACCTAAACACCTCAACTTCGACAACTACTATTATCCCAAACATTCTTAAATCAATTTTCGAAATAATCTCTCCATACAT
Organism: Agriotes lineatus; assembly: GCA_940337035.1. Classification (NCBI taxonomy): domain Eukaryota; kingdom Metazoa; phylum Arthropoda; class Insecta; order Coleoptera; family Elateridae; genus Agriotes; species Agriotes lineatus. Next base: position 103,528 of record CALNHX010001394.1, on the reverse strand, counting down.
GGATCAAATTAAAAATTTTATCATTAACCTCATCCCAATGCTCCTTCAAAATGCCACAAAATAATCAATATCCCATAAATAAGATAACCTTCCTTAACTGGAACGCGAATGGACTAAAACAACAAAGATCAACGTTTATTGCATTCCTGGCCAGGCATAGTATCGATCTAGCTTGTATTACAGAAACGCATCTGATTGATAAAGAAAAATTTACAATTCCTGGTTACCAAATATACAGAAGAGACCGTGATGCAGCAATTGGATGGGGAGGATCTGCGATAATTGTAAAACGCAAGCTCGCCTCAGAACCAGCTGAATTGGAAAACATCTGTCAACAAGAAGCTGTAGCCATTAACCTTAGAATGGAAAACAAAACAACATATAGAATAGTATCCTCCTATAAGTCTCCCAACAAGCAACTTCTTAGAGAGGAACTGCAACATATTTTTAATAGCCAACACCCCACTCTACTCGTAGGCGACCTCAATTGCAAGCACGAAAACTGGGGATGCAGAAAAACCAACCCCAACGGGATAAAACTTGAAAATATATCCTCCCAACTAGGAGTACAAATTTCTGCACCAGCTGAGTACACCTATTTTCCTTACAGACAAAACCAACTGCCAGACATACTAGATATCATAGTCCACAAAAACCTCCAAACCCCAATAAACCAAACTGTACTCACTGAGCTCGACTCAGACCACTTACCAATCGTGTTCACACTAAATTGTACCCCTAGCTATCACCCCCGACTTCCTAAACTAATTAATGGTCCCGTTGACTGGAATAAATTCCGACTGATAATGGAAAGCAACTTAAAGTGCCCAACCAACTTAGCAACATCCGAGGATATTGATAACGCAGTTGAAACACTCAAAACTGTCATCACACAGGCAATACAACAATGCTCCAAAAATGCACGACTACACAACCACCCTGATACCAGAATTCCCCCAGCACACGTACAACAGCTCATAAGAGAAAAACACAGAATTCGACGATTATGGCAAACCACCCGAATTCCTGAACTGAAAGCATCCTTGAATAGACTAATTAGAATAATAAGAAATGAATTAGACCAACATCGAATTGCAACATATAACAACTATATAGATTCGCTCAGTCCTGGAGACCCAAACATGTGGAGAACAACAAAGAGAATACTTAGGCAACCATTTAATATACCAGTGCTGCGTGAACAAGGGCAAGTAATCACACATGATAAAGACAAGTGCGAAATATTCGCAAAACGACTTGAAAATACATTTAAAACTATAATAAATAATACCAATGCGAATCAAGTACAACTAATCGAAAACGAAATCGCAAAAAACGATTATAAAACTGTCACACTCTCTGAACCAATTTCTCCTGCTGAAATTATAAATTATATCGCCAAGCTAAAAACTAAAAAATCTCCTGGGCAAGACATGATTCCAAATGTAGTAATAAAAAATCTTCCGAAAAAGTCAATCTCGTACCTGGGGCCTGTAACACAAGCCCTACAAGTTAACAATTGTAGACTTGGACTTGTCGACTTGTTGAAATACAGTAACACAACGGAACTTGTAATAACCTGTGCCGCACTTGTAATTACGGAAGATATTCTACACTTGTAGGTCTGTTCTGTAACTCAACCCCAACACTTGTAAGTTTGTGTTACAGATTTTACTACAATTGTAGAAAAATTTCTACCTATCCTAAACCGTGGGTTCGAGCTTCTCGAGTGTCAGTATCAATAAATCCTTCTTGGTGCACCTATTGCGCAATATGTGGTCAAGTTCAAGTTCAAGTGCAAGTCATTCTAGTGAAGAAGATTTTGTTGCTGTCCGAGCGAAATATCGGTTTAGAGCAAGAACTGATTTGCACTTTCTCTCTAATGAGGAATTTATAGAGAGATTCAGGTTGAATATGACACAATTCATAAATCTTCGAGATCTTTCCCCAACACTGGAAAATAATACCAACCGTTAGTATGGGCTGTCACCTGCACAGAAAATGTCAGTTGCACTACACTAGCTGGTAAATGGTGTACAGTGCCATGATATTTGTGATATGCATGGGATTTCAAAAATTACTATTTGTAGATGCTTTCATAATTTTGTGGATGCTGTCAACCAAATTAAATTTAATGAAATAGTAGCATGGTCCCCTGCCATATTAAGCGTGGTACAGCAATTTCATGAAATGGCAGGTATGCCTGAGGTGTGTGGGGCAATTGACGGAACACTCATAGATATAGAAGCCAATACTGTTAATGGACCGACTTACGTAGATCGACATGGAAAACACTCAATAAACTGTATGACTGTTTGTGGACCAGTTATGAAATTGTACTATGTGAGTGCTAATTGGCCTGGAAGCATACACGATGCTAGGATACTCCCCAATAGTTCATTATTTCGTAGAATGTAATACGGTTGGAGACCTCATCCCAATGCAATAATTTTAGCATATATCCAGCATGTGAAGATTTCTTGAATTCAGCTCAAAATGCTCATAAACAAACGAGATGGATTATAGAAAACGCATTTGGAATACTAAAAGAAAAGTTTCCCTGTTTAAACTATTTGCGAATCAATCCGGTATTTCCGGAAAATATTTTTAAATGTTGCACAACTTATGCAATATATCAAAAACTAATCTTTCTCCGCATGAGAATCAAGTAGATTGGTAGATGACTAACGTCCAATGGACAACGCACCAGATTTCGGGGACGAAGGTCCCGTCTCCAGTGGATGATGCACCGGAATCGCCGGATCTCGAAGATTAAGTTCCTCCTCCTGCTGCTGCTGTGGCTTGAGCTAGATTACAACAGCTGATAAATTGTTTTAGAATTTAGAACATAATTATATTATCATACAAGTTTTTGAGTAATGAACGAATTTTAAAATCTAATAATATTTTATAAATTTACAAATTCGTATAGTAAGTATATGGATCATCACTACTGTTCAGAATGCTAGTCAATGTAGGGACGAAGGGACAACACAGTGGAAAATAAGATAATGAACCAGATGCACGTTACTTACCACTGAACCCTTCTTCATATTTTGCCAAAGCGTATCTCTGGCATATGTCCAGTCCTCTGGCGGAATTAAACATACACTTCGAGCAAGATTGGCCAACTCCTTCCACTTGTCGACTTTATGCTCTTTCCACAGCGTATTAGAAAAAGCTCCAAAGAGAACCTCTTTGTTCTCTTTAACCTTATTTAAAAATTGCAACTTTTGTTGCAAAACAATTTTTTTCGAAAGCATTACTTATAAATAGGGTAATTACAACAATAAACGAACTTCAACCTTTTTGTATTCTACAACTGGTCAAACAAGTGAAAATTACAGGGATATTTTGGTTACGCTTGGATACTAGGCAAATTCATAGGTAAACATATAAAATCGCTGGAGTAGAGGATAATGGCAATTAGTTTATATGTTATTTTTACCAGCTTGACTCTTTCGAATAATATTGCATCCTTCCACAAGTCTACAAGTATAGAACTACACTTGTAAGATTTTTCTCCATTATAACAAGTCCCTCAGTTAACTTTGTGTTACAGAATTAAGCACGACCTGTAACTACACGCGAATTTCCTACAAGTTCTACACTTGTTACAATTGTTAGCCTTGTGTTACAGGGCCCTGGTAGCAATATATAATGCCAGCCTAAGAATAGGGTACTTTCCAATCACCTGGAAACAAGCAATCATCGTAATGATCCCTAAACCAGGAAAGAAACATGATTCTCCTAAAAATTATCGTCCGATAAGCCTACTACCCACCATCTCCAAACTTCTTGAACGTGCAATCCTAACTCGCTTACAAAAATTCCTAGATGAACACAGCCTACTACCGCACACTCAGTTTGGATTCAAGCCATTCCATTCAACTGCGCATCAAATATTAAGACTAACTGAAAAAATAGAAGAAGGATTTGAAAAAAAGGCGCATACGATCGTAACGTTTATTGATGTGGCACAAGCCTTCGATAGAATATGGACCAAAGGCCTTATCTATAAAATGATCGAAATGAACATCCCAGCCTACCTGCTACAATCAATAATATCATTCTTAACTAACAGGACCTTCCAAGTACGAGTCAACGCGTACACCTCTCCAATTCATCACATACGAGCTGGAGTCCCCCAAGGCTCAATTCTAGGACCCACCCTGTTCAACATGTTTATGAGCGACATACCCGAAATACCAGGAGCAAACATTGCTATGTATGCAGACGACACGGCAATTCTTGTACAAGATCACGACATTAATAGGGCAGCCATCAAACTCCAACAGAGTATTGACCAAATCAACCAGTGGTTCACTAAATGGTTCATGAATATTAATGCTGAAAAATGTGAAGCAAAAATCTTCACACTCCGTAGACCTCAAGATCCGCCCAATGTAGTTATTCAAGGTACCCCAATACAGTGGAACTCCAAAGAAAGTGCCGTAAGATATCTAGGCATCTACCTGGATAGACGTCTGACCTGGAGCCTCCATATCAATAAGAAACTAGCAGAATCATATGCGCGACTCAGTATGCTATATCCAATCTTAAACAAAAAATCCTCACTGAAGATAACATGTGGCACACTAATCTACAAAGCGATAATCAGGCCGATCTTTACGTATGGGTGTAGTATTTGGAGTTCAACTTCCAAAACCAACGTTAACAAACTCCAAGTTCTACAAAACAAAATATTACGCATCATAACCAATGCCGAATGGTACACAAGGAACTCGCAATTGCACCGGGAAACAGGTATCCCAGAAATTCAAGAATACATTATGAAAGTGACAAAAAAATTTTATGATAATATTGTTCAGTGTGATGGCGCATTACATTACAACCTGGGAAAACGCTCAATACACACCAGACTTAAAAGGAAATTACCGATAGACCTAATAGAAAGTGAAAATCAGTGAACTGCCACTAACCAAACTCTCATATCAAAGCACTCGTTAGTGAACTGTTACGAACTGTTAAATCCAAAATAAGTGACGGAACCATACAAACAGTTAATAGTATAGTAATTAGTGATGTAACGTTCAAAATGTATAAATTATCCGTGTCATGAATAGCACTTTGTGCTGAACTGACAATAAATTATTAAAAAAAAAAAAAAAACTTTCTAAATATTTTAAGAATACATCCATATGCCAAAAAAAGGAATGTTCGAGCTCAATAAACGTAGGAGTTGCAAAGGGTTCTTTAATTCACCCCGAATCCAGATTTGCACCTTTAGGGGTCGATTAGGGAAAATCCTGAAATGTGTTTTTAGGTACTTCTATTGGACACCTATGCAAGCAAACACCAAGTCGCTATCTTATCGGGTCTAAGAGATATTCAGAAATTCGTGTAAACACAGTTTACCCCTTTTCACCCCTTTAGGGTTAAAAATTTTCAAATTCCCTTAAACCACTTTCTAAATATTTCAAAAATACATTTATATGCCAAAAAAGAATGTTTTAACTCAATAAACATAGGAGATACGAAGGGTTCTTTAATTCACCCCCAATCCAGATTTGCACTTTTAGGGGTTGATTAGGGCAAAATCCTAAAATACGTTTCTAGGTATTTGCATTGATAATCTTTGCAAGAGAACACCTAATTGATATCTTATCGGGTGTACGAGATATTCAGAAATTTGTGTAAACACAGTTTACCTTTTTTCACCCCTTTAGGATTAAAAATTTTCAAATTCCCTTAAACCGCTTTCTAAATATTTCAAAAATACATTTATATGCCAAAAAAGAATGTTTTAACTCAATAAACATGGGAGATACGAAGGGTTCTTTAATTCACCCCCAATCCAGATTTGCACTTTTAGGGGTTGATTAGGGCAAAATCCTAAAATACCTTTCTAGGTATTTGCATTGATAATCTTTGCAAGCGAACACCAAATTGATATCTTATCGGGTATAAGAGATATTCAGAAATTCGTGTAAACACAGTTTACCCCTTTTCACCTATTTTGGGTTAAAAATTTTCAAATTCCCTTAAACCGCTTTCTAAATATTTCAAAAATACATTCATATGCCAAAAAAGAATGTTTTAACTCAATAAACATAGGAGATACGAAGGGTTCTTTAATTCACCCCAATCCAGATTTGCACTTTTAGGGGTTGATTAGGGCAAAATCCTAAAATACGTTTCTAGGTATTTGCATTAGTAATCTTTGCAAGCGAACACCAAATTGATATTTTATCGGGTGTAAGAGATATTGAAGAATTCGTGCAAACACAGTTTACCTCTTTTCACCCCTTTAGGGTTAAAAATTTCAAATTTCCTTAAACCGCTTTCTAAATATTTCAAAAATACATTTATATGCCAAAAAAGAATGTTTTAACTCAATAAACATAGGAGATTCGAAGGGTTCTTTAATTCACCCCCAATCCAGATTTGCATCTTTAGGGGTTGATTAGGGCAAAATCCTAAAACACGTTTCTAGGTATTTGCATTGACAATCTTTGCAAGCGAACACCAAATTGATATCTTATCGGGTGTAAGAGATATTGAAGAATTCGTGTAAACGCAGTTTACCCCTTTTCACCCCTTTAGGGTTAAAAAATTTCAAATTTCCTTAAACCGCTTTCTAAATATTTCAAAAATACATTTAAATGCAAAAAAAGAATGTTTTAACTCAATAAACATAGGAGATTCGAAGGGTTCTTTATTTCACCCCCAATCCAGATTTGCACCTTTAGGGGTTGATTAGGGCAAAATCCTAAAACACGTTTCTGGGTATTTGCATTGATAATCTTTGCAAGCAAACACCAAATTGATATCTTATCGGGTGTATGAGATATTGAAGAATTCGTGAAAACACATTTTACCCCTTTTCACCTCCTTAGGGGTTGAATTTCAAAAAATCCCTTCTTGGCACTACCTTACATAACAAATTGAACCTTCCACCCAAATTTCAAGTTTTTAGTGCCAGTGGTTTCGGCTCTGCGTTGATTAGTCAGGGTTGTGACTTTCCTTTATATATGTATAGATAATCAGCATCTGTTAAGCTATTAAAATATGGGCACCACAATTTTCTGGGCCGCCTTGTATAATCAAAAGTATTTTATTAATGTGGACCGTTTTCGTATCTACAACATTTATATAAGCAAATTGTACGTAACTAAATTATATTGTCAACTGCAGTAATGAGGTCACAACAGTTAATACACAACATATGGTTACCACGGCCTAAATGCCCCCGCGAAGAACACGAAACCATGAAATAGCTCGACTTAATCTTAATTGCTGTTCTAAAAATAAACTGATGCCACAGAATCGGTCCGCCATAGTTTTGGATACACAATTTAGTCTGACCGTAGGGGGCGCCATCGTTCAACCAAAATGACGAGGTTACAATGTGGGGTGTGCGAACTCTGTGAATTATCCACGTTTCTGACCTGAGTGTATGCGAAAAATTACGTATGGAAAAAGAAAATACACCTAGACTTAAAATTTGACGTAGAGTTCAAAAAACTGCATTTAATATTGTGGCATCGAGTGTATGAGGTCACAATTTTTGAAGCTGTCATAGTGCAGCGTGATGCACACACCCGAGGTCATAGTAAATGCAGTACAAACACACACACGCACACACATACACACACACACAGACATAATTCGAAAAATGGTTTTTTCGGACTCGAGGAGGTCTAAAACGTCAAGATTCGTCAAAATCTCGAAGTCGATTTTTTTACGATTACAATACTTTCTCTATACTACCGTATGCGAGAAAGTAAAAAGGAAAATTAGATGACATGTACACAACAACAACGAGTGTAATAATCCTAACGGTCAATAAAAATTGTTTTTATCCGCAAACGTCACAAAAGTGACAACTTATGTGTCTTTACTGACAAGGTAAAAGTGTCACTTTATCTGCCTAAGCAGATAAAATAGCGACTTTTGCGTACTTTATCTGCCTAAGCACACAAAATCGTTGCTCTCTTTCTTTCTTTCTATGTTTGTTCTCTATCTCCTCCGAAGATACTGGACCGATTAAATTGTATGATGGCTTAAAATTTTGCTAATTTTTAGACTTAGATTGTAGGCCAATTTTTATTTTCAAAAAGAGTACGAAAAAGTTTTAATTTAAAGAAACCTTTAAGCAGCTGATCGGAGCATGTCGCCGTGGGTTATGGTGTGACAGTTGCTGTGGCCGTGTGCTATTAGCTCGGGTGATTCAGTATGTTCATATATCATTACAGTAGCGCGTTATTTGAACAACGGGGGTTGGCGCAGGGGTACAGTGCTCGCCTGTCACGAGGGTGGCCTGGGTTCGATTCCTGGCCTATGCATCCTTTTTTTTTAAATTTATATTAATGAAATTTACCTGAATACGTTTGTGGATAAAATAGTATATGTTATTCGGAGTAAAAGTGACTTTATGTGGCTTAGCTGCATTATTTGCCTCACTAACGTTCGGCTAAATATACTTCAGCTTCGCCACATAAAGTATCACTTTTACTCCTAATAACATAATCTACTATTGTTAAGTGTTTTTGTAAGGTGAAGTTGGGTAATTGTGATACAGTTTTTCATTAGTTTCAATGTACAGCGCTGCGAACTAAAAAGTTTAAGAATTTGATTGTGGAAAAAAAAATGGATATACATTTTCAACATGGTTTTTACCCCATGCTATATTTTAAATTTAATTATCAGTTTATTCTTTTTTGTTAAATATTTTTTTTAGAAAATGGTCTATATCACATTTGCCTCACACGATGGGGCAAATGTGATAATGAACTATATTTCATAATGCAAAGCCTTATGCATTATTATTGGGCAAATGTATAAAATATACAAAAAATCTGCACATTTTGTTTTTTATTCATCAAAATATCTCGAACATTATAAAAGTTATAAACTTTTTAAACGTAATGGAAAAATTAGCAACTTTCCTACAAAATGACATGGTAATATAAATTGTTAAAAAAACCATGAAATTGTTCAATATTTACTTAAGTATTTACTTATTCAATATTTATTTATCTTTACAGTGATACAAAATCATAAATTATAGCCCCCAAAACAAACTGTAAAGTTAAGTAAGCCGCTTCGGTCAGTGGTTGGTTCTGGCAAAACTTTGATAACATTGTTTTCGTCTACCGTGTCAGTGTCTTCGATTTTTGGTCAAACAAATTTATTTTTGTATGGCCTTGTAAATTTCACGACCCACACTCCATCGTTTTGCTCTATCACGTTCCCAACAAAATGTTTGATTAACTTTTTTGTAGAATATTTTACAAGCACCCAACATCCTGGAACGACAATATTTTGAAGTCCTTGCACATCTATGTTATTTTTATCTAACATTTCAGTCATGAACTCCTTAGAATGATCAGGTTCAATAAATACTGGAGAAATGCGACCGCCAAAACTGCTGCCTCTGTTGGAAGATAATCGAGCTTTTATTTTAGCGCTTCTTTTAACTGGTTTTAGTTTTTCTTTAAGCATATCTATGGCCTGTGTAGATGTTAAGATTTCTGCTCCAGGACATATTTTAGTTTTCTTTTGTGGTAGTGGCTTTGGTGTTTGTTTGACTGCGGCCAATAAAAGTTCTTCAAATGACACGCTGATGTTACTAGGTTGACAACTGCTTGAGGGGCCTGGTAATGAGTTTTCAGCTACTTCTGGTTGCTCTTGAGCCGCATTTGTTGGAATATTATTAGTTTCCTCCCTCTTCTGCAGCACATCTGGTAGAAAACTTTCTTCTGGGATAATATCTTTATTAAAAGGAGATATTCCAGCCTTTCTAAATCCATTTGAGATGCCATTAGGAGAAATACTTTTCCATGTATCACACAAGGATTGTGAAATAGTGTATTGTATGTTAAGAGCTGAAAGTGCATTGTTGCCGCTTGCGCATGAATATTGCTGGTTGAGGCAAAGCCGAAACCAGCAATCATGCAAAAGCGGCAAGCGCACTTTTAGCTCGAAATATACATACTATTTTCTCGACGACTGAGCAAATTATTAATGGAAAATATCATACTTCATTTTATTGCAAATATTAATTGACAATCAAGTTAACATTAATCGCGCAGTCTAATATTAGACATGTGACGCTATTATTTCGACAAATGACGGGCATTGTCAAGGAAACATTCGGACGTGGCTACCTATTTTGTTCACGCGGAAACCCAAAACGCTCGGCGAGCGGCAAAGTGATGAAAACGCACGCTCAGCGGCAAATGTCAACTTTCTGTTGTCAAATGACAGTGAGAAAAATCTACTTTCGATGTCAGTCGTCGAAATAGATATTTATGCATTAAGGGAGATATGAATATGTTTTTTCCCTGAGGTTGACATGGACATACCGAAGGTAAAAAACATGAATATCTCCCGTGGTGCATACAATATTTTATTTACTAGCATATTAGTATAAATAGTTCCTTGACACTGGAAGGTAGAAGAGGGATGCGGATAAGTATAAGTAGTATAAATAGTCTGAAATTTCAAAATGTCATAATGACATTTAAAATAAAAATATGTGAGTAACATCAAGGATTGTCTAAATTTATGGTTGCTAAGACGTTGTTCGTAGTTGCATGGTTACCATAAGTTTGTTTTAAACAAACACAAATTATAAATTTGAAAACATGGCTGAATGCAGCAGTGTTATTCCTCAAAATGTGAATGATAAAGCCAAAAAAGGTAGTGAATCATTAGTTCCTAAAAAGTCTGAGCATTTGTATGTGAAAGAATATGGGCGATTTCATGAGTGGATGGTGAAAAATGATATAACAGTTATAAATGCAACTGTAATGTTGGCTTATTTTCAAGCTTTGGTATGCATTCGTTATTGAGTAATCGCATCATTTGAGTGTTAGTATAGTTATTGTTGTCAGTTGTTTACATTTGTGGTTTCTCGTAGTCAGATTCATTTAGTCCGAATACTTTGTGGAGCAAGTTTTCTATGCTGAAGTGTATGTTGCTGTTGAGAGATCGAGTTGATATTTCAAGTTACCACGAATTGGAAGCATTCATAAAAAGAAAGAACAAAGGATATGAACCGAAGAAGTCGAAGGTGTTGACGCGAGACCACGTTGAGATGTTTCTGCGAGAGCCTCCGAATGACACTAATTTGATGTTTAAGGTAGTATGTTACATCACACTTATGTGCAATCTTATGTTTAATGCAAATTTAGAGGTAGTAGTGATTATGGGTATGTTCGGCGCCTGCAGAACAGATGAATTAGTAAAAATGGAAATTGGAGACATTGATGACAAGGGTTCGGTGATTGTGGTGCAGATTCCCGAGACTAAAACAGCTGTTAGGAGATCTTTCACTATTATTGAAGAGGCGAAGCTGAATGCATTGTCGCTTATCAGGGAATACTCGTCGTTGCGTCCTGTGGGAGTGTCAAGGTTTTTCCTATCGTACAGAAACCAAAAATGTACTGGACAACCCGTAGGCAAGAACACGTTTGGTAGTATTCTGTCCAAAATAGCTGTCTACTTGGGTTTGGCGAATCCGAAGTTGTACACCTACGATCATTGAAAATGAACAGGGTTATGCATGTCAAACTGACTTAACCGACGTTTTGCGATTGCGTGCAACGTTATTTTATTATTACGATGAGGAGAGAGTTAGGACAACACGATTCTGCTTTAGTGACAAGAGAAATTCAGAAAACGTATATCAACTACTGTAATGTTTGTTGCATAGCCCTGTTCATTTTCAATGATTCTTTGTGTACACTGGTCACTGCTTACGTCGGACTTCGGCAACTTTGGCGGCAGATGGGGGAGCAAGTATGACCAAGTTGAAGAGGTTGGGAGGATGGAAAAGTTCGACGGTTGCGGAAGGTTACTTGGCAGATAGTATGGAGTCAAAGAATAAAATATCACGCGTGATTGCTGGGGTGGAAGACGTTCCAAAAGCAAGACCGTTGATAGATATCTGTTAGCGAAAGCGGAAATGGCAACAGTAAGCAGACGTACAAATGTGCATCTTCAAGCATCAGCTTTAGCGGAAAGTTTGAAAATTGTACTTTCTATTTGTCTCGTGAACAGGCCAACTCTAAAGTGCACTCTGGCCCCCCAAAAAAAAAGTTAAATAAATTGTAAAAGATCTAGTCCGGCAGCCACGGGGTAAAACCCAACAATTTCGAATTAAGTTTCTTTCAAAACGGATTTGTGGTCTAAGGATCTCCTAGTTTTGATATCCAAGTGATGACAAAGCGTCATCCTTGAGCAACTCCAGATACGGGGTGTCCGATAAACAAGTAGGTGAAATATCACTCTTTTTAAATTATTTGCAAATTTTACGTAAATAAACGAGTTTTTTACAAATGGTTTGCTTCTCATAATAAAGTTTATATAAAATAAAAACAACAAATTTTAAATACAGAGTGTTCCAAAAGTATATTATTATATTAAAAATTTTCCCGCTGACGTAGTTTGAGTGGCAAGGACAGCTAGCGGATGAGTACTGGTTTTGCCATTTTGTGATGAGATTTCTGTGTCAAAATTGTCAACAATAACCTGGGTTAGTGTAGCATCATTTCCTTTAGTAATTCCAGTTAAATTTACATTATTAACCACCTCAAAAGCGACAGTCTTTTTGAACCTTAACAGCTCATCATACGTGAATGATATTTTAAATTGGTTCAAAATATTCACTAGTTCTTTTGAAAATCTAAACTTAACGCCTACACCTATTTGAAGATTTGTAAATGTATTATATAAAGTCGATGAGACGATACTCCCAATTAAAAGTGCCGGTGGAGTTTTGTTCAATTTAGGTGATAGCGATTCGCAAAATTTTAATAGAGTTTTACTGCAATCCGCTTTACATGTAACTTATATTTCTCTTTATTCCTCCTACATCAGTAACTTCGCGTTTTATTTCTTTTGTTATTTTGCCAATTGCAGTCTCGATATCATCAGCGTCATCCTCAACACGACTTATTCTTAAGGTCGCCGCAACTTTGTTAAGGAATGTTATTATATTTGCATATCCTGGGGCAGAAAGTACTATCAGTTCATCAAACTGTTTTTTGAAGGTTTTCATTAAATTACCTCGAGTAAGTAAGTCCTCCGCGATCCGAGTATATATTGTTTATATCTATCGAAATCCAAATTCTTTCTTTATCGGTCAATATTTCTTTTACTGTTTCCTCGTCAGGAATATCTTCTTCCTCGGTATCCTAACTAGACTGTCGTTTTGCTGAAAGCACAGCGTTTTGACCCATGAATTTATTACGACAGTCCATATGGTATCTGGCATCTACGGCAGGTAGGTCTGCCATACAGCCAGCTAATCTTAATCTAATTTCAGCAGCCAAGGTATTGTTTCTTTCCACGCACGTTTGCAAAGTGGCTTCCTTGTTTGAAATTTTCTTTACCTTGTATTCTAAAGCTAGGAATTGAAAGGACGGTCGCCATCGATGAAGGTTCTTTTTATTCTTTTCCACTTCGCACTTTTGTCCACAGTACAGGCAGGCACTTCTGATCGCCTCTGCATTTTCGTTGTTGAAGTTCCCGCTTCGGTAACATCATTTCCTGGCGATAAACATCTCTTCAAGTTCTTCAAACTTTTGATCTTCATACACTTTATAAGTTTGTATGGGCTGGGCACCAGCAACGGAAAGTTTTTAACTTTTTTTTTACAAGCAAACTTAAAGTTAAAAAACACTTGTTTTCACGCATATTTAACTAGACGTTACACTATACTCGAATCTGAAAAAGAAATCGCTATTAGAGATCGTATTACCATGATACAGGAATATTTATGCTTAGTTTCTACCTAAGAAACCTTCTCCAACTTTTGTGCGTCTGTTTGTTGTTTCAGCCAAAAATTTTTGGGACACTCTCTCTGTACCTGTCATGTAGCTTCGTTTTTAAACACGTACGTTGTTATTTTTAGCTGAATTTTGAACTGGAACACAAAATATTCTCATATCAGAAATTCATTAATATTATTAAAACTTTATAACACAGATTTTTTAAACACCCTGTATATGGCTGAAACTTGTAAAATCAATCAATTCAATAAGTTAACGCACAATTAACCATATCATAATAAAGTAGTATTCAAGTTTAAAGCTAAAAACATACAATCATCTTATTGTTTTGAAACACCCTGTGTATCTCAAGTTGCTCAAAGATGCCAGCTTGTCATCAGTCGGATATGGTAAATAGACATATAAATCTACGAGAATCTGTTAAAAAATAAACTTAATACGAAAATGTTCACTTCGGGGAAATAACACGGTTCGGCTGCCGGACTAATCTGACCTGTTAAAGCAAACAAAATGTAATTCTAAAAATGAATGTGTACACATTACAAAATAAATTAAAGTATCTATTGTCTCAAATTAATTATTATCTTCTAGCAGCAAATTCCTGTCTTATAGGTATAGGTATTGAACGATGGTTGGTTTGGGGGCCTGGCCCTCCCCAGCTAAAATTCATAATTACTCCAATGGAAAATTGAGGGAGAAAAAATTTGAAAACTCCCTAGGGAGTTATGAGTAGCTTTTCATATTTTGTATCTATGACGAAAATGAACAATATCATGTTGCTAGTAAATAAAACACCTTTCTGGATAATTTTTGTCCTATATGCTTGCGTTGCCAGGTGACAAGTTTTTGATCCCACTTGCATTTAAACGATTTAAATACCGCCAGATCCAAGGGTTGGAGCAAGTGGCTGCTGTGTGGAGGAAGCTTTAAAATTGTTACTTGTTCCGTGGCAGCAGCCTCTATAGTTCCAACGGTGACGTGGGTTGAGTGACCATCATATATAATTAGTACAGGTCGCTCTGAACCAACGGTAGGAGCAACAGTTTTAAGAAAGTAATTCTTAAATATATCTGCTTCCATCTAGCCTTTTTTGCTAGCTGCATACACAGTTCCCTTAAATTCGTGTTCTGGAGGGGCAATCCATTGGTCTCATACGTTTTTCCCTTTGTATATAATTAGTGGTGGGGCTTTGTCTCCTACTGCATTGCATATTGGCAAAATGGTGGTGTTTTCTTTGCCTGGGGAGCTGATTGTTCAAGATGAAGCTTTATTAACGGCACCTACAACCTTCACTTTTCTTGGGTCAATACTTAGGCTGCTTTCGTCTAGATTCCAAATTCTTTCCTGTTTATCATGCAGTTCAAGTTCATTCAACGTTAGTTTTAACAAATCTAAATATTTCTAGATTATGAACGGATCCAGTGCCTTTTTTCTGGCATATTCCACATTTTGGGGAGTCAAAGGCTTAAATTGTGCCGCTTTTTGAATTTCAAGAACCAGTCTTTGTGTGGAATACCATTTTTTAAATTATATTTTATATTGTTATCTTTGATGAACCGGGCAACCAGTTCAATGACTTCCTTTCGGGAGAATCCATAACCCCATTTTTCTGCCATTTTTAAACAATTTGCTAGTCTTGTTTCATCTTCGATTGGAATTGTAATTGGTCGTTCTTTTTCTTCTTTTTTGCCCCACGTGTAGCTTTGATTCGGGAATGCAATGTAACGTAAGGAATTCCATACATCGTAGATGCTCTGTAAATGGTTGTTCTCTTGGCTTCATTAATAGCCAGTTCTAGATCTGCCTTTGTGTTTTTTTTACCATCCGATGTATTTTTCCTATAGTTCCGCACCATAGCAGTGCTGAATAGTTGTTCTACTGGAGCACTGGAAGGGAGTAGTATTATATTTAATAAATATTTCCCTAATCGTTGGAAATTTATCTGTTTATAAAGTTGTTAAATTAGATGAACCGCACTTCATATACGTTTCAGTTTCGTCAATATTTTTGGACCGCTTTACTGTTTTGAAGGAAAAAAATGTTGTTCTCCTTTGTCTCCATCATTATTTTGTGGACTGGGAAGTGGACAAACTGATAAAGTAGAAGCACGATTTTTTACTTCATTTTCTAATAATATAACAGCGTTTTGTGTCTTTTCTGCATCACATACCCACTCAAATTTAAACCAAGGATGAGTAACCGCAGCCAGAGTGTAGTCAGAATCGTTGCAAATTTCTGTGAATCTAAAATAAAAATTGGAAACAACAGTCAATATTTTTGTTAATGCATTCCTGAACAATCACTTTTCCAATGTGTTGAACGTGCACTTTTTCGTGTAGTTGACAAAAATGTCTTTTTAAATCATTTTGGTCAAAGTATGGAATTACAATCTTTACTGTACTGTAAAATATAAATAACCATTATACATTATAAACCTAACTTGAAAATGAATGAATCTGTTATCAATTCATGTAGTTTAAATTTAAACTGCAGTATCATATAGCAGCTACATCGCGTATTCGATTACTTATTTCAATTTTTTGTTAAAATATTGTTTAGTTATTATTGAAATATAGAGACGGTGAATGTATTTTCGTCTGAATTAGACACCCCCAACCTGCGCACAGGCGTTAGGAATGCACTTCCCAGTAATCCACGTACCTGCTCAGAGAGCTTCTAGTTGTTAAAGGATTAAAGATTACTTACTGGAAAAAGCTGTCACCACCCAAATAGGATCCGTCAAATATTATTTATTATCGACTAAGTACAAGAAGGTATTCCTGTGGTCGGTATTAGCATTTGCATACTAAAGCATTCGAAATTTCCACAAATTCTTCAGCTTCAGGTATAATTTCTTAAATACTACGCATTAAAAACCGAACATTTTAAAATATTTTACATTTGTAGCATAAAAATGTAACTTGTCATATTCAGTTACTTAAGTTACTAAATAATTCTAACGTGTTATAGTTACAATTACTGAAAACACAAAAGTAATTAAGTTACTATTAAGTTACTGAAAAATAACTAGTTACCAGTAACGAGTTACTTTTACTTAGTTACTACCCAACACTGAATATAACACAAATTCCACTGTAGATATAACACATTTGCCCCCTGATGGTAAATTGGTGGGGTAAATGTGATATGATCTCAAAGGCGAGGAAAACTTAAATTCTAATAAAATAATCACACTATATTGTAAACTGTAGTTAATGACCCCACTCCTAGTAATAATATCTTACTTACCACTTGAAATAAACATTTTATGAAAATAAACACGTAAAACACGCTACTCGACACACTAATATAGAATGCCCGTCATAGAAGCTCTGCAACAAGTCTGCGGACAAGTCGAAGTGGCGGGTAGGTAAACAGTTGTGGTGCACAATAACTTACATGGCTGGCGCTGATTGATTGATACTTATTAAATTTTGGAGGGAAACTAACACATTTGCCCCACTAACACATTTACCCCACTTCACCGTATTCTTTTAAGAAAATAATTCAGGGTCAAGAAGTAATTTAGTTCTCTCTGACTTGATAGTTCATTTGCATCAATGGGTATATCTCAAATTACGGTAAACCTCAATTTGATTATGGCATGCTGCGAATGAGTTTTTTTTTTTTAAACACACGATATATATTTTCAATACGATAGCTAAACTTATAGTTACATAGAAACACGAATCTTAAAATAGTTCAGTTATTACATCAAGATTATCAAATTTCAAGCATGACTAATGTAACTCCACTTGTGTTATGTATAGATATACTATAATATGTTAAACAGGGTAGGCAAGATTACCCATACTTGACCTTCTTGTTTCTTTATTCTCCCGAACTGTATGTAGTTTTTCCTTAGAACAAAGGGCTACTATATTCTGTACCAGGGCATCCGCTAGAGATTCAGAAAATAGGTAAAAAACAAGGCTTAGGTGATCAAGTAATTTATTTCCCGATATAAAAGCTAGAGTAAGAGTAATGATTAGCAATTAATAAAATCATTAAATCATGTAAAGTACAGGTTTTATTACATCAGACAGCACACAGTTACCCCCTCAGCAGGGCAAAGCTAACATTCACTATTTCCAGCTCCCAGACTATAAGAGAACTGCGGCCACCTTTATGGCAGGCAATCCAACTAAAATTTAAACTCAAAATGGATCCCAAAAAGGCACCACAGCGCAAGCTTGCTTTGTACTCCCTATGCTATTCACTGTTTGTGCTATCAGTCATGTATGTTTCCATTGTAGGTGCACTTTAAAGCAAAGTGTGAACTGCTCGCCAAAAGCCTTAGTTCGCCCTCTTCTGGCTGAACGTTCAACGCTGAACGGTATAATGCAGCCGAAATTCATCGTCGGATGAGTATAGTTAATGAGCGATGGCTGTATCCGAGAATAGTGGAGAAAGTTTCAAGAAGGACCTGAAAGTCAACGTGAACGTTTGGCTTTGAGCAGATTATAGAGAACATTGTCGCACAGTATGCAGTATACAGCTGCGAGATGTACTTGCATTTTCTATACAATAAATGTTTTATATTCATAATTGTTTTTACTCCCACTGAATCGGAGGTTGAAAAAATACCCCCTTGTATAAATAAATTAATTAATTAAATTACAACACAATGACACTTAGGAATTCCCGAAGAATTTAATTCTATAAGAGGATGTTGTAAAGTATATTTCTTAACAGCTATCAATTGATAATTTAAGTCCTTCAGATGATACTTAATATTACATGAAGTTAATTAAGGTTCTAAAAGTAGGAATTGGTGTCATTACCATCGCCTGAAGAAAATTCTTGGTATTAAAAATGAAATTTGATGCAAAATCGAATGTCGCTTGTACTGGTCGAGACAATTATACAATGTAAGTTGTTCTTTCTTACGTTTACAAATTAAGGCACTACATTTTTATTTATTTTTGTAAAATGAGTTGGGTGAAGATTTTCTTTTGGACTTGCAGATGATAAATTTAATTATAAATCTTAGAAGTAAAGATTTTTTTTAAATTTTATTACCAAGTCTGCAAATATAGTTTTCTTGGCAAACATATTAAATATGAAAGTTACACCAATTAACAAAATTGTATCTATACATGTAAAATACATTGAAGGGAGAGTAAATTTGATAAAATACGTTAATCAACGTAACGTGTGTCATTCAGCAAAGAAAATATCTGTCTTGTCAACGCAAGTCTCAAAGCACAGTCCAAACTTAAAATATGAAGTTTCATAAAATATAATCCATATGGTACAATAGGATCGGTAAAAAAAAGGCGTTTTGTCAGCAAAAACTATACGAATTCACCTTCAATTAATTATAGATTACACAGTTTCGAATGAGAAGATCGGTGGGAAAGTTATTCACTCACACGTACATCATACCGTCTCCCACAACCCATTTGCTGAGTATTTCAATTGACTTCGCTGAGTTCTCTAGCGGTCATGACATCTAGGCCTCTAGAAGTTTATCTCTCTGGCTCTTCTTCTTAATTGGGTCTGCTTTCTAATTTCCCAAACCTAAGCACTATAGGTAGCTACTCTTGCCACCATTTTCTGATGTACAGTGTGTCTGGCGAAATACGGGATGTAGGAAAACGACAATGTAAATTTGATAAATATCGATGAGAGTCGTGCAAGGCTCATGATGCCCAGCGATGCATTGGTCGGATCTGTCTCTTTGCTAACATAGAATACGTTCATTTACATAGTTTTGCTCAAGCTCTTTATTGATCTGGATTGATCACTTTTGGATATATATAACTCATGATTTTTCTTGGTTTACATTGAAGTTTTAATTTATTTATATAAAAAACAGCTTCTGAATTTATGGTATTTATTTATTTATTTATTTATTTATTTCGCACTCAGCCAACAGCCGTTAGGCCAATTATAGGCGTCGCTGTGCCTTTATGGGGACTTCCAACCTCAATAACGACTATCATGATGTTGTTATGAGAGCCGGGACCAACTATTTCTGTGACAGCCGTATCACGAGGCGCCGAGAGACGCAACCGTGGAACTCCCATCGAAGTTCTGACCAGAAAGAACGTTGCTTAACTCTACTGATCGAACGTGGACGCTTGTTCAATCTACACCACCCGGGACCGGGTATATCAGGTAGTATATATAAAAAAACACTAAAAGGATTTTTTAAAAATACAAATCAAAGCAGAGCGTTCAATTTAAAAAATAATTAAAATTATTAAGTTTGCAATTCTTGAGCACCTCGCAATCCAAAAATACGCAGAGCCACCATTTTACACTCGAAAGGTAATTCACTAAAAAATATAGCTCTTTGTTGACGTTTCCTTTCATTTAGGTAATAATGTATTTTCTGTTACAACCGCCATCTATTATTGGGCATTTTTTTGCATGAAATCGTTGATCAACAAAACAGTTGAAGTTCGACCCATATAACTTGATATGAACCGTTAAACAGATCGAATAAAAACAAAGGAAACGTACGCCGCCCGAAAGGCGCCCGAAGAACAAAGAATATTACATCTGTTTAACAAACCGCCGCGATCCTACGCAGAAGTATCTTTCAAAACCCTAAAATCATAAAAATAAGTGTCCTTACAACGAATTTATAAAGTGCAGCAAGATTGCAACCATAAACTTTATTGGAGCCGGCCGGCCAAGAAAGGTGACAGCCAGCGAAATACGCCTCACGAATGTTTGCAGATTAAATTAAGAATTTTTCACTAAAACGCCCTTAAAACAGAGTGCGCTCTGTTTTAATCACACATAAAGGATACCAGAAGATAGGAAAAATTAACCGCTACCTATTAAAACCAACCACAGAGCGCTAGCACATATACAGGTGGAGAAAAAGCAATTTTTCCATCAGGCAGCCAAACACGCGCCCGGGAGAGCGGCCGAGGGTCAGCGGCCCGAGGAAAGGCATATTGTAACGAAGAAATCAGGGGCCACGACCGAGTACAGCGGGCAAAGATGCAGATTACAAATTAAATTTTAATTAACGGAAGGAAGCGTCCCAGAAAAGCGAAATTGGTCTCAAAAATCTTATAAAAATAGCGCGCAACCGATCAAAGCATAATAAACTTTTTAACACACGCCATAAGAATAATACTTAATTAAGCTTTACGCGGAACATTGCATTAAAAATTCCAAGTTGAGCTAATTTTTACTCAAAACATAGCAAATTGGGTGTCGTTAGAATCGGCATTTCATCAACTATTGATTGCGACTCAAACCAAGTCGATAATTGATCACGCCGCTCAATTAAATGCTATAATTTCAAAATATATCGAAATCGGGCAAAACATCCCTTCTACTTCGACCAATGAGCGTCGAGATCGCGTTGGACAAAGGACTGGCTCCTTTAAATAGTCAGACGCTGGCAGTAAGAACTCACTCAGCCAAGGAGAGTCCACCAGCCGCCACTTCAGCTTCCAGGACTACCAGCAGCCACTCCAGCTTCCAGGACCACCAGCAGCCACTTCAGCTCCAGGACCACCAGCCGTTTCATCTACTGGACTTAGCTGTCTGCCGCATCTTCGTGGACTTAGAGCCGATCCATTTCACTGGACTTAGCTGTCTGCCGCATCTTCGTGGACTTAGAGCCGATCCATTTCACTGGACTTAGCTGTCTGCCGTCTTCGTGGGACTTGGGATTCGAGCCACTTCAGCTTCCAGGACCAGCTAGCAGCTCCAGCCTCTCCAGAGCCTATCACCCTCGTGGACTTAGAGCCAATCCTACGCATTGGACTCTGCTGCCTGCCGTCTTTGGAAAGCCACTTTCGCCAGCCGCCGCCTCCGCCCAGGAGATCCGCACTGCCGCCGACGTTGCCGCCGCCGCTGCTCACAGCCCGCCGCCCCGTCGCCAGTCGCCACCTCCGCCGCTGCAACCGCCGAAGGAAGCCGCCAACCGCCGCCTCCGCCAAGGAGATCAGCACTGCCGCCGACGTTGCCGCCGCCGCTGCTCACAGCCCGCCGCCCTGTTGCCGCCGCCGCTGCTCACAGCCCGCCGCCCTGTCTCCAGTCGCCACCGCCGCCGCTGCAACCGCAGAAGGGAGCCGCCAGCCGCCGCCTCCGCCAAAGGAGATCAGCACTGCCGCCGACGTTGCCGCCGCCGCTGCTCACAGCCCGCCGCCCCGTCGCCAGTCGCCACCGCCGCCGCTGCAACCGCCGAAGGAAGCCGCCAACCGCCGCCTCCGCCAAGGAGACCCGCACTGCCGCCGACGTTGCCGCCGCCGCTGCTCTCAGCTCGCCGCCCCGTCGCCAGTCGCCACCGCCGCCGCTGCCACCGCAAAAGGAAGCCGCCAGCCGCCGCCTCCGCCAAAGGAGATCAGCACTGCCGCCGACGTTGCCGCCGCCGCTGCTCACAGCCCGCCGCCCCGTCGCCAGTCGCCACCGCCGCCGCTGCAACCACTGGAGGAAGCCGCCGGCCCCGCCTCCGAAGGACCACACCCGCTTCCAATCGCGGATGCCAATCCGCCATTTTTCTTTTCTTTTTCTGTATATAAATGTTACCTAGTTATAAGCTTATTTGTATGTGTAAATATAATAAACTTTGTTCCAATCAAATCCAGTGTCTAGCTGAGGGTAACGCCCAACCACCCCTTCTTACGCCGACGCCATTGCAGTAACCCTACCGCTGAGCATAGACGTAGGCTTGTTAATTGTCGCCCGGAACGTGGGGCAAACCTGTGGTGGACACCAGAGGGAAGTCACGCCCACTACAATGGTGAAGTCAAGAAGGAAGGGAAACATGGAGACAACTCCGCCAAGGATCAACGAAGAACCTCAGCGGACACCGCGACAAGGAGGAAGTCTGAACAGTTCGGAAATAATAGAAGACAGCGCACCCTCATTTCCGTGTGGACAAAGGACACCGCCTCCAAGTCCCAGCCCAGTGCGACAGGAAGTCAACGAAGACAACCAACAGCAAATGGCACACCACCTTGCGAACCTAGCAGCTACAGCAGCAGGAACCAATCAACCAGCACCACTTCTGGGAGTGGTAGAAAACACCCAGTGGCGCCCAGAACAAGCTCCAGCAGCACCAACGATCACATTAACGGACGAACAATTCCAGGCACTTTTGGGACGAATGGCTGTGCCCAAAAAAGTCGATCTCCCACCAACATTTAAGGGCGAGGAGTTAGACCACCCCCAAGAGTTCATCGCAGAGTGCGCCCGCTACCATGCGCAAAGCGGATGTACTACAACAGAACTAATGAAAGTAGCCACAAACTGTCTCCAGGGGAAGGCTAGCCAATGGTGGAAACCATACGCTTCACTCCCGCTCTCCTGGAATGAATTTGAAGAAAGGCTGTTAAAGAAATTCGATAGCGCAGATGTACGAGCCTCCTTGAAAACACAGCTCTACGGGCAAAAACAGGGACTGAAAGAAAATGGCGAACTCTTTCTTCTTCGGAAGATACAACTGATACGCCGATTGGACAACGAACAGTCAGTGGGAGCCAGCATTCCCGTAATGATAGAACTGTTAAAACCGGCCCTTCGGCCTTACCTACGTGTCGCAGTGCCGGAAACAATTGAGGAACTATTGGACAAGGTGGCTGCAATTGAGAAAGACATGGACGACCGCGCACCAACGCCAAACCGCGAGACACGCCCACGAGAGCCAGCCGAGCCAAATCTACCCCGCTGCTATTTTTGCCCAGGACGCCACTTCAATAAGGATTGCCCACGACGCCACCGGCCAGCACCACAGGCAACAGGAGAAGCTCCCGTGAACGCCCCCGAAGCAAGACAACTACCACCGCCGGAAAACTGGCGGAGGCCCGGGCACATCGAGGCCGAAGCACCGCCCAGGGCCCAACCCAATGCCCCACGATAAGTACGGCCAACTGCCACAACCTCCCGTATATCATGGTGAACCTCGGATCACCACAGCGGGAGATGCGTGCCCTGATAGATTCAGCAGCCACGCATAATTTCATTAGCGCCAAGCTAGTGCAGCATCCTGAGACGGGTAGCTACGCACAAAGAACGGCCAAAATGGCCAAAGAACAGGCAACCCTGACCCTACGAGGAGAAACAAGATTGGAAATGCAGATCGGTAGAAATAACTACGTCATACAGTGCATCATAGCAGAGGAATTAAGGGAGGACATCATTCTCGGACTACCGTGGCTTACGGAACACGAGGCTACCTTTGATTTCGCACGGCGTTGCATACACCACGGCATGAGGACCCGAGAAACCACTCATTGCCTGGTCGAGCAACACGACCCGCGTCCAGCGAATGACCCGATGGAACTTCCCCAGTTGAAGCATGACTTCCCTCGCGAGCAGGAACACAACCTCTATCAGCTACTAGAAGACTTCCCCGAAATTTGGAGGCCCTCGGCGCCACCTACGCGCACCCTGCAGCACGAGATTCATGTGAAAACCGATGCCCCTATACGCAGCCCAAATTACCGATATTCCGAAACAAAAAAGAAGATCATCGCCGAGCAAGTAGAAGAGATGCTGGCACGCGGTTTCATCGAGCCTAGCCAGTCACCACATAACTCGCCAATCGTCATCGTGGAGAAAAAGGATTCTACACCCCGGTTCTGCTTGGACTTTCGTAGGCTAAACGAAGCCACCATCAATGAGCCGGCGGTACTACCCTTGATCCACGAAACCATCAAAGATCTAGGTTCAGCGAGCATCTTCTCCTCACTTGACTTAAAGTCGGGGTACTGGCAGATAAGTTTACACCCCCAAGCCAAACCCTACACCGCGTTCACGACTCCGGATGGCGCAGCCTATCAGTTTCGAGTCATGCCATTCGGGCTCAAGACGGCACCAATGACCTTTCAGAGGCTGATGGCCCGGGAAGTACTGGTAGGGTACCTCCACAAATTCTGCCTCGTGTATTTAGATGACATCATCATTTACTCGGAATCATGGGAGCAGCACCTTCAACACCTCCGAAAGGTATTCGAACGACTACAGGAACATGGGCTCATATGCTCGCCAGAAAAATGCCACTTCGGGAAATCCACACTGCACTACCTAGGGCATATCGTTGGCCGAGAGGGAAACGAACCTCAACCAGGTCACGTGCAGCAGGTCATCAACGCCCCGCCCCCTACTAACCGAAAGGGGTTACGACAGTTCCTAGGCATATGCAATTGGCTACGCGAGTACATTCCCCGATTCGCCGACGTTGCGGCCCCTCTCACCGACCTACTAAGCACTAAAAAGCTCTGGACTTGGACCCCAGACGTTCAGCAAGCATTTCACCAAGTGAAACAATTGTTTCAGACACCGCTGAAGTTAGCCCGACCCGATGTTTCTCGCCCCTTCATTTTACAAACAGACGCCAGCAAATTTGGCATCGCCGCCGTGCTCTACCAGGAACGTCCCGATGGAGGTCGAGACGTCATCTCCTACGCCAGCACCCGGTTCCTGCCAGCCGAACAACGTTATCACTCCAACGAACAAGAGTGCCTAGCCGCCGTATGGGCGATAAAAAAATATCGGCCCTACTTAGAAGGCAGGCAGTTCACCCTCCGGACCGATAACCGCGCCCTCACCTGGCTCAACACCTTGAAGGACCAGCGAGCTAAACTCACGCGTTGGGCTCTCCTGCTACAGGAGTTCCACTTCACAATCGAGCATTGCCCCGGAAAGCACAACGAGTTGCCGGACGCGCTATCTCGACAGCCGACTGGACAGCCGGCCGAAGCAGTGTGGGATGACCCGACAGTACTGCTACCTCCCATTCACAACAAGCGCTTCGCCCAAAAACGTGTAACGGCCAGCCAACCCGCTAAGAAAGGATTTCCCAGGTTCCAGGAACCCGCTACAGGAAATCAGGCGGCCAGCAGCCAAACACCACACGGTGAGGACTCACCGAGGTATCAACGGGCAAGCAGCCGTGCTACCGTCACGGAGCCACCAGGCAAGCCATCCCTAAGCCTGCTGGACGCAGTCGAAGAAACGTTATGGGAGACCATTGCACAGGACCAAAGGCAGGATAATTACTGTCAAGATTTAGTCAACTCATGGCACCAAAGCTACTTCGTCGAGGACCCAACCCCGGATCTCGTAGCCGTCCAGGAGAATTATCGAATAGAGGATGGGTTGCTTTACCACCAGACGGATCAAGGCCCAAGACTGTTTGTCCCGGAGAGAAGCCGACCCAGGGTCATTTACCAATACCATGATCAAGACTTAGCTGGACATCCCGGCATCGCCGAAACAACACGAGCCATCCGCTCACATTTTCATTGGACGCGTTTACGAGAAGATGTCCGAAACTACGTCCGCCAATGCCTGCTCTGCTTGAGATGCAAGAAGGGCCGCCACCAAGCCAAAGCCACCCTGAGGCCTCACCAACCCAACCGAGCGTGGGACACGATTGCGCTCGACCTCATGGGGCCCTACCCCTCGTCAGCCACCGGGAAGAAGTTCATCCTGGTAATAACCGACCTCTTCACCCGGTGGACTGAAGCCTTCGCTTTAGCCAAAGCCACCGCCCCCATCATCATCCGCACCTTGCGAAATGAAGTCTTTCCCCGCTTTGGGTACCCGAGCGCCATGCTGACCGATAACGGGCGTCAGTTCATCAGTGAACAATGGATGAGAGCCTGCCAGGAGTGGGATATCCAGCCATGGACGACCGCCATCTATCACCCCCGAGCCAACCCAACGGAGCGAAGGAATCAAGAAATAAAAAAGGGGCTCCGCCTGCACCTACAAGGAGGAAACCATCGCGAGTGGGACAAGCATCTTCCCGCGACCCTAGTTAACTTACGGAATCGCCATAACACCGCCCTAGGGTGTTCCCCAGCATACGCCATGTTCGGAAAGGAATTAGACCGCCCCGGGGAATGGAGGTTCCGACACCCCACGCTGCTGCCCGAAACGCCCCACGAACCACGGACCCACAACCGCGGAGCACGGGACACAGGCATCCGAAACCGAGCCATCGACAAGCGCCAAGAAGCACCGGACGCCGACAACCCCACGTTTCAACCCCAGCAGTGGGTCATGGTGAAAAATCACCCTCTCTCAGACGCCATCGCCGGGATCCATGCAGGGTTCCAACCAAAATGGAGTGGACCCCACCAAATCTTGGACCAACTTGGCCCAAGCATCTATAGGGTCCAAAGAGGACAACAGGCCCTCAAAATTCACGCAGACCAACTCCGCCCCTTCTCTCCCTAATCTTTTTTGCCCGGATCGCGGACTCCAAAGGAGGGGGGAATTGATATGAACCGTTAAACAGATCGAATAAAAACAAAGGAAACGTACGCCGCCCGAAAGGCGCCCGAAGAACAAAGAATATTACATCTGTTTAACAAACCGCCGCGATCCTACGCAGAAGTATCTTTCAAAACCCTAAAATCATAAAAATAAGTGTCCTTACAACGAATTTATAAAGTGCAGCAAGATTGCAACCATAAACTTTATTGGAGCCGGCCGGCCAAGAAAGGTGACAGCCAGCGAAATACGCCTCACGAATGTTTGCAGATTAAATTAAGAATTTTTCACTAAAACGCCCTTAAAACAGAGTGCGCTCTGTTTTAATCACACATAAAGGATACCAGAAGATAGGAAAAATTAACCGCTACCTATTAAAACAAACCACAGAGCGCTAGCACATATACAGGTGGAGAAAAAGCAATTTTTCCATCAGGCAGCCAAACACGCGCCCGGGAGAGCGGCCGAGAGTTCAGCGGCCCGAGGAAAGGCATATTGTAACGAAGAAATCAGGGGCCACGACCGAGTACAGCGGGCAAAGATGCAGATTACAAATTAAATTTTAATTAACGGAAGGAAGCGTCCCAGAAAAGCGAAATTGGTCTCAAAAATCTTATAAAAATAGCGCGCAACCGATCAAAGCATAATAAACTTTTTAACACACGCCATAAGAATAATACTTAATTAAGCTTTACGCGGAACATTGCATTAAAAATTCCAAGTTGAGCTAATTTTTACTCAAAACATAGCAAATTGGGTGTCGTTAGAATCGGCATTTCATCAACTATTGATTGCGACTCAAACCAAGTCGATAATTGATCACGCCGCTCAATTAAATGCTATAATTTCAAAATATATCGAAATCGGGCAAAACATCCCTTCTACTTCGACCAATGAGCGTCGAGATCGCGTTGGACAAAGGACTGGCTCCTTTAAATAGTCAGACGCTGGCAGTAAGAAATCACTCAGCCAAGGAGAGTCGAGTCCACCAGCCGCCACTTCAGCTTCCAGGACTACCAGCAGCCACTCCAGCTTCCAGGACTACCAGCCGCCACTTCAGCTCCAGGACCAACAGCCGTTTCACTGGACTTAGCTGTCTGCCGCCTTCGTGGGACTTGGAGTTCGAGCCACTTTAGCTTCCAGGACCAGCTAGCAGCTCCCGCCTCTCCAGAGCCTATCACCCTCGGGGACTTAGAAGCCAATCCTACGCATTGGACTCTGCTGCCTGCCGTTTTTGGAAAGCCACTTTCGCCAGCCGCCGCCTCCGCCGAGGAGATCAGCACTGCCGCCGACGTTGCCGCCGCCGCTGCTCACAGCCCGCCGCCCCGTCGCCAGTAGCCTCCGCCGCCGCTGCAACCGCAGAAGGAAGCCGCCAACCGCCGCCTCCGCCGAGGAGATCAGCACTGCCGCCGACGTTGCCGCCGCCGCTGCCCACAGTCCGCCGCCCCGTCGCCAGTCGCCACCGCCGCCGCTGCCACCGCAGAAGGAAGCCGCCAACCGCCGCCTCCGCCCAGGAGATCCGCACTGCCGCCGACGTTGCCGCCGCCGCTGCTCACAGCCCGCCGCCCCGTCGCCAGTCGCCACCGCCGCCGCTGCAACCGCCGAAGGAAGCCGCCAGCCGCCGCCTCCGCCAAGGAGATCCGCACTGCCGCCGACGTTGCCGCCGCCGCTGCTCTCAGCTCGCCGCCCCGTCGCCAGTCGCCACCGCCGCCGCTGCAACCGCAGGAGGAAGCCGCCGGCCCCGCCTCCGAAGGACCACACCCGCTTCCAATCGCGGATGCCAATCCGCCATTTTCTTTTCTTTTTCTGTATATAAATGTTACCTAGTTATAAGCTTATTTGTATGTGTAAATATAATAAACTTTGTTCCAATCAAATCCAGTGTCTAGCTGAGGGTAACGCCCACCCTCCTCTTCCGAAACCGACGCCATTGCAGTAACCCTACCGCTGAGCATAGACGTAGGCTTGTTAACCGCATGGAGCGACATTCAGACAAAATTCTTGTTCATACAATTCTTTTGCGTAGATTTCATTTAAACTTCCATATTTTAAAGATTTAGCGTTGCTTTCACGTGGTAATGAATATAATAAAGATTTTACAATATTTATGGTAGATGTTGTCTCTCCCATTTTGCAAATTTAAAAGAAAAATCTATTTCTTTTTTTTTAGTGATTTGTGAATATATCTTATTTAATTAGATACTTACTTCTTTTGAAGATTATTCTTCACTTTTTTTTATACTTCGGTGACCACTACCACAGGTCAAATATTTTTTGCTACGTAGCCCTATTGCAAAAGTCAAAAAAGCAAAGTAGAGGCAACACAAAACACAATAAAAGACACTAATACACACAACAAAATTATTTGGGTAAATGTAGAAAGAGTCACCAATTATGACCTTTATAGGTGCAAGTGAAGATATTTCTAACCCCCCACTTCCCTTCTGTAAAACTCACCCCATGAGTAGACGTACTTACGTAGATATAGATACATATATAATTTTAAAGAAATGTATTTACCAACTAAAGTTTTTAGTCACTATTTTATATTTTTTAAATAATGTTTTACATATTAGCATACATACACTAGTTTACATACGCGGCCAACGTGTAAATAGAGAAATAAAAATAACATCAGACAAGTGAAAATCTCTGACCAATAAATTGTCAGAAAATAAAGTTCATTCGATGTTAAAAAGTTAATCCCAATTAAATATTTAAGTTCACGTTTTGTAAACGACCACTTAGTTTCTTTAATGAAAACAGTGTTGAAAGGTGAGTAAATTTGTTCACAGGACCTCAGTTGCGAAGACACTCTGCTAGAACAACGGAAGACAATATTGTTAATGTCTTAGCAGACGTGGAATTGAATCCCCACGTTAGTACGAGAGCAATGTCTCACACGTTGGGTATATCATGTACTACTATTCTAAACATTCTAAAGGATCACAGGTAAGTTTTTATGTCATTAAAAATACTACCTTACATGTTTCACAATGTGTTTATTATTTCAAATTTTTAGACTGCACCCATATCATATGGTTTTACATCAAGCCTTAAATCACGAAGACTTTGACCGACGGATAGATTATTGTCATTGGATGTTGGGCATGATTAGGGAAAATAGAGAATTTTTATCCGAAATTCTTTGGACGGATGAGGCCACTTTTAGAAGTGATGGAAACATTAATTTGCATAATATGCATTATTGGTCTGACAACAATCCTCACTGGTTGCGCGAGGTCCAACATCAAGGCCATTGGAGTCTCAATGTGCGGTGTGGCATCCTGGGCGGAACTATTATAGGTCCCTATTTCTTTGATCAACCACTAAATGGTGCCGTGTTCCTTGATTTTCTGGTAAACCAATTGCATATTTTATTAGGAGATGTGCCCTTGCAATTACGGCAAAATATGTTTTTGCAACTAGACGGTTGCCCAGCACATTTCTCAAGAAATGTGCGAGAACATTTAGATCTAACATATCACCAGAAGTGGATTGGGCGAGGAAGTCTATTTCCTTGGCCACCCCGATCCCCAGACCTTACCTGTTTGGACTTCTATCTATGGGGTTGGTTGAAAGATATTGTTTATCAAATTCCACCAATAACGAGAGACGACATGAAAATCCGAATATAGGAGGCCATTCGTAGCCTTTCAAGAACAGAAATTGAAGCTGCTGTAATGTCCATGCATGAGCGGCTCCAACAATGCATTGAGTGTGATGGAAGACAGTTCGAGCATTTAAGGAGGCATTAGTTTTATTTCAAAATCGGCCCTTTTTCTTATTATGCCCCTACACGTTTTTTTTAATTATTTGAACTAAGAATACTTTTATTATTTAAAAATTATTAAATTATGAAATTTTATCATTGAATCTTGAAAAAAGACAAATAAATAACAATAAATATCGGTGTAATAACGTCTTTTTAAAATTATATGATAACTAAATTTTCTTTCTTCGATATTTCAGGCTATGAATAAGATATCGAGATACGGTTTTCACTAGCCTATTTAGGTATCATTTCACTACATTTTTATGAAAAAAGTCATATTATTGCATTTAATTTTTTAGAGAATTTTGCAATTTTCTGTTATTATATCAAGAAATGCGCTCTAGCGGCATCACTAAGAATTAGACATATCACAGGTAAGATGGGTTTCATGGAACAATAAATGCTTTTTCCAACGAGACTAAGTTTGTTAAAATCCGTTCAGTGGTTTAGGAGATACAGCTGTTTATTTAAAAAAACATTGAATTACCCCCCACCACTTTATTTTAATAGATAAGTCAAAAAGTGTTAAACAAAATTTACTCGAGTAAAGCTTAGCTTTAATAATCATATATCTTTTGGTAACATTTACTAGGTGGATTTCAGTGAAAAATCACTTTAAAGGTTTAAGATGGCGGTTACGCCCCCTGGTGACCATTTTGGAAATCTGAAAATATTTTCCACGGTCTTCTTTTGGCCACTTTAGTCATAAATTTTTTTACCGAAAATCTCTACCGACAAATAGTTTCCGAGATACAGCACTTTGCATTCTTATCTGGCCACCCTGTACATGTGCTATCAACTTGGTAAGTCTTCGACAGTCTACCAAGGGAACTAATTTGGAGAACACTAAGAGCAAGAAAGTTAAACAGACACCTGCTGGAAGTAATCCAAAGCCTATATAAAGAAACTAAGAACAGCATAAGAATTGGACAGGCAGCTACACAAGAATTTATAAGCCACAAAGAAGTGCAACAAGGAGGAACCCTAAGCTCTTTACTATTCATAGCGGCGAT
The DNA here is from genome assembly GCA_940337035.1 of Agriotes lineatus. Taxonomy (NCBI): domain Eukaryota; kingdom Metazoa; phylum Arthropoda; class Insecta; order Coleoptera; family Elateridae; genus Agriotes; species Agriotes lineatus. The sequence continues at coordinate 71,780 of CALNHX010001394.1, read as the reverse complement.
GGATGAAATAGCCAAATGAGTGAATAACAGAACGAGTAAAAGACCAAAGAGAGCAACATTAACAATTAGAAACCTAAAACGTGTCAGAGTAAGTGAGTTTATGTTTGTAGATGATCTAATACTAATGGCAAACACAAAAGAAGATCTCCAAAATAGTAGCGACGCATGGAACGAGGAGTTAAAAGCAGCCGGCATGCAAATCAACATAAAGAAAACTGAAACGATGCTGATAGCAAGAGAACAAGAAAAAATTGAGTTGAAGATAGAAAATGAAAACATCAAACAGACCACAAAATTGAAATACCTGGGGGGTCACATTCGATTCTAAAGGCAAACTAGATCCAGAGTTGAATAACAGACTAGAAGTAACAGCGGGGCTATACAGAACATTGGAGAAAGCGTTTATAGGAAAAAAGGAGGTATCTAAAGTAGGGATGTCGGCGGGTACCCGGGTACCCGGGTCGACCCGGGTACCCGGGTCGACCCGGGTAATAGTCGACCCGGGTGTAGTTTCAGGACCCGGGTACCTGACTAGTAAATTATGTAATTTCCAAGAAGTCAGCCTTTTTCGGAGATAATAAAAATAATAGCAATAAGCGCTAGAAAAACATAACCATGCAGTAATGACAAGAATGGGATGGGGTGATCCCATACCACATAATGTTTTTTGTTTCATATAAGGAAGGCGCAGATGGGTTAGCGCCAGGCTTGCATTAAGCAAGTCCTCGGTTCGAATCCCGCTGGGGTCGGAATTTTTCCGTATCCTTGGCGATTAGAATCGGGCTCAGTAAGACCATTCACAGTTGGGCACCGAATTAACTGTGCTCTACTCAGAACCACAGACCTAAGAGATAGAGTAACAAGGTCAACACATCACCAAGACACACACTTCACACAATGGTTGCTGCGCAAGCACCAAAGGCGCGATCCAACTCTGTATCCCGAATCCGGGGCAAGTTGATCATTGTACCGCCAGATGCCAGCGCATAAAGCACCAGCCTCGACACCGCAAGGTAAATGAGGTTACAGATAATACATACATACATACATAAGGAAGGCAATAAATCCGCTTCACCGAAATATTCAACCCGTCAATAGTACCATTAAATTGCTTCAGTATGGGATGAAGTAACATAAACATCCTGTGTGTGATGTTGATTGATGCTGCTACCAATTTCGGACAAAAAGTCACGTACTTGAATTTGATAACACTTGGAAGTTTGAAAATACTTACGAATAACAGACGACTTGCAGTTTGAATTGGCGAGTAGGTACTATTTCAATTTAGTTTAATTTAAAACTCGCGGTGTAAAAGAAAGCAATTTGTAGTTACTTCAGATGTTCAGATGTACACTCACATTTTTGTTATATATTTCGAGTACCCGGGGGTACCCGGGTACTGCTTTCGGGTACCCGGGTTTGATTTTAGACCGGGTACGACATCCCTAATCTAAAGAGACAAAGGTGAGAATATATAAGTAAATCAGTATATATCCCAACTATTATATACGGAAGCCAGGCATGGACGCCCACTAAAAGGCAAAAAAGCAGAATACAAGCGGCCGAAATGCGCTATTTAAGAAGAATATGTGGAATAACAAGAAAGGACAAGATAAGAAATACTGAAATAAGAGACAGCCTAAAAGTACAATCCCTGATAAACACCATACGAAGAAGACAGCTACATTGGTTTGGTCACCTATGTAGAATGGAAACTAACAACGTAGTGAAAAGAATATGGGAAATGGGTACAGACAAGAAACGGAAGAGAGGCAGGCCAGCTACAACATGGAATGAACAAATAACAAAGACACTCAAAATAGGGGGACCCCCTGGGAAGAAGCGAAGAAGCAAGCAAGGAACAGAGCAGAATGGTAAAAATTCTGCAACCTCGACACCTCCGGGTACAAGACGACAGATTAAGTACGTAAGTAAGATTTTACGTTTTTATCAATGACAGCAATCAATAAAAAACATGGCAGTCGTCTTGGCTAGTGTTAGGCAGACGACGGTGCACATTTTGAACATTTAATTTAGTTGTTTTGACTTGCAATAAAATTTAGTATTTTGCAATTTTAAAATGTTGTTCCCAATTTTTGGTCATGTGACCTATACTCAAAAATCAACTTATCGTAAGTTAAACAATGCGTTCTTTCAAATTCAGTAAATAAATAACGAGGGTTGCCGTTTAAAAAAAACATCAATGACGTCATATCTCCGAGGGTCACCCTGTATATGTAGATTTTATTTGAAAAAATGCGCAAATAAAAATAAAAATCGAAAGGTCACTGTGTTTTTACTTCCTTTTACAATAAAGGAAGTATTGGATTCACTCCAAAAATTCGAAATTGAGTTTTCAACAGATCTTCACGTTTTAGAGTCCCCTGATCCCAAAAAACATATTTTTTTTCATTGGTCTGTCTGTCTGTGAACAGAATATCTCAAAAACAAAAAGCGGTACCGCGTTGAAACTTCATATATAAGTTTTGTGTACTATGTATATGAGACAGCAAGCTTTTGAAAAAAATCGCATAACCGGAAGTAGGTGTTTACTCTTGTAATTTTTCAGTTTTTTTCGATTTTTTCAAAAACGGCTATAACGATCTTTTTTAAACTTTACATTTTTATTACATTTTGAATGTGTATTGATGTGAGATAAGTGATTTTCCAGTTGAATACTTCTAAAATGGGTTTCTTTTGTTTTTTTGTCTATTTTTTTTATTAACTCTTATTTTAAATAGAACACCCGGTATATTATTACATTTTTGAATTCAGCTTAAAATTCTAGAGAAAATTTGTCTCTTCAACTAACGCTCTATTTTGTACCATTTCTGCAGAATTTGTAATTTTTGAAAATTTTTTGACAAATGCTTAAAACATTTTAAATCAAATTTTTGGCTAATTATAAGATCACTGTAAAAGGAAGTTGTGTGCGTGTATCACACCAGATTTTTTCCAAAAGTAATTCCTTGAATTTTTAAGGAATTTATCCACTACTTTACGAAAGCTTGTATATATACGAGGAGTGATCAATGTGTTTGTGACCTAACACAGGCTTAGATATTTTAAAAAACAAAGGCCGTCATCTGACACACCAGTCTTTTCTAGTAACACCCATCAAAATTTCATGACTGCCGTCTGTTGGTGACTGTGCTAATTGTTGAGTAAAATGGAAAAAGGTGAAATTCGTACAGTAATTAAATATTTGTGCAAAAAGAATGACACTTCTTGAAAGCTACCTGTGTTTACATAGCGTGAGGTCAAAAAGTGGTCAAACCAGTTTAAGCATAGAAAAGTACCTTTTAAAGATGCACCTCAATGTGGTGGTCGAATATTGATGTCGACTGAATAAAATTCCTACTTGCAGGAAATTGCTGCGCTTGAGCATCATTTGGAAAATTGTATTGCTGTTCAGAATGATTATATTGAAAAATATTTTGATTCAAGAGGCTTATTTGTTTCTTTATATGTTAGGCTGCGAATACATTGATCATCCCTCATATATATATATTTTAGATGCCTAACTCATACAAAATACAGATAAACATTATATTGTTTTAATAGTAATTTACGCTACAAGTGCGTAAAGCTAGTCTTTAGTCACGAGTGGAGCAGAGTTAAAACGCAAGTGAGCGAGTGTTTTAAGCCCCACGAGTGACTAAAGATGCTTTACGCATGTGTATTGTACAATATTTTATCTACGATAGATTCTAGAAAACACGGTAAATATAAAAAAAATATTTAAATGTAAATTAAGATTAGTAGCAACCGGTCGTCATTGTGCGTGGTTAAAAATTTTAAAACACGTTGCTACTGACGACGTAAACTAATAAAAGCATGTTATTAAACAGTTGTTTTGCAAACTTAAAACTGCCAACTAAAAGTCAACTTTACACACTGTTGTAGATAAATAATTATTTAATTATTATACACACACCCACAGAGATGTAACAATTTATTTAGCTTCCAGGAAAAATATTTATAAAACAGAAAAATGTGTAGTATCGAATCAATAACTAAACAAATTCAGTAATCACTTACCTACTAACAGTGTAAAAGGTTAGATACTTTTGAGTGACTTCATGATCGATAACAATTGTTTCCCATGTTAAAATGACAATTGTTTAAATTTATACCTTAAGGTTGGGGATTGGCACGAAGAAAATGCTCCAATCTTCCCTCTCGCTTTATTGTATTGCAGAGTGCTACCACCTGGAAATTTATAGTCAAACTAGTTATAAACATTTCTACTGTAGGTAAGTATACGACTAACTAAGGTGGTGTTCTCTGCTGAACAGATGTCAGGTGTTTGTGTTTTGTCATGCCCAGACAACAGGTGCAAATAGATTATAAAAATTACAAGACATAAAAAGTTATCTGGTAATATTTGTAACTCCAATCTCGTGTATTGTATTTCTTTGACCTGGCAACTTTGTGCATGTGCGATATCAATAAATACGAAGAATTTGACGTTAGTTATACAAATATAACAATGGTTACACATAATTTCGCATGTCGAAAGTTAAGTCGGCACTATTGCTAACTTCGTTATTATTGGAGCTATAAAGTCAGTTAAATAGGCAAACTAGTAGTATTTTTTTCGCCAATTACGATGGTGAAAACGGAATCAAAATCGAACAACGCGTTCGCGAGTTATATCAAAAAGCTAAATTTTTTCAAATGGGTCACTCAGTATACAATATTCACAATCGATAGGAAATTGAATTCTGAACAAAAAGTGTCCTATGTCCTTTTATCCTAATGTCGAAAATGACAAAGGTATTGATGATTTTTCAAATTCGTCAAGGTGGCTGTGTTAGTGGCAATTTTGCCTTATCATAAAATAGAAATTAAAAAGAATATCAATGAAGTGAAATAATATCGTTTATTTCAAATTATTCTATGAACTTCTAAAAACAAAACTCAAATTAGATGCTCAAAAACATCACCATCTTGCTCCAAGCATTCTTGAGCCCGCTTGTAAACGCTTCTAGTGGCCCTGGCAATGACATAACTCGCGAACGCGATGTTCGATTTTGATTCCGTTTTCATTTTCACCATCGTAATTGGCGAAAAAAATACTACTATTTAACTGACTTTGTAGCTCCAATAATAACGAAGTTAGCAATAGTGCCGACTTAACTTTGAAAACCGTATAAGAAAAGACGTGGAAATGGTGCAACCTTCTAATGTTTTTTTCACAGAAACAGGCCAATTTTGTAGGGGTATTTTAAAGGAAATTGTCGAAGATTGTAGCCGTAGCGAATCTCCAGTTTCAAGTAAACAAGAAACATCCGATATTACTGCAGAAATCATTGAAGAAAATGAGTATGACTTTACATGGGGGTCTGTGCAAGAATACGAAGAGTAAGTAGTACAGGGCCGGCAGAATGACCGACCCTATTTAAATTGTTAATAACTGTTTCACAGTTTACAATATTTTTTTTTTTTCAAAAATGTTAAGTAAAAACTTGCCAGTTTTAGTTACAATATAATTTATTTATTAAAAATATTAGCACTTGCTCCAAATTAATTTGGTTATTATTATTCAGTAGTTGAAGGAATTGTTCATAAAACGTAACCCGAACTTCTAAATCTCGTGGTACCTAGTAATTGGTGCACGACTTGAACTTTGTAAGGATGAAATTTTAAATCCTTTAAAATACGGTGAAGAGTTCTGTCTGATAGGCCCAACTAGATGAATTTAATCAAATTAAGGATTAGGTTAATCTGTATTAGTGTGAAAATGAAGTTTGAGTTTGAGTGATGTTATTTTTAAAACCACGCTGTGGGTCGATTATACCTAGGTACTACCGTTTAGAAGCAGCTCATTTTGAAAAAGAAATTGCAAAAACTAGATAAATGCAAATTAACAAGACAAATCAATTTTAATTCATTTACATTATATTACAAATCAATTATTACCAATAAAACTGTTTCAATTGCAATTGAAATTCTACTATTTTTCTGATTCTGAGTAACTTCTTTAATAATTTCTTTAATAAAAATAAGCCTACTACAATTTTTCAATTTCCTCCATTTATTTTTGATGGCAGTAGACTACTGGCGTGCAGTAAAATTATTTAAAAATTGCAATAATAACCCCGAGTATAATTGAAATAAAATTAAATTTGTCAGAAAATAGGTAAGAAAGATGCAGGGGTGTGTAGTGAAGAAATGAAATATACTGTATTTTTAAGTTAATTGAATATAAAAAGAACTACGAAAAAGAAATTAAATTGTTTATAAAAAGTCAACATGTACTTATCAAAAATAAACTTAATTGTTAATACAAAAGTGCATATGTATTTAAAAAAATATATTAAATGCTTTATAAAAAAGTAGAAATGTATTTACACAAAATAAACTACTCTGCTAATAAAAAATCTTTGGTAAATATGTATGCACTTTTTTATTAACAATTCGGTTTATTTTTTGTAAATTTGTACTGTTTTATTAACAATTCAGTTTATGTTTGGTAAATACATGTGTACTTTTTTTTATAAACAATTCAATCTAGTTTTAATACATTTTTATGCTATTTAGACAATTCTTATAAAACATCTATAAAATAATGCTTTTTAGAGGTGCGAGTCTAGCGACAGGGCCGTATCAAAGTTAGAAACAAATAGTAATTTTTATTAAATGTAATCTTATAAAATATTTTATTTCTTAAAAAAAATACGATTTTGTAACTAAACAACCAAAAGTAAGAAGATTAATACGTACAGCAGCTGAACAAGTCAGGTTAAAAATGAAGTTTTTTCATTTTTTATTTCAATTTATTCAGTAACTGTACCTTGTATAAAAAAGTTTATTAAGCTTTCTTGTTTATATTTTTGTAGTTTAATTCAAAATTCTAATAACTTCACGAAATCTACATTCATCATAGGCAAAAATGTTTTTCTGCATAGGGTTGCCAACATTGTGCCAATCCCCGACGAAAAAAATTGAGGAGGGCGGGGTGTTAAAATAACTGAAAAATATCGATGGTAATATGAATGAATAGTACTTTCCAACACGGAAGAGAAAGGCATACGTTTTTCCAAAGTGTGAGTTTGAGGCGCAAGTGCGAAACGCGAGGACTACAAATACATACAAGAAAAAATGGCGTTCTCTCCTGCTTATATACAATTTTTTCCATGACCGGGATCAGAACAACAAGAAACGAGTATTACTGCAAATTAGAATTATGCTGCAATATTTAGAAGCCTTTGAATTGTGCTACTCTGCGAATACAAACAATATCATCAGAAACTACCATAAATACATTGAGCAATTTTTCTTTAGAAGTAATAACCTATGTTAAAATTTTTAGCAATTTTTTGTACTTATTATTAATTACTATCTTCGTTCAATAGAGACGACGAGTACGACCGAAAGCAAGACCTCAAGACGAAATTCTAAACCACTTCGGCCCAGGGCGGTGACCTCAATCACAGTGTATCTGCTATTAATCTTGTATTGAAAATAAAGTAGTGTAATAGAAAATACTTTTTTATTTGTCAATATTTAAAGTTTTTTTATATCTGTTTAGGCAGCATTATAGGAAGTATAAATTGAGTTGTAAACGTAGAACATTTACCAATATATCGCAGTAAAATTTGGTAACTGTATCTGTTTTCTTGTAAGGTGTTGCAAAGTGATTATGGTGTGCTGTTAAATGGCAGAAAGGTTTTGAAGGTAAATATCGATTGATAAATTTGAAATATATTATCAAGTTGATTAATTAGGTACCTAGTTATTATCAAAAACTATGTAGTTGTAGATAAATTATTGCACTTGACTTGCATATAATCGCTGTATTACACTTGGATGATTTCATCTTCGCGTAATATAGCCTACATTATTTGCTTGTAAAATAAAATAGTATTTCCCGCAACCAAAAGTAATTACTTTTAATACCAAAATCTGTCATTGAAGTTGACGTTTCTCTTACTGACACAAAAAGTGTATGTTGCTATGTAACACTTTTAGTTCCTAGGAAGTACTTTTACTTCCATGGAACTAAAAGTAACTTCCATTTGGTCATCTGTGAATGTAGTTGTCATAATGATTTTTAAATGAGAAACGTCAAAAGTAATCAATCATCTAAAATTTTGAATATTTTGTACTTTTCTAGGTTGCAGAAAAAATAGTATGTATTATTTGGATTAAAAGTTACCCTGTTTGACTTGCAATTTTTGCATTTGCTCGGCTAAGCTGCGCTTTGTCTTGCAAATGCAAACATAATTGCTCGTCAAACAAAGTGCCACTTTTAATTCCAATAAAACAATATACTATTAATTCTAGGAACTAAAAGTGTTGCATTGCAAAATACACTTTTTGTGTCAGTAAGAGAAACGTCTACTTCAATGACAGTTTTGGTAGTAATCATTTCAAAACCGGTTGCCGAAAAACATGAAAGAACATGAAAATCTCCCATGGTGCATACAATATTTTATTTACTAGCAATATTAGTAAAAATTAAATTTTGGGGTTACAGCTGTTTTTGTATATAAATTAGTAATTTGGAGATGAAATCATCTATGTTGGCATTGTATAAGCTTAGCTACTTGAAATTTCTACATGAAAAATAAGTTTCAATCAGAACTCTGTATTGTCAAAAACACATTAAAATTTTATTTAAAAGATTATTATAACGTTTCGATGGTTATACCAGCTTCATCATATAAAATAAATTTAAAATACAAGCCTTTTGCAGTAGTTATTCTGAAAGTTTAAACAAGCAAGTAATTAGAGAATAAGTGAAAGAATAAAACCTCACATTTAATACATACCAAGAAAAAACATATCGTATCTTAATAATTAGGATTCATTACATCTTGTTTAAAATTGAAATATCATTTTTCTTATTCCTTCAAAACTTTAACTTTTGCCAATAAGTATTGAAAAACAGGATAGGGTTGTGATTATTTTCTGTTTTTTTCGTACGTTTTCTTAAAAATTATTTTGCTAAAAGACAGATATTAATAGTTAATAGAGAACAGTTTTTGTTAAAAGAATAGTAATCACCTTTGTAGTTTTTGTCGTTTTCTTTTAAAGTGTATTATTTTTTATCCTAATCATTAAGATACGATAGGTTTTTTCTTGGTATGTATTAAATGTGAGGTTTTATTCTTTCACTTATTCTCTAATTGCTTGCTTGTTTAAACTTTCAGATTAACTACTGCAAAAGGCTTGTATTTTAAATTAATTTTATCTGATGAAGCTGGTATAACCAGCGAAACGTTATAATTAACTTTTAAATAAAATTTTAATGTGTTTTTGACAATACAGAGTTCTGATTGAAACTTATTTTTCATGTAGAAATTTCAAGTAGCTAAGCTAATACAATACCAACCTAGCTGATTTCATCTCCAAATTACTAATTTATATTAGTAAAAATAGTATGAAATTTCAAAATGTCATAATGACATTTAAAATTAGAATATGTAAGTAACATCAAAGATTGCCTCATTGTATGGTTGCTAAGACGTTGCCTATAGTTGCATGGTTACTACGAATTTGAGGGAGAAATAATTTCAAAAATCCCTTGGGGGTTATGAGTAGCTTTCCATATTTTGTATCTATAATTCGTATTTCATTCTAAGCGTTTCTGTTCAGCTATTAATTATTACGTATAGTAAAATAGTTAGAAATCTACGCTCTAATAATAACCATCCACTATCATTTGGATTCGTTATTTCCCGTATTGTAAATTTCGGATTAGCCACTATACTGCAAGTAGAAATTTCCCGGTATTCGTGCAATGTCACAACCTTGATTTTGAAGCGACATCTGTCTTACAATGGCTGAACTATATGTGTGCTATTTTTGTGGAAATTTTATCAGGTGTTTACAAAACCGGCACGAATTTCCGACGATTCCAATGAAATATTCGCCCTAAATGACAACCGCTTCAAATTTTTTAGGAATCACTTATTATCAAAAACTAAACGTCAGAAATAGTTCAATGGGGTCTTAAATGAAAGATCAAAAATCGTATCTTCCTGGAAGCCATTTTACAGTTTCTGTTTTCTAATTTTCACAAGTAAATTTTACTGTTGGATGACAGAAATACAAATGAAAAATGCCTACAAAAGCGTCGATATTTTAAACACAATTTTACAGCGCAAGCGAATCTGTTACCATTTATAAAATTGCTTACCCTGATTAGCCAACATTCGTCTTTGAAATGAAGCCTTGTTTAACTTCATACGACGCGTGTGAATCGATAGTAAGTGATTCCTATGTATCAATCTGTCCCTATTATTTCAACATAAGCCAAACGCCAGCCTTAATAACATAAACGAAAAAAACATCCAGCTATATATTTAGTGGGGGAAAAGTGCCCAGCTGATGCAGTGAAAAACGCTGCGCGTCGGTATGCGCTCGGGCGCGTTGTATCTTTGACTGCATCAGCTGGACACTTTTCCCTCACTAAATATAAAGCTGGATATATTTTTCGTTTAACTTATTCAGTTAACTATTGTATTACCAAATTTTAGCTCTTGCGGTATTAGATATTTATACTTTTCTCTTTAAACACGCGCGTCAATGCAGTTTTTATATTATCTCACAAGTTTTTGAATTTAAAGGGTTTTAGTAAATATCTACACATTTAAATATTTATACATAGCATAAACAGTAAATATGTGGACATTAAAATGCGAAAAGTAAATATTTACACATAAAAGTGCAAATAGTTTTTAAAATTTTTTTAGGGTTTTTTTTTGATAAATAACTGGTTCATAGCATTTCATTGTATTAGCGAAACGGATTGATGTTGAGTGTCGAAGTATTCTTGGAAAGCACGGAAGGGCGCTTTTCGTGGTTGGGGGGTACCGTATATTTTTCTTTTTAATTTTACCAACTTAATTTTAATTTAAAAATTAAACTGAATAATATTTATAACAATTTTGTATAGCATGAAAACTGTTTTTATAATTCATAATCCGATTTGCGTTACAATTTTGCTCTCGCGTGTTATACGTTTTTATATTATTATCATCTATATCTTTTAATATATTATTATTATTATATATGTTTATAGATGATGACGAAGATATTTTAAAGATCGACATCAATTGCAGCGATAACGAAAGCGATAATGAGTTCGATGGCGATGAATCCGAAGAAGGCCAAATCTAAAAAATGTGTTGATACATTGTACACTATACAGTGCATTCCAATTAAAACGAGCCACCCCATTATTAAAAGCCAACTTGAGTAAAGATTATGGGAGTTCTAGTTGTTACCGGTTTTATTTTAGTTTTTTCTCTTGCAAAAAAGGTGTTGTACTCACAAGTGAGAAGGTTATACAAGGTGTGAGGCCATAACAGACACTACAGAACCGATTTTGAAAAACTAAAAAGCATTAAAAGAAGAATTTGATACCCTTTAAGATGAGGTATTACTTGACCCCCTTTCCTATTTGAACTTTTTGACGTTTGTGTTGGTGGGGGGAGGAGCTAACCCTGAACGAGTAAATTTTGACACAAAACTGTGTCCCCCTAAAAAGAAAATTGACGTATTTTAGGATTTTTATATAAATATAAAAATAACGGAATTATACGGGGTGGCTCGTTTTAATTGGAATGCACTGTATACGTTTCTTTTTATTTTTAGTATGTTTTTTGTAATTAAATGCTAAAAAAATTTAATAATTCATAGTAAACCTATTTTTTATTATCTTTTTTTAGAGCAGAAAAGTTATACGTATATATCATCCAATAACTGCATGGACGCGCTGTGTTTAATAAGAAAAGTATAGATATCTAATACCGCAAGAGCTAAAATTTGGTAATACAATAGTTAACTGAATAAGTTAAACGAAAAATATATCCAGCTTTATATTTAGTGAGGGAAAAGTATTCAGCTGATGCAGTCAAAGATACAACGCGCCCGAGCGCATACCGACGCGCAGCGTTTTTCACTGCATCAGCTGGGCACTTTTCCCCCACTAAATATATAGCTGGATGTTTTTTTCGTTTATGTTATTAACTTAACTATTAGTTTACCAAATGTCAGCTTTTGCGGTATCAGTTTATTCAGCACATATTTTTCACTTCTTTACGTGAATAGCTGGGGCATAATCCCCCACTCTAAATTCGGCTGGATACATTTTTTCATTTATTTATAACATAAGCAACATGTTAACAAAGTTTCAGCTTTTGCGGTATTAGTTTTTTTAAATTATTATTTCACGTGTTTGGGAGGCTGCCGCAGCTACACCCCCCGGAAGTGCGCCAGCTGGAGGTCCATTCACTTACTAGTGATACCAAATAAAGCTTAGGAAACATTTTCAGCTTTTGTGGTTTTGGTCATTAAAAAAGGTCGCTGGCTCCCGGACTATAAAAGCAACTTCCATTTGGTCGTCTGTGAATGTAGTTGTCATAATGATTTTTAAATGAGAAACGTCAAAAGTAATCAATCATCTAAAATTTTCAATATTTTGTACTTTTCTAGGTTGCAGAAAAAATAGTTGTATTATTTGGATTAAAAGTGACCCTATTTGACTTGCAATTTTTGCATTTGCTCGGCTACGGTGCGCTCCGCCTTGCTAATGCAAACATAATTGCTCGTCAAACAAAGTGCCACTTTTAATTCTAATAAATCAATATACTACTAATTCTAGGAACTAAAAGTGTTGCATTGCAAAATACACTTTTTGTGTCATTAAGAGAAACGTCTACTTCAATGACAATTTTGGTAGTAATCACTTCAAAAACGGTTGCCGAAAAACATTCTTTTTCAACCTAAAAATAATAGATACTTATGCATTAACGGAGATATGAATATGTTTTTCCCTTGGGGTTCCTATGGTTGCTCAGATGTTGCTTATAGTTGCATGGTTACCACGAGTTTGAGGGAGAAATAATTTCAAAAATCCCTTGGGGGTTATGAGTAACTTTTCATATTTTGTATCCATAATTTGTATTTCATTCGAAGCGTTTCTGTTCAGCTATTAATTATTACGTATAGTAAAATAGTTAGAAATCTACGCTCTAATAATAACCATCCACTATCATTTGGATTCGTTATTTACCGTATTGTAAATTTCGGATTAGCCACTATACTGCAAGTAGAAATTTCCCTGTATTCGTGCAATGCCACAACCTTGATTTTGAAGCGACATCTGTCTTACAATGGCTGAACTACATGTGTGCTATTTTTGTGGAAATTTTATCAGGTGTTTACAAAACCGACACGAATTTCCGACGATTTCAATGAAATATTCGCCCTAAATGACAACCGCTTCAAATTTTTTAGAAATCACGTTTTATCAAAAACTAAACGTCAGAAATAGTTCAATGGGGTCTTAAATGAAAGATCAAAAATCGTATCTTCCTGTAAGAAATTTTACAGTTTCTGTTTTCAATTTTTCACAAGTAAATTTTACTGTTGGATGACAGAAATACAAATGAAAAGTGCCTACAAAAGCGTCGATATTTTAAATACAATTTTACAGCGCAAGCGAATCTGTTACCATTTATAAAATAGCCTACGCCGATCAGTCAACATTCGTCTTTGAAATGAAGCCTTGTTTAACTTCATACGACGCGTGTGAATCGACAATACGTGATTTCTATGTATCAATCTGTCCCTATTATTTCAACATAGGCCAAACGCCAGCCTTAAGCTGCTGACATAAATCTACAGAATCAGGAAAGACATCTTGTCGCTATTCCATAAGATGCTGCGCTTGAAGTTCTGCCAAGGTTCCGAAAAAAGGAAATTCGTATTACGTCCTTCATTTACTTACTGATATATTACTAGACATTTACGAATATTGTACTGTTATGCAGTGTGTCTGGCAGCATACGCAACTCAATGAACTTCATTAAGTTTGTTACAAATTAAAATTAATGGAACTGTAACGAAAACGAACCATGAATTATGTTTATAGTCTCAAAATTGAGGAATCTACATCAATAAATTAGTCGAGTACAATGATGTAAATGAATGCATTTTATGTGTGCAGAGTCCGATGTGACAAAGCATCGCTGCGCAGCACAAACCATGTAAAGCCAACATTACTATTTATCACTTTCGATTCCCTAGGTTGCATATGCCGGCAGCCACACTATTATATTATTATGATTTATCATACATACCAGACACGTAGCCTGTAAACGGCAAGTTTTGCGTATTTTAGGTTATATTACAGATACACTGCAAGCGCTGCCTGAAAGTATTTAAACAAACTCCTCTAACGATAGATCACCTCACCAACGATTGGCAAGTGGTAAATATATCACTGTTCACTGTTTAATTTTCGCAAATGCCTAATATGAACAACATTAAAACACTGATAACAACAAATACCGAAATAACCATGATATAAATACAAGTAGTGATGGGCCTATCCGGAATGAATAATCGGCAGTGTTGCCAACAGTCGAGAATCGGTTTCCACCAGAAGATCAAATAAAATCTACCAGAATTCCACTAATAATTTTTTTGCCAGAATAATCTTTTATTCACAACAGCACTGATAAACAAAGGTAAAAATAAACCATTACCATTTAAAATATTTTTATTAAAAATAGGAAACATAAACGTAACACAAACATCCACGTCTACAGTTGTTGTTAAAGATGTAGATTTCCAATGATGCTGCTTTAATTCACTTTTTAACACAAATATTGAAATTTTGATTCGTTAAAAGTCTCATTAACCAAATGTTTTTCCCCTAATTACGAGCAGATAATTTTAAAAAATTCCCCATTATGTATTTGAACCAGATTTTTTTTCCGCATTATACTACTTGAATCATAGCCAGTTTTATCAGTTCTCGCTACACATCAGCGGGTATGAATGAACAATGAAGCTGGCCATGCTTCAATAGTGTTGACATTACTTTTGACTACTCGAGGGCAGCACAAACACGTGATTATTACAGTGCCTTTATATACACAGTGGCGACAATAAGGTGTCCTATTTTTGATTGGCTCCCTAGATCACGTAGTTTTAGCCGCCATGTTTAGGCTAAATCGCCTGTAATACGTGTTATACTTTTGGCAGTACCTACTGAAGTGTATTGTCAGTCTATGTCAAATTCAAGGTTAGTAGGTTAGGTTTTGTTTGTTATTTGACACAGACTGACGCAAATATTAACCTGCAAATCTCGAATGTTTTCAGTACTGCCAAACGTAAAACAGGTATCACAGTCGACTCTGATTACGGATTTAAATGAACCCCGTTAGAAATTTGTCTAAATATGGTGGCGGGGGTGTGGCTTAGTTGTATTGTCGCCACTGTCTATATACTTCTTTGGTCTATATAAAGACACTGTAGTGATTATCAGATACAACGTTTACTGCAATAAAATTAAGTAGAGTGCTATATGTATTATACGCACCACCAACTTAAAATGGAAAGCGTTTATAAAATTGAAGAGAAACACCAGGAATTCACTAAAAAATTTGTGTAATCTACCAGATTTTCTACTATCTACCAGATTGAAAATTAGTCCACTAAATACGTGTTTCATTCTACCAGATTTAGTAGAAAATCTACTAAGTTGGCAACACTGATAATCGGACAGTTTCCGATTGTTCAAAAAATCGGAAGGTTCCGATTATTTCGGAACGTTTCGGAACTTTTCGGAATTCGATTATTTTACTGTTCGGTGCACAAAATTCGGAACTTTCGGAATTCGATTATTTTACTATTCGGTATACAAAATGAGAAAACGAAATGCCAATTTGAACTGAACTGAATACGGAATGTTGTGTTGACTCACTTGACTGCTATATGCTGGCACTAATGGAAGTGGTATTTCGTAGATTAATTATTAGATAGTACACCTTACAGACTTCAAATTCATGTATTGTTTTATACTATCTATTATGTACTTTATGTGCCATTAAACTTTAAAATATCACCATTTTCCGAAAGGCTATTAATGTAACTACAGTAATAATTTGAAAAAATATTTTATTTCCTCACATCCCACTGTGCGACTCAAACTCATAAATTGTTTTACTGGCGTCCTCCAAACCCAAACAATAGATGCCAACGTAGATAAGGGCTTACGGCGCAACGGCGAATGCCGCATCGCAAATTTGGACGCACTTCATCTTCCTTCCGCTTGTTGTTGTTTCGCTCGTTTTCCCTTGCTTGCATTTTCGGAATGTAAAATAATCGGATGATATTCCGATTTTATAAACATTCCGAAATGGAACATTCCGATTATTGAAATCATCCGATTATGCCCATCACTAAATACAAGGGTATGCTCGAGAGATGGTAACCCACTGCGCACAGACAAGGCGCACGTGAACCACATGACGTCACATTCGTAAGGTCTCGGGCATGATTATCATGGTCTCGGGTATATCAGGAGGGCTTCGGCATGTTGGACGATGGTTGCACGCATTGCACGCATATATATAATACACATATATTGCTAGTAGGGCCTGGAAACGTCAGAAAACATTACGGCGCCGACATAGTCTCACTTAGTGTATAACGCGTCTCGTGCGCATGCGTGAGAATTCGAACTCCGCCTTTAGAAGCTAATTTTAAACTTGACCACTTCCCCATTGGCCGGACGACGTCGCCGCGCTTGCACACAGCTCACGATTATACATTGAAGAGTTGGTTGTCTGTCTCACTTCCTTGGTGAGTTTCGGACTCATAGCCGCTAGCAATATAGTAAGTATTAGATATATGATTGCACGTCGATAACCCTAACCTCATTTATACGGTTTCTGTCCTGTGTGGATTCTTGCATGTCCAACTAAATCGCATTAGAACAACTATAAGGTTTTTCTCCTGTGTCGGAAAATAAAACCGCGTATTATTCACACGAAAAATTTATTACAATTGCGTACGATTTCCCTCCATTTCACCATTAACTTGACCCACTACAAATGCAAAATACGATTTTTCCGGGAGACTTTTACAACGTAACTTTCAAATTGCCACCTATTGATGACGTAGTCTGGTTCACTCTTTCTCATTGGTCGTTGAGAAAAGCTGCTCTCGAGCATACCCTTGTACTATCCATTCGAAAAACTTGTGAACTGTCAAAACGCTGTCATGTTGGTACTTGGTTTAAATTCTGGTTTGGAACTTCTGCTTACTGATTTTGGCAGCACTGAAATTTTTGAAATTTAAAAACTTGACTTGTAACGCTTGTAAAAAAATAATCTCCAAAATGTTGTAATATTTGTGCATACACTTCAATTGTAATGGAACAGAAACGAAAGGGGATTTTATTATTGGAAAGGGAAAAAAAGGGTAGACCTAGTTAATTATTACAAGCAAAAACTTCGCTTAACTTTTGACACATGTAATATAACCTAACTGTAATATTGCTAGAAATCACTAGATTCGAAGTACATTCCCAAAAGAACTGTAATTTCCAGTTACACTCAGCAAATATTTAAAATATTTGACACTGACAGTTCACGAGTTTTGTGAATGGATAATATTTATATCATGGTTCTTTCGTTATTTGTTATTATTAGTGTTTTAATGTTGTTGATATTAGGCATTTGCGAAAATTAAACATTGAACAGTGATATATTTACCACTTGCCAATCGTTGGTGAGGTGATCTATCGTTAGAGGAGTTTGTTTAAATACTTTCAGGCAGCGCTTGCAGTGTATATGTAATATAACCTAAAATACGCAAAACTTGCCGTTTACAGGCTACGTGTCTGGTATGTATGATAAATCATAATAATATAATAGTGTGGCTGCCGGCATATGCAACCTAGGGAATCGGAAGTGATAAATAGTAATGTTGCCTTTACATGGTTTGTGCTGCGCAGCGATGCTTTGTCACATCGGACTCTGCACACATAAAATGCATTCATTTACATCATTGTACTCGACTTATTTATTGATGTAGATTCCTCAATTTTGAGACTATAAACATAATTCATGGTTCGTTTTCGTTACAGTTCCATTAATTTTAATTTGTAACAAACTTAATGAAGTTCATTGAGTTGCGTATGCTGCCAGACACACTGCATAACAGTACAATATTCGTAAATGTCTAGTAATATATCAGTAAGTAAATGAAGGACAAGCATTCGTAATACGAATTTCCTTTTTTCAGAACCTTGGCAGAACTTCAAGCGCAGCATCTTATGGAATAGCGACAAGATATCTTTCCTGATTCTGTAGATTTATGTCAGCAGCTTAAGGTATAAATTTAAACAATTGTCATTTTAACATGGGAAACAATTGTTATCGATCATTAAGTCACTCAAAAGTATCTAACCTTTTACACTGTTAGTAAATGATTGCTGAATTTGATTAGTTATTGATTCGATACTACACATTTTTCTGTTTTATAAATGTTTTTCCTGGAAGCTAAATAAACTGTTACATCTCTGTTGGTGTGTGTATAATAATTAAATAATTATTTATCTACAACATTGTGTAAAGTTGACTTTTAGTTGGCAGTTTTAAGTTTGCAAAACAACTGTTTAATAACATGCTTTTATTAGTTTATCGGTTTCAGGATATTAAGCCTTTGTTTACATATACAAAAGTAGGCTGGTAACTAGGTCATAACTTATCTGTAGGGTTAAAGAATATTACCCTACATGGCAACCATAACCATATAGCAACCGATAAACTATTGAACAAATCACGGATGTTATGAATCATAACTGCCTTAGAAGTTTTAAAATCCTCGCTCTACGAGCTCGGATTTCAAAACTTCTGCGGCAGTTATGATACTCATAACATTCGTAGATATGTTAATAGCTATTACGTCCTCAGTAGCAACGTGTTTTAAAATTTTTAACCAAGCACAATGACGACCGGTTGCTACTAATCTTAATTTACATTTAAATATTTTTTTTATATTTATCGTGTTTTCTAGAATCTATCGTAGATAAAATATTGTACAATACACATGCGTAAAGCATCTTTAGTCACTCGTGGGGCTTAAAACGCTCGCTCACTTGTGTTTTAACTCTGCTCCACTCGTGACTAAAGACTAGCTTTACGCACTTGTAGCATAAATTACTATTAAAACAATATAATGTTTATCTGTATTTTGTATGAGTTAGGCATCTAAAATTCGCAGCCTAACATATAAAGAAACAAACAAGCCTCTTGAATCAAAATATTTTTCAATATAATCATCCTGAACAGCAATACAATCTTCCAAATGATGCTCAAGCGCAGCAATTTCCTGCAAGTAGGGATTTTATTCAGTCGACATCAATATTCGACCACCACTTGGAAGTGCATCTTTAGGAAGATTCTTTTCTATGCTTAAACTGGTTTGACCACTTTTTGACCTCACGCCATGTAAACACAGGTAGCTTTCAAGAGGTGTCATTCTGTTTGCACAAATATTTAATTACTATACGAATTTCACCTTTTTCCATTTTACTAAACAATTAGCACAGTCACCAACAGACGGCAGTCATGAAATTTTGATGGCTGTTACTAGAAAAGACTGGTGTCTGAAATGACGGCTTTTGTTTTTTAAAAAATCTAAGCCTGTGTTAGGTCACTCATTGATCACTCCTCATATACAGGGTGTCCAAAAAAGGGCGGATTAACTCTACAGTGCGTTACTTGGGGATGCCTAATGAACCATGGAAAAATATGAAAAAAATTCCCTGGGCCGTATTTTTCGAAATATTTCTGGTCAAAGGTGGGTAATGAAATCCATTTATTTAAATAACTAGTGTATAATTATAGTGTCAAATATATCTGGGACTTATTAAAATATCTGTTTTTTTAATATTCTTGGGATTTAACTAAATTGTTTTCAATATTTAAGTATTTTAAAAAACTGATTTCCTGTTGAGTTTGTCAATTACTAAATATGGCAAACATGCTTTGTACAATAATAATATACGAAATCAAGCTTGGCATTGAAATATTTGTTGTATGAATAATATGTTGGTGACACTGTAAGTTCATGTCAAATTCGATGTTAGCAGGTTAGGTTTTGCGACAGTTTGTGTCAAAACTGACGCAAAACCTAACCTACTAACCTCGAATTTGACATAGACTTACAGTGTCACCAACATATTAACAACTTACCATGGATACATTTTTGATTGAGAAATTGTTGCAGTATCAATGTTGCCAAATTTATTTTTATTAATTTCGAAATATTTCGAAAAATACGGCCCAGGGATTTTTTTTCATATTTTTCCAGGGTTCATAAGGCATCCCTCAGTAACGCACCGTAGAGTTAATCCGCTATTTTTTGGACACCCTGTATATACAAGCTTTCGTAAAGTAGTGGATAAATTCCTTAAAAATTCAAGGAATAACGTTTGGAAAAAACGCAGTGACCTTTCGATTTTTATTTTTATTTGCGCATTTTTTCAAATAAAATCTATATACAGTCTGTTAAAAAAAAAAAGGCCCCGCCTTCTAGCTACTTTATTATTTATTTTAGACCCAATGACACATAAAAACCTACATTTTAACACAATCAACAAATTTTTATCTTCAATTGTTTCAGAGTGGTGATGTCACATGCAATTTTTTTAAATTACACTATATAGTTTTTTACGCCAGCGTGGCTCTGATGGTTAGAGCATTGGACTGTGGCGCGGAAGTCTGGAGTTCAAATCCCAGATCGATGCCTGGCGGGCGGCCTACCCAGTCGCTTTAAATAATTGGGAACCTGCGTTCGAAAGAACAAGGGGTAATAATGCGGCTGTCTAATGCGTGGTGCTCACCACATCACCACGTGTCATGAATTTGACACGCGACAGCCGGGTGTGAGAGTGAGGATACGGAAGCTCTAACCTTCCGCCTTGCAGGCCAAGCTCCTTCATGGGGTGTTAGTGCCTCACCATTATTATTATTATTATATATTTTTTTACATTTTCTGGTAGAGGTTTTTTTTCTCTTTTCAACAATATAAATATTTTATGCCTTTACATAAGAAAATTTTCGAGAAAAATTAAAAACTTTTTTATCGGTGGGAGGCCACGATACAAAACTATAAACAAAAGTGTAAGTCAGAAAAACAAAACAATAGACACTTTAGATTATTCTGAAATCTGATAGTTAAAGCGTTTGGCTACTATTTGTTTTGTTTTTGTGAGTTACACTTTTGTTTACAGTTTTGTATCATGGCCTCCCACTGTGAAAAAGTTTTTGTAATTTTTCACGAAATTTTTTTTATGCAAGTACATGAAATATTTATATTGTTGAAAAGAGAAAAAAAACCTCTACCAGAAAATGTCAAAAAATATATAGTGTCATTTAAAAAAATTGCATGTGACGTCACCACTCTGAAACAATTGAAGATAAAAATTTGTTGATTGTGTTAAAATGTAGGTTTTTATGTGTCATTTGATTTGATATAAGGTTTATTGGGTCTAAAATAAATAATAAAGTAGCTAGAAGGCGGAGCCTTTTTTGTTGAACAACCTGTATACTGGTGACCCTCGGAGATATGACGTCATTGATGTTTTTTTTTAAATGGCAACCCTCGTTTTTTATTACGGAATTTGAAAGAACGCATTTTTTACTTACGATAAGTTGATTTTTGAGTATAGGTCACATGACCAAAAATTGGGAACAACATTTTAAAATTGCAAAATACTAAATTTTATTGCAAGTCAAAACAACTAAATTAAATGTTCAAATTGTGCACCGTTGTCTACCTAACATTAGCCAAGACGACCGACATGTTTTTTATTGATTGCTGTCATTGATAAAAACGTAAAATCTTACTTACGTACTTAATCTGTCGTCTTGTACCCGGAGGTGTCAAGGTTGCAGAATTTTTACCATTCTGCTCTGTTCCTTGCTTGCTTCTTCGCTTCTTCCCAGGTGGTTCCCCTATCTTTAAGCGTCTTTGTTATTTGTTCATTCCATGTTGTAGCTGGCCTGTCTCTTCCGTTTCTTGTCTGTACCCATTTCCCCCATTTCCCATATTCTTTTCACTACGTTGTTATTTTCCATTCTACATAGGTGTCTTCTTTATATGATGTTTATAAGGGGTTGTACTTTTAGGTTGTCTCTTATTTCATTATTTCTTATCTTGTCCTTTCTTGTTATTCCACATATTCTTCTTAAATAGTGCATTTCGCCTGCTTGTATTCTGCTTTTTTGCCTTTTAGTAGGGGTCCATTCCTGGTTTCCGTATATAATAGTTGGGATATATACTGATTTATATATTCTCACTTTTGTCTCTATAGATACCTCCTTTTTTCCTATAAACGCTTTCTCCAATGTGCTGTATATCCCCGCTGCTACTCTTAGCCTGTTATTCAGCTCTGGATCTAGTTTACCTTTAGAATGGAATGTGACCCCGAGGTATTTCAATTTTGTGGTCTGTTTGATGTTTTCATTTTCTATCTTCAACTCAATTTTTTCTTATTTTCTTGCTATCAGCATCGTTTCAGTTTTCTTTATGTTGATTTGCATGCCGGCTGCTTTTAACTCCTCGTTCCATGCATCACTACTATTTTGGAGATCTTCTTTTGTGTTTGCCATTAGTATTAGATCATCTGCAAACATAAACTTACTTACTCTGACAGGTTTTGGGTTTCTAATTCTTAATTTTGCTCTCTTTGGTCTTTTACTCGCTCTGTTATTCACTCATTTGGCTATTTCATCCATCGCCGCTATGAATAGTAAAGGGCTTAGGGTTCTTCCTTGTCGCACTTCTTTGTGGCTTATAAATTCTTGTGTAGCTGCCTGTCCAATTCTTATGCTGTTCTTAGTTTCTTTATATAGGCTTTGGATTACTTCCAGCAGGTGTCTCTTTAACTTTCTTGCTCTTAGTGTTTTCCAAATTAGTTCCCTTGGTAGGCTGTCGAAGACTTTTACCAAGTTGATAGCACATGTACAGGGTGGCCAGATAAGAATGCAAAGTGCTGTATCTCGGAAACTATTCGTCGTAGAGATTTTCGGTAAAAAATTTTATGACTAAAGTGGCCAAAAGAAGACCGTGGAAAATATTTTCAGATTTCCAAAATGGTCACCAGGGGCCGTAACCGCCATCTTAAACCTACCTCCGCAAAAATAATTACTTAACTTTGACTAAGAATGGTATTCGAGGGACTATTTAATGAACCAAACTACTTTTTCAAATTAGTTTTCAGTAAATCTAACAACAAACTACGCAATTTCTATAGTTGTAAATTCTCGTTTTTTATGTACAAAACACAATAAAGAAGATAACAAAGGACACATTGACTTATATTCCGATATTAGGTTGCTCGTTAACGAGGATTTTGAATCGCTGGTAGAGTGCTGTAATAACCAGGCAAGCTTATCCCACTAGATTTTGTGTCACAGGAATTTTAGCGCCAAGCCGTTGGCTGCGCTGACCGGTAACCGTGCGTTCTGTCGTCTGTCAACTAAGCAAGACTAGAAACCGTTGGAGTACGTACTGCTCGATCCAGACAAACAATGCATTCTGATTTAAATCTTGGTGCATTCCATTACGATGCTAATTATAATTACAGTCTTCATCCAAGTGTGGTTATTTAAATCTATAGGTGTTGTTCTGTGCTGTCAACTGTATCTGTCAGTTCTGTCACTCGTCACTGTTGTTTGAACTAAGGTACTACTAAAGTTCTCTAATTTGAACCACGTGCGTGTTAGTTAACAGTATTTTCGTTTCGATTTTTTCCGCTTTCTCTTTATTTGATTAAAAACCAATCTTTTTCAAGACGGATTAAATTAAATGACATGATTGTTGTTTTTCCGACTTACCGTATGCTATTTGGAAAGTAACTAGAATTTAAATTTGCCACCATTTTAGTAACTCAAAATGGCGGATAAGTTTGCTCGTATAAATATAGTACCTTAATTGCTAGCAGCGATTCTTTACGTTTCACGTCGTCTCTTGCCGTTTAATTCTGTTTAAGTAATATTATTGACATTATTGTAAAAATGTTTCACTGCACATTTGACCACCTCACATTGCACACATTTTCTCGATCGTGGGTACCCACCGCTCTGTAAAGCTTCGCGGAACTTCACGTATGTCCAGTCCGTATAAAATGACGTTTATGTCAGAATTTAGCAGGGTGACGTTTGTCTTACAATTTAGCAGGCCGTGCACAGAACAATACCTAAGGGCGTGGCTGGTTGTTGTAGAGACGACTCATAATGGCTGCCTTTTTTAAAATTGACCACACTGTCCTTATATAGCCACTGTACTTAAACCTTTAAAGTGATTTTTCACTGAAATCCTCCTAGTAAATGTTACCAAAAGATATATGCTTATTAAAGCTAAGCTTTACTCGAGTAATTTTTGTTTAACACTTTTTGACATATCTATTAAAATAAAGTGGTGGGGGGTAATTCAATGTTTTTTTAAATAAACAGAAGTAACTCCTAAACCACTGAACGGATTTTAACAAACTTAGTCTCGTTGGAAAAAGCATTTATTGTTCCATGAAACCCATCTTACCTGTGATATGTCTAATTCTTAGTGATGCCGCTAGAGCGCGTTTTTTGATATAATAACAGAAAATTGCAAAATTTTCTAAAAAATTAAATGCAATAATATGGCTTTTTTTCATAAAAATGTAGTGAAATGATACCTAAATAGGCTAGTGAAAACCGTATCTCGATATCTTATTCGTAGCCTGAAATATCGAAGAATGAAAATTTAGTTATCATATAATTTTAAAAACACGTTATTACAGCGATATTTATTGTTATTTATTTGTCTTTTTTCAAGATTCAATGATAAAATTTCATAATTTAATAATTTTTAAATAATAAAAGTATTCTTAGTTCAAATAATTTAAAAAAACGTGTAGGGGCATAATAAGAAAAAAGGGCCGATTTTGAAATAAAACTAATGCCTCCTTAAATGCTCGAACTGTCTTCCATCACACTCAATGCATTGTTGGAGCCGCTCATGCGTGGACATTACAGCAGCTTCAATTTCTGCTCTTGAAAGGCTACGAATGGCCTCCTGTATTCGGATTTTCATGTCGTCTCTCGTTGTTGGTGGAATTTGATAAACAATATCTTTCAACCGACCCCATAGATAGAAGTCCAAACAGGTGAG
Organism: Agriotes lineatus; assembly: GCA_940337035.1. Classification (NCBI taxonomy): domain Eukaryota; kingdom Metazoa; phylum Arthropoda; class Insecta; order Coleoptera; family Elateridae; genus Agriotes; species Agriotes lineatus. The sequence continues at coordinate 46,808 of CALNHX010001394.1, read as the reverse complement.
GTCTGGGGATCGGGGTGGCCAAGGAAATAGACTTCCTCGCCCAATCCACTTCTGGTGATATGTTAGATCTAAATGTTCTCGCACATTTCTTGAGAAATGTGCTGGGCAACCGTCTAGTTGCAAAAACATATTTTGCCGTAATTGCAAGGGCACATCTTCTAACAAAATAAGCAATTGGTTTACCAGAAAATCAAGGAACACAGCACCATTTAGTGGTTGATCAAAGAAATAGGGACCTATAATAGTTCCGCCCAGGATGCCACACCACACATTGAGACTCCAATGGCCTTGATGTTGGACCTCGCGCAACCAGTGAGGAATGTTGTCAGACCAATAATGCATATTATGCAAATTAATGTTTCCATCACTTCTAAAAATGGCCTCATCCGTCCAAAGAATTTCCGATAAAAATTCTCTATTTTCCCTAATCATGCCCAACATCCAATGCCAATAATCTATCCGTCGGTCAAAGTCTTCGTGATTTAAGGCTTGATGTAAAACCATATGATATGGGTGCAGTCTAAAAATTTGAAATAACAAACACATTGTGAAACATGTAAGGTAGTATTTTTAGTGACATAAAAACTTACCTGTGATCCTTTAAAATGTTTAGAATAGTAGTACGTGATATACCCAACGCGCGAGACATTGCTCTCGTACTAACGTGGGGATTCAATTCCACGTCTGCTAAGACATTAACAATATTGTCTTCCGTTGTTCTAGCAGAGTGTCTTCGCAACTGAGGTCCTGTGAACAAATTTACTCACCTTTCAACACTGTTTTCATTAAAGAAACTAAGTGGTCGTTTACAAAACGTGAACTTAAATATTTAATTGCGATTAACTTTTTAATATCGAATGAACTTGATTTTCTGACAATTTATTCGTCAGAGATTTTCACTTGTCTGATGTTATTTTTATTTCTCTATTTACACGTTGGCCGCGTATGTAAACTAATGTATGTATGCTAATATGTAAAACATCATTTAAAAAATATAAAATAGTGACTAAAAACTTTAGTTGGTAAATAAATTTATTTAAAATTATATATGTATCTATATCGACGTAAGTACGTCTACTCATGGGGTGAGTTTTAAAGAAGGGAAGTGGGGGGTTAGAAATATCTTCACTTGCACCTATAAAGGTCATAATTGGTGACTCTTTCTACATTTACCCAAATAATTTTGTTGTGTGTATTAGTGTCTTTTATTGTGTTTTCTGTTGCCTCTACTTTGCTTTTTTGACTTTTGCAATGGGGCTACGTAGCAAAAAACATTTGACCTGTGGTAGTGGTCAACGAAGTATAAAAAAAAGTGAAGAATAATCTTCAAAAGAAGTAAGTATCTAATAAAATAAGATATATTCACAAATCACTAAAAAAAAAGAAATAGATTTTTCTTTTAAATTTGCAAAATGGGAGAGACAACATCTACCATAAATATTGTAAAATCTTTATTATATTCATTACCACGTGAAAGCAAGGCTAAATCTTTAAAATATGGAAGTTTAAATGAAATCCACGCAAAAAAATTGTTTGAACAAGAATTTTGTCTGAATGTCGCTCCATGCGGTCTTTTCATCCATAAAAATGTTCATTTCATTGGTGCCTCTCCAGACGGCTTAATTGATCATGATGCGATCATTGAAATTAAATGCTCGTTTTCTGCTAAAGATATGAGTGTAAGAGAAGCTGTCCCATCTAAAGTAGTAAGTTACTGTTTTATTGACAGTGATAACAAAATTAAATTAAAATCGAATCAGGACTATATGTATCAAATACAAGGTCAACTTGAAGTTACCAATCGAGAATATTGTTATTTTTTCATATATATCCAAAAAGATTAACTGCGAACTTATAACAAGAAGTAAAAACTTGGAATAATACGATTGACAAATTAACAAAATTTTATTTTTCCATATTTTTGCCAGAATTTCTAATTCAAGAATTAAAACGCAATTTGTCAATTAGAGATATAAATTTTCCGATTTAAATAATTAGATAATATAAAATAGTATATTTCAAACCAAGGTAAGAAAGTGCAGTATTGCATACCGAGCGTAAAGTTTATAAACCGAGCCGAAGTTTGAATACTATTTTTTCCCAGCCGGCCTCAGTGGAGCAAAATTTGACACTATAAAAATAATGCAACAGACTGTTAAAGTTGTTAAAGGTGAAAATAGCCTGCAAAATATGCAGCATGTTTTCCGATTTTATGCTGTTCTCAAAATGTTTCTAAACAGTTTTATTCATAAGTAACTCTGAAAACTTAAAAATTCTATGAATGGGATAATGAAAATCTTTAAAAATAAAAATAGCATTTACTAAATAGTAGGCTGCTTGATTCGAATAAGAACTGTCAAATCGGCGTCGCCTTTCTAAATTTTCTGAAATTTTAAAGTAAGTTGGTGTGTAAATTGGTGTAAACTTTTGACAAATATAAGATGTCCTGGGCTAGAAACATAAGACAGTGGACTGGTTTAAGATCAATAGGGGAACTAATTAACACCGCAAGAGACAAAGAAAAATTTAGAAGTGTGGTCGCTAACATCCAATAAAGATATTGGATAGGCAGTCTGAGAAGAGAGAGAATCTGAACTGCAGATTTACCCAAAATGTCTGACATGGAAAGCAATGAACACATCATGCACCCCACCTGAAATCCGTGCTGCAGCCCTTGCTACTGTCAGCAGTTTATTACCTGAAAAGTCACAAGATAGATATAATAAGGCCTATTCTAACTTTAAGGAATGGTGTAATGCCAAAAAAGTGACGAAAATCAGTGAAAATGCAGTTTTAGTATATTTTGAAGAAAAATCGAAACACTACAAATCATCAACACTGTGGTACTGTGGTCCATCTATTCTATGACTAAATCCACATTAAACCTAAGAGATAATGTCGACATTTCCAAGTATCTCAAATTACAATAATTTCTGAAACGACAAAATGTGGGTTATAAGAAAAAAAATCTTCAGTTCTCAATATTAACCAAGTCAATACCTTTTTTTAAAGATGCAAGAGATGAGGAATTTATTCCCATAAAAGTAAGTAACATGTGTCAATTTCTGAAAATAAAATTTCCAATTAAAGGTTGCTTTAATTATGGGCGCAGCAGGCGCTTGCAGAAGCGATGAGCTCTGTAAAATGAGAATTTATGATTTAGAGATAAAAGAGGACATTATTAGAGTAAATATATCTTATACAAAAACTGGAACTTCAAGACAGTTTGTAATAATTGAACCAAATTGGATACGTATCACCAAAAAGTACCTTGGTATGAGACCTACAGACCAGTCACGGTTTTTCCTCACTGTTCGTAATGGGCAAGTATCGAAGCAGCCGATTGGGCATAATACATTTGGGAGTATGCCTAAAAATATTGCTACCTTTTTAAAACTTGAAAACTCACACCTTTTTACTGGACATTGTTTTCGAAGAACCTCGGCTACTGCACTAGCTGCACAGGGTGGCGGAGTTTTAGACTTGAAACGCCATGGAGGTTGGAAATCGTCAAACATCGCCGAAGGATATGTGGAGGATTCCCTCGAAAGTAAAAAAAAAATTGCCAAAATGGTACAGTTGGCAGAACCACAACCAGGGCCATCTACCTCTGACATTCCGGCAATTCACAAAGTACTGCAGCTACAAATATTTCAAATAAAGTTAATTCAGATTTGAACATACCCGTTAATAATTTAAAAACGGGAATTACCATTCAAAGTTGTACAAATTGTTCCTTTACTTTCAATTTTAATGCAGAGTCATAAATTTAGAATTATTATTAAATTACATTACATAAATACAATTTTTCACTGTTTATTATTCGTTTAATTTCGAAATAAATACATAATAGTGTTTGTGATGTTAAAAAATCGCTTTACTATGTATACTTTTTGAGATTATGTTCACTGAGGTCAAACTGTCAAAGCAGTTTTGGTTGGATTAAAAAATAAAGGGCGGGCGCGCACGGTGATTTTTAGCCTCTCCTGTCGTGAGTACGCATGCGCGAGATGTTAATTTAATTCCAATGAATGAAGGGTCACTCACGGGGCCACTTACGGTTTTGTACTTACTTCCATCAAAAGGATGTGAACACTCACAGAATGCATTCCTAATTTCTCGTATAAACAGACTGTAACACAAGTCATAAAGTCAATTATCCGTCAGTCCGTCAATTATCAATATGTCAGCTGTCAGAATCAGCACTCGTCAGCAGTCAGCTAACATGCGGTACAGTTTCTTCATAAAAACTGCGTGATTTACTTTCTTACCTAGGTAAGAAAAACGGACTTTCTTACCTCAGATGAGGTGAGCAATGCCTACTATTCTAACCGGCTGGGAAAAAAAGATTTACTTTATCACGTTTTGTGTTTTTCTTATATTAGTAATTAATTAATTATTATGTATAGTAGTAACAAACGACTTCCGGGATCAAAAATCATCTATTATGTATAGTGTTATATTATTATTTTTGAATAATTTCAGTGGCTCTCAAACTTTTTTCTTAAAACATTAAACTACTTTTTCTCGGAAACTATTCTTTTAATGAGAACTACCTTCTCTGAAAATATCTGTATAACTATTAAAAACACCCTGTATTTATAAAACAATTTTAATCAATGGAAATAACCAATAGATGGATAGGAAACTAACTTATCCTATCAGGGTAAAGTAGTAATTTTAGCTACCAAATTAATTTTTAATTGTTGTAATTTTTGTATTTGTATTTTACTGTAGAATAAGGTATTGCGCCTATTATACAGGGTGCCCGAATTTCGTAGGGACAACATGGGTAACTTTTGTATTTGAAGAGATAGAGAGATGGTTAAATTATCAAAAAGGTGCAGGTTTGAGAGCTCATTAAGAATGAGAGAATGGATTCTTAATGAGCTCTCAAACCTGCACCTTTTTGCTAATTTAACCATCTCTCTATCTCTTCAAATACAAAAGTTACCCATGTTGTCCCTACGAAATCCGGGCACCCTGTATATTATGTTATTTTATTTTAGTTTCTATACAATGCTGTTAAAATGGTTTTTTATTTAGGTATGTTATGATAACTATTATTTTACGGTACCTATTATAATAATAAAATAATGTTTTTACTGTGATTAAAGATTTAGGAAGCGGACACGCTAGGCACATCTACTTTCGGAATAGTCTCATAGCATAAATTTTCTTCCTTATTGCTGGCTTCCCATAACCTTTAACTTTTCTATTAAAATCAATTTTCTCAGAATGGGTTTTTTAATCCTGTCCTTTCTTTGTCACCTATTTTACTGCACCTATACTATTATCGCTCGTTTCCTTGAAAAAAACTATACCATTTCAACTTCAAATTGGGGCTAATCAATTTCAAAATGGGAATAAACAATTTTAATTTGAGAATAAACAACTTCAAATTGGGACTAATCAACTTCAAATTGGGATTTATCAACTTCAAATTGAGAAAGGCTTTTTGTTAACGGTAGTCTTTGGAAAATGACAATTACATGGTTGTGACAGGACGGAACTAATTATTGTTAGTTGTTGCTGGTGTTCCGTCTTGTCACAACAATATAATTGTCATTTTCCAAAGACTACCGTTAACAATAAGCTTTTCTCAATTTGAAGTTGATTAGTCCCGATTTGAAGTTGTTTATTCTCAAATTGAAATTGTTTATTTCATTTTGAAATTATTTATTCCCATTTTGAAATTGATTAGTCCCAACTTGAAGTTGAAAAGGTATAGAAATTGAAGATAAATTTGCAAATTTATACTAATTTTCTGTTTTTATTTGAATGCCTCTGATAACACCTATTGCGCACAATCTGTATAGAAACTCCATAGCGCTGAATTTATGATATATAAAAAGTTTAGATTCAGACTGCTTACCTGCATATTCCGCTTTTGGGAACGAATTTAATGGAACATCTTGGGAGCACCCTTGCTTAACCCTAAATAGGGAATAAAACACTTATTTAAACATAAATAGCAATTTGATTTATTTTAAAGAGTTCTTAACAAAGCAAAAATATTGTATCTGTGTACTCCGTTTGTTTATAGTTTTGCAAAATGGTATAATGGAATACCCTGAGACCTCATATTAACGACACCTTCCTGTTTTCAAGTGATCAAAATAACTAATATTTGCTTTTAGTTACGTTAATACAGTCAGACCTCGTCGTTCGCGGCTTTGCGGTTCGCTGATTTGATTTTACGCGGAGCACCTTTGTGCTCCCTTTTCTTTGCCGTTCGCGGATGAAATTGCCAACGTTAACGGTTTCAACTTTCACACACTAACAGCCGGTCTTATGAAGGCCACTAATCTGGCGTTAACTTTAATTCGCTGTTAAAATAAACAAAAGCGCATAAAAATTTGTTTACTAATGAATAATATGTCATAAGCGCCACCATTTTGATGAGCTTTTGTTTATTTTAACAGCAATTGAAGTTAACGTCAGTTTAGTGTCCCTCATAAGACCAACCGTAAGTAAATAAAGCAGACGTATGCAGTTTATGTCATGAACACCTAAATAACATTATTTATCACGAACTTGTAAACACACTTATCGAGCTTATTTCTTTGAATCGCTTATTACCAAATTGGACCTGAAATAAATTGTAAAATTATAACTTGAATAAACAAATGGATATTCGGGCTCTAGTCAAGTGGCAGACTTATGTTACATATGAAATTTTAGTTTGTATACGCACGTTTATGTATTTTTGAATTTTTTGAGGTTGCATAGTATAAATAAATTTAATTTATGGAACCTAACCCCGTTTTTATAATTTATCTGATTACTTGCGCATCGGAGTTTTGCGCTTTGCGGCATTCTTCTGGAACGTAACCCCCGCGAACGGTGAGGTCTGACTGTAATTTTAACTAAATAATATGAATGAGAAACACAGTGTAACACTGAATTTAGAAAGTTAAATAGATAGTGAAGTGGTAGAGCAGCTTGCAAAATTATTATTATTTAATGACAATCTGCTTTTGTTCCAGATGTGAAGATATCAAACTTCCTTTGGCTCATATATCATTAAAAGGAACCTTCAAACAAACATAATCACCAGTAAATAAGGAACTATGGAAAATCAGTATTCTACTTCTGCAGGAACTACACCGTCCAGATCGCAAAACATGGATAGCAATGAAAATTTTGATAAGCTATCTATTAAACAAGAAATCATCGAATTAAAGGATGAAAATTATGAAAACAAAACATTTGACAAAAAGAACGTAAATACTGCTTGTAGTGAAGAGAAATCTTATAGTTGCTCGATTTGTGAATACAGAACAGCACACAAAAGTAGTTTAGTTAGACATGTGAAGAATCATTTAGGAGAAAAACCATACAGTTGTTCCGTTTGTGAATACAGAACAGCAATGAAAAGTCGTTTAGTTGCACATATGAAGACCCACACAGGAGAAAAGCCATACAATTGCTCGGTTTGTGAATATAGAACAGCACATAAGAGTAGTTTATTTATACATATGAAAACTCATACAGGAGAAAAGCCATACAGATGCTCGGTTTGTGAATTCAGAGCAGTATTAAAAAGTCGTTTAGTTGCACATATGAAAACCCACACAGGAGAAAAACCATACAGTTGCTCGTTGTGTCAGTACAGAGCAGCACAGAAAAGTAATTTAAATACACATATGAAGAACCATACAGGAGAAAGGCCATACAATTGCTCAGTTTGTGAATACAGAACAGCATGGAAAGGTGATTTACTTATACATGTAAAGAAGCATACAGGAGACAATCCATACAATTGCTCAGTTTGCGAATACAGAACAGCAAAGAAAAGTGATTTCGTTATACATGTGAAGAATCATGCAGGAGACAAGCCATACAATTGCTCAGTTTGTGAATACAAAACAGCAAGGAACAGTGATTTAATTAGACATATGAAGAACCATACAGGAGAAAGGCCATACAATTGCTCAGTTTGTGAATACAGAACAGCATGGAAAGGTGATTTACTTATACATGTAAAGAAGCATACAGGAGACAAGCCATACAATTGCTCAGTTTGCGAATACAGAACAGCAAAGAAAAGTGATTTCGTTATACATGTGAAAAATCATGCAGGAGACAAGCCATACAATTGCTCAGTTTGTGAATACAAAACAGCAAGGAACAGTGATTTAATTAGACATATGAAGAACCATACAGGAGAAAAGCCATACAATTGCTCGGTTTGTGAATATAGAACAGCACATAAGAGTAGTTTATTTATACATATGAAAACTCACACAGGAGAAAAGCCATACAATTGCTCGGTTTGTGCATATAGAACCGCACAGAAAATTAATTTAGTTACACATATGAAAACTCATACTGGAGAAAAGCCATTCAATTGCTCAGTTTGTGAATACAGAACAGCTAGGAAAAGTGGTTTAGTTATACATGTGAAGAATCATACAGGAGAAAAGCCATACAATTGCTCCGTTTGTGCATATAGAACCGCACAGAAAATTAATTTAGTTACACATATGAAAACTCATACAGGAGAAAAGCCGTATACTTGCACTGTTGGTGATTATAAAGCAACACAAATATAATTTAATTACTCATGTAAGCACTGATACAGGACAAAAACCTTACAGTTGTTCTGCACAGAAGAGTGCAAAATAGTTATTTTTGTATTAAGCATCTGAAATTATTGTTTTTTGCTGTACACGAGAATATAACCCTTCTTTCGCCCACGAAATGCAGACAATATTTTTTCTACTACCACCAAACAAGAATATCAATAGTGCTTTGCACCCAGGTGTGCAAAATACAATTTTTCACGTCGCCAATGGTAACGTAAAATATATAACCTATTTTTCTCAGGTTAGAAATAGGCAATATCTGCATATCAATAGCAATGCATAAATGTTATCTTTTTTTTTTACAGTTGTAGAAAAACGTAATTTAGTTACACGAGTTCTAATTCTGTAGTGTTACTCATAAGATATTGCTTAGGAAATAATCTTATTATTTGTGAATGCAGTCTGGTACAGAAAAGCATTTTCCCCATGCCCACATATGAGAGTGGTGGTTTCCATACAGTCAACTAGCCACACAAAATAACAATATCATTCATCTGGTCGTTATCATAACGAATGTGTTTGTTATGAAAAATGTACAAAGGACAGTTATACAGTGAGCTAAATGTCATTTTAACCTAATAACTACTGACATTGTCATTTGTCACAGTAAAGCTATCATTCATTAAATTGCAAAAATGTGTCTTTCTTGTGGTCCTAGAAAAAATAACACATAACTTTTCAAATATACTCGCACGATATATACCACTTTTGCAGTTTGTTAGGTAATATACTATTACATATGCATTATATGAATCTTTACCATACATTTTAAACACTTATAACTAATTAAGGTATATGACGTCCCAGTGCACACATACAGCATTCCAGGGCACCTCAGATGATTTTGTAGATGTGACCCCTGTTGCAATAAATTGGCTAAGGAACCTTTATATTATATTGTAACATATTATTGTTGACTATTGTATGTTTTTTTATTGTAATGTATTGAGATGGTCTTAGGCCCACAACTCGACTCTGGTAGCGATTGCCAAACTAATGGACATTTCAATAAGCACAGGGTTGAGGTGTTTTATATAACTGCAAGGCTAAACTTAAATTCCACAAAATAAATGCATTGGTAAAGAGATGCCAGTAATAGAATAGTAATTGAATAAGGAACGCAAAAGGCAGAGCTCATTTCTCACAGGGGTCTAAGTTGACTGTCAGATCAATTTAAATAATAGGTTTGTGCAAAATTAATAGCGGAACCAAAAGAAATTAATTACAAAAAGGTTTGCTATGTGCAAGAAAATGAAGCGTAGAATTCAATTAAACAAGACAGTGAAATTTTGTGAGGGTTCTAAAAAAGGTAAAGGAGCCAGAATGGCATAACAGCATATTGCGAAAGGGCATAAGAAAAAAGGCAGGCAGAAAATACATTGCAAGAAAAGCAAGTGAGTGTGCAAGAAGCTCTTAAAACTAATCAGTGCAATCTATCGTGAGTGAATAGCAGAGTAAATAAATAGAACGTGTTTGTGAGTGGCGCAAAGAGACGGTTTTAATTATTAAGAAACAGACAGTAAATTTAGTTTATAAGAAATTTGTAAATATTAAACTCTGTTATCAAACTTAATTCCATAATGTACAAAAATTAACCAAAACTGTTTTCCGTTTTTATAGTTACCATAGCAATAGTTTAGATTTTGTTTTAATAACGAAGATGACAAATGAATAAATTATAAGAATGACATTGTAATTGTGGTGCTCCACTTTTAATCACATTTTAATATAATAAATGTTTGTGTGATAACGTTTGTAAGAATTTCCGTCACCAAAAGTTGAAAAGTTCCACGAGGGGGTCCTTCCGAGAAGCTAGCAGCCATTCAGCTCAAGATTTGGATATCTGCGTGTAGCCAAGAAAACCATCATAGCCACGAGGACTGCATTACAGGGCGTAGTGCAGCTCTGTAACAACGTCTGCAGGAGGTTTCACATCAAGAGGGCCCGTATCAGCGAAGGAATCTCAACGGCGTCACCCCAGGGACTCAACGGCAGTTTGACAAAAATAAGGTACAAATTTCACCTACAATTATCAACGCTAGGCCCGTAAAATTTACGTGCATGTAAGAAGAGGCATTACTTAACAAGATCCAAGCATTTCCGCGGCTATAGAGGAGGTGTAGCTCGCAAAACAAGCGGATTTCATTATTTGAGGTTATGCGAAAGTGAATCCGGATGCGTCCGAAAAACAATTGCGAATTTCCGCTAGCGTCCTTTTTGACGTCATAAACAATTAATTGCCTGAAACAAGATAATTATTGGTGCCAAAGCGTGAAAATTCAAATAATAGTATATTACGTTATTAGAAGCAAAAGTTATATTTTATGTGGCGTGGCTGGACGGTTTATCTGCCGAGATTGCGAGGCAGATAAATACAGCCGAGCCACATAAAGATACTTTTGCTCCGAATAACATAGCATTTTTTCTTCAAACGTTTATAGCAAAATCCGAAGAAAATTACTATATCTCGTCAGCGGCAGATAATAACTTTATCTGCCGTTCGTCAGCGGCAGATAATATTATCTGCCGCTTGGCAATAAAGTGACAGTTTAGCATCATCAGTTCAGCAGGATAATGACACATTTTACTGCCGCTTGAAGAAAAATACCTTTTCCGAACTTTGATAATTTCACGATTTTGAATGTCATATAACGCAATCTTGCATACGGAATACATTTTGTAGGATCATTTGAACGAATTGCTAACATTTTGCTTCTGCGTATTGGAAGTACTGCGGTAGTCAGGACCGTAGTCGATAATTTATAATTTACAATCAACCAGGAACCCAACTGGGTTAGAGTGATTACTTTACTGAGAGCTAGCGTTTGATTATAATTATTTGCAGGTGAATAAAATATAAAAAACGGGCATATAACCATTTATTTTGACAAGTAAATTAAATACGGGTTACATTTTAATCAGCCTAAGAATTTTATATCTAAAGCAAAATACTGTGTGGAGGCTCTAACAATTCAATATTTAATTAATTAATACCAATTAGAGCATTCCATTTGCAGTATATGTACGATTGTCTTCATAGAAAACTGAGATAGTAAAAATATCAAGATACCATTATTTTTGAAAATTTTAGTTGCATAATTGTGTCTTGTTTTCTTTTAATTGTTTCAGTCACGAGTTCTTCTTAGCGAGTAAGACCATGTTCTTTTTAACACAGCTCACACGCAACTGCCCTTATGCTTACCCCATCCCTCAATCTGGTTCAAATGATGGCTTTCAGAGCTTTGTTTAAAGGTGTCATCTTGACAAGTTTTTCCACATTTCAACCAATTACAGAGACATTCTATAGGCATACAGAGTGTTTCATAATTCCTTCCCCTTAGGAAATGATTGAAAACTGAATCCAAATATACAATCAGGACCGGTGTACGTATGGCTTTTCAGTATCGAGATATTCCAGTTTTTAATAATAAACTTTACCCACAATTTAGCATTGTTGATATAAGCATGGTATGGTATGTGCATTAAATTACATTAAAATTTACACGTGATTATCTGAAGAGTTTCTTGTTATTCCAATTAAAAATTGGTATAATATTTTTCGTTAGTAATTAATTTGTTTAACAAAATAACAAACAGAACAGCAGTATTGTTACAATAAATGGCGAATTGGAAAATTTAAGTGTAATAATTCCCGAACGTTAGCTGCAAAATGTGATGGCACCATCTAACTGCAATCATAAGTTTACCAATTCATTCATTGGTAATTTATCTATTGCTCTTCTAAATCTTCGTTTAAGAATTTCAAAAATTGTTTCCTCATATTATGTTTGGAAGCAAAATTGGTGCTAATGCCCAATTATTCAAAATACGTGCCCAAACATTAATTGGAAATCTACGTTGATGTCTTCCAGGATAGTACATGTGTGGGTTCTCAGCTGCCCAATGATGGATGTTGTGAATATTAACACATCCATTGAAAGGAACACTCGTACCTTCAGAGAATTTACAAAATACAATTTGGATCAAGATCATTTTGGTTTATTAACCACTGACAAAAATCCAACCTTCTTTGGTAATCATCTGGTAGAAGAGCTTGCACTTTTGTGTAATGGTAAGGATATAATCCTTTCTCAGTCCATATTCTAAAAACTTGACAATGATTTACCCCAAATTACCCTTTCAACTCCCCTGGTGCTGCAGCCTGGAATGTTGGTGACAAAATCCAAAATCGCTTCCTCCGACTCTGCTGTTTTTGGTTTACCTGCAGTTGTTACTGGAATTGGGCTACCAGTTGTGCGCTGTCTATTGTGCAAATTTAAAAATGTTTTGAGTTGGATGCCTTCGACCAGAAATCTGTGCAGTGTAGGCTCTTGCTGCAGCTCTAGCGTTCATACCCTCGCGGCTAAAGGTTATGTGTATGTCAGCAACAACGGAAAACAACTAGTACTCCGCATTTCTAGACCTTGTCCATATCAAACAAAACAAACAACAATTAGTTGAACTGCAAATGTTTGACTTCTGTCAAACTTATAAACTTAAAAATTTCTAGGTATAAATTTTTGTATGTGGAATGAAAAGACTTGAGGAAGGAATTTTGAACCACTGTGTATATCACTGGAATGGGGAAAAATCCTCTTTCTCATGATGCCACAACTAACGGAGTTCCGTATAAAAAAATACAACTAGATGATATAACTAAAAATTTTAAATTTGTTTTGAAAAATTGACTATGCCACTGCACTATCAAAATAATCCCTGAAGAAAGTAAAAAATTACTTTTCTCTATTTTCATAAATAAGCGTTATATAGCCACAAAATGAAAAGGCAAAAAAGCAAGCGTTTGTTTATTACTCGAAAACAAAAGACAATAGCTAATTTTGGTTTTCACCATTAAGAGTTTTTTGAAAAAAGAGATGGAGGATGGGGATCCATTTTTTCATATCTCCTATAGTTGTTGAAATTTCCAATCAAAAGAGAGATATGCCCACCCTGTACAGAATAAGTACACAATTCACTGCAGGTTTCGAAGCCGGTACATATTTTATGTAAAAGTACATATTATTTAGCTTAGTACATAAAACTACATAAATTAAAAAAAGGTACATAGAGTTCATATTTCCCGCGTTTCGACCATTTTTGATATTCTACAGAGCAGATAAAACTAGAACATGTCACAATTAATATAATGCGGTAAATAGATCTTGTGCTTTTGTTGATCAGGGTATAAAAGTATACATTGTTATGTCTTTCTCAAAATAGTGATACAAACTATGGTTACAAGGACGTTGGATATTTCATTTGATTTGTTATTGAAAATATACGGTACCCTCCACCCAAGAAAAGCGCCCTTCCGTGCTTTCCAAGAATACTTTGATACTCAGCATCACTCCGTTTCGCTAATACAATGAAATGCTATGAACCAGTTATTTATAAAAAAAAACAAAAAAAAAATTTTTTCCGACGACCATACCTCAAAAGTTGATGTTGCCTTCATTTTCGGAGGACTTATCGTATGAAAACGATCCAAGACTTAAGGAAGGTTCCTGGCGACCGGAATCGTGTACACATACGAACATACATCCCCCGCACAGCACGTTTAGGCACCCCCCAATTGATCTAGTGGGCTGGGATCTTCACCAAAAGATCCGCACCGCCGAGACGGAGATTTGGTATAGTGGGTTCATTAGTCGGTTGGCTCGAATTTTAGAGATATTTGACTCAGAGTGGTTTTCGATATAAGGGAATTTCAATACTTCGTACACTTCGTGTCGAAGTAATTTCTGTCGCATAAACAAGCGCCAGATTGGAAACAACCCGGGGTTCTGCTATGAGCCAGGCTTCAACCAATAGCAAATTAGTATCATTTCTTTAGATATTCAAAATATTTCCGTTTTTTTTTGTTTATCCGGATTTAACTAATTTTGTAATAAAGTACATAACTTTATTACTTACTATATTTCTATAAATGTTTAAGTTATTATTACTGTAACTCTTCACACTGTCCAAGTGTATAAATATAACCAACTAGGTAGGTTAAATATTTTACTCACAATCGGTTAATCATAGGTACGTATTTGAAACTTACATAATTATATAAAAACTAACAAGAACTGATTGTGAGTAAAATAGTATACATACCACGGTGAAAAGTTTCCTTCCTGTCTCGGTTAACTACGTAATCTCTCGACAGTAATGAAAAACTTTCCACCTCGGTATGTAATATACTAGTATAAATAGTATATTACAGCCCGAGATGGGAAGTGTTTCATTAATGTCGAGAGATTAGTTAACTGATTGAGACGCGAAGCGTCGAAATCAGCTATTATCTCGAGACTAAGGAAACTTCCTGTCGAGGTTTGTATACTATTTTATTCGCAAACAATAATTGGAAAAATTATTATATTATGATACGACAGGTTGTGACGCGCATGAATAGATCAACGAGATTCCCATTGTCCCTACTTACTCAGCGGTTGGGAATGTACTTCCCGTATCCACTCCCGCACTTGAGCGGGAAGTGAGTGCGGGAAGTAGCGGGCTGAAATGTACGACTTCCCCCACTCAAATGAGGTCAGGAATGTTAACATTACATATATGGTTGCGAATAAAATATTTGTTGTTTTGTTAATATACAGGCATTGCCAAAGTTAAAGTTTATTTTGTTACTTTATCTATCGCCTTTTGTATAGAATATTTTCTACAATAATTTGTTTTAAATACGTTGATTTTTATCTTATACTGCAGTTTGGTGACATAACTCTGAAATTTTAAATCACTATTTACGTAAATTTCAATGCAAATACCACATTGAGCCCTGTATATGCAAATCCGCCAAGGAGTTTAGTGACGTCCTGATTGTACCGTGACGTCAGCTGCCAGAGAGGGGTACTTCCCTGCCACAGTATTTGTGGTAAAGTTCCATATGGGTATTCATAGGCTAATACAGGTCATCATCGAGTTTAAGGTAACCTTATACAGGGCATGTGTGCAGTTTGAACGATAAGTATTCGCTTCAGGCTGAGTTGTGAAGATTTCACAAGCGTAAAGAAATGCGCTTCATAGACAAATAAATACATACGTGAACCGTGAAGCCAGGTTTTTATGCATCAAACCCCAACGGCGGATTTCGATGCAGTTTAAGGTTCACATATTAAAGACAGTTATTTCGGCGTCTTTTTGAAGTTGTTTAAAGAATATATTTGAGATATAGTAATGATTCCATTATTATTTGATGAGTAAGGGCGAGTAGAAACCAGCTAATGCACGTAGATTATACATTCTTATGTTAACGCTATTGTGTTTAGGAATGGCTGTTTATTATAAGATTTAATCCTATTGCTTGAAGTCAGTTTCAGTCTGAGAATACTGCAAGTACAAATCAGCTTCCTGTTTTTAGCAAATATTGACACTTCCTATTTACGAACTGAGGTAAGTTAAGAGTTGGGTGTGTACTGAGCTAGCTAGGTGGACAAGGGCAAATGGTTTATTACCAATTGAAAATGCTAAGCGTAGCATTGCCACACGAACTCCTAGAGAGCATTTAAAACTTTGCTTAATTTTTTTTAAATTTATCTGCAATATTTTCCTTGTTCCTTACAAGGTAGAAGGCTGGTTCTTCACACCTTGTTATTCTACTTTTTCATTTTCTATCCGAATCTGAAGTCGAAATTTAAAAATTCTAGAACTTGTTTTGCGTTCCCATTGGTACAGAACTATATTGTTATATAAAACCAGACGATAGCACTATTGCTATAAAAGTTTTAATTTGCTTGTTAATTACTAGTTGCTTTCAACCACTGTGATGTTGGCAAATTTGTGCTACATTGAATTCGAACTCGCAAAATACACCCAAGTATAAAAATAACAAAATATACCTGCAACGCTTTTGTCTACATTTTCAACATTCAATTCCCGTAAAATGTCCTCAAGTTGCTTCTATGTTAACAGCCTTTTATTGTTAAATGCCGTAGCTATTTAGGGTATTTCATTCATTCGATAGCATTACAAGAGCATTAAACAACAAGACTGAGTAAGATGATTTTCACAATAGTTTGTATGGTGGGGAAATTGCAACAAAACAGCGGGTGACCACTTGGCGATAAGCTATTACACACAAAACTGTCACGTCAAATGGCAGCCGGCTACCACTACATAAAGCCACACAAAATAAAGCATAACCTAAAATACACAAGGCATAAAATTGTCAGATGGTTTGATAATACGTAAGTCATTAAATGGTTTAGAGCAAGACTGCAAATTCTTAGTTTGGATTTGTAGTGACTCTTGGAATCAGTACTAAAAAATAAAATTACACAAATAGAAAATTCTCATTCAAAAGTAATTTACATTGAGAGGGTACCATGATCCGTACCTACTTAGAGTTGCTGTATATAGTTTACTAAGAATTGGGCAAACAGCGTGATACATTTTGAATGGTTAGAACATTTCTTGCAAGACTTGTGATAAAAGTGCTATCACTTATAATAATGCAGAAGACTAAAAGCCGTGTTTACACAACTAAAAGTACCACGGTTGCATTCGTTTATTTCTATTTTCGGGTTTTTGTAAACAAACTTTCCTTAACTTTTAATAGCGATATTATCAGAGAAAATAATTATTTATTTTGACTATTACCTGTGTTTTTTCAAAACTGTTGACACAGCTTCAAAGGCAAGTGAATTTTGGTCAATAATAATGAGAGTTACTGAATGCAACCAACGGCCGAAGCAAGGAAATATTGAAGCCGTACTTTTTGAGCGTATTAAATGTGTCTTTGACTCTGGTGTTTACACATAACCTATACATTATTTTGACTACGAAACTTTTGCAAATTGATGTGCATCGCTTTGATTGCGCTGCAAATATACCACATAGTTGGCGTTGTACCCTGCATACGGGCTGATTTTCAGGTATGCCGATCAACGAAGGATTATACGAGGAATACAAATTTGTTTCCTTTATTATAGTGACATTTTGAAGATTACCTAAGAAATACAGAAAACCATTGAGCTATAATTCAACATTGAGCTATAATTCAACAACTGCTGCTCAGCAACATCCTGAATGCTAACGCTTGGAAGACATCTACTTTCTTTGAGAGCATGAAACGTTGCAGTAAAAAGAGTTGGCGTTGTACCACGATGTCGGTAATAAACCTGCATACGTGCTGATTTTCAGGTATGCCGATACATGAAGAATAACAATTTCTTTCCTTTATTATAGCGACATTTTGAAGATTACCTAAGAAATACAGAAAAACGTGAGCTCCCCAAGTTTGGAATCTATTAAGATTAATTTAGTTTGAAATGTGTATAGCTCAATACTGCCGTCATAAGCAAAAAGGCGGTATCTACAAAAAAATCGAAATTGAGTTATTGGTATCGTTGGAATTGGTACAAAATTCCAATCATTTTAGATAAGTAACAAATCGATATCTGCACTGTAACTATGATTTTCAGATGAAAAAATGTGGTACTTATCAGCTATAATATCCCAAGGACAGTGATAATTACGCAATAATTTTATTGCAGGTTTCGAAAGCACGTTGCTTGGGAACAGCCCGACGCCAGCGGTCGAGAGATATTCGGTTAGAAAATCGTACGACACTCATTAATGACCAATAGAAAAATTAGTTCACGAGCCGTATCCAAGACAACAAAAAAATTTCTTGGAAATTTTTTGTAGGTAGACATTACTTCTTTTTAGGGTTTGTGTCGTTACGATTTTCTTACCGAATCTGCATTCGAGCATTAATTCATATCCGGAAATTATTTTTCGTGCATTCAACAACGTCCTAATTTGCCCTCGCGTCCCGCTCGAGCAAATTAATACGACGTTGTTGGAACGCACTCAAAAAAATTTCCGGAAAGAATTAATGCTCTTATGAGATTATATGTGACAATTTTTTGCCCTTGAAAGCATTTATTTACATTTATTTAGTGGAAGTGCAATTATAAAAAGAATATGACATCTTAAAATACTGCATTGCAAACTGTCAAAAACTTGACGTAACATAGCAACCCGCACTGACTGCTGTACACAAAGTGATAACAACCCATGGGTAGTTTTCAATGTAAGGATAATCTAATTGGTTGATTTTTCCCACATGACTAGAAAAGAGTTAATTTCATTGGATCACAAATTTCAGAAAAAATTGTCTACAGAAATTTTGTTACTTATAAAGCGCAAGAAGGCGTCATATGCAAAATGCAAAAGTAAAAAGCAGTATCTGCGTGTAGAAGCCGCCTTCTTCTTTTCTTTTGTTAGATACCGCCTTTATTGTCTGTTTCGTGGACGCAAATGTGCAGATACGGCCAACTGCCATTTCATTAAATTAATAGTATCAAGTCTTCCATTATACAACATTGTCAAGTAGATGCCGCTTTTTCAATCTGTATTTAGTGTTCGGTCGATTGTTGCAATTTAAAGTCAAAAGGCGGTATCTACATTTTTTCGCTACAATTTCTTTATTTTTGATATAAATGGTGAATATTGTTTGTTTTTATATAAAACACAACTAAATTCATACTTATAATACAAAAAATCCACGGTTATGTACCGCATGGTGATGAAATATCAATAAGTTAAGGGCCCCACAGACGTTGTTCTTTTCTGGCAGTTTTGTCTGCACGGGGAAAACTGTACGGGTAAAAACGAACAACGACTTCAGCCACACACGAACGGATTGTTTCGTTCAGTTTTTCTGATATCACCGCTATTATTAATGGAAAATATCATATTTCATTTTATTGCAAATATTAATTGACAATCAAGTTAACATTACTCGCACAGTCTATTAGACATGTGACGCGATTATTTCGACAAATGACGGGCATTGTCAAGGAAACATTCGGACGTGGCTACCTATTTTGTTCACGCGGAAACCCAAAACGCTCGGCGAGCGGCAAAGTGATGAAAACGCACGCTCAGTGGCAAATGTCAACTTTCTGTTGTCAAATGACAGTGAGAAAAATCTACTTTCGATGTCAGTCGTCGAAAAATATGTTTCTTATGGTTCTGATCCTGGCGGTTGTAAAAATTGTATATACACGGCAGGGCAGAACACCATTTTTCCCTCTGTGTATTTGTAGTGCTTGGCATCGCCCTTGAGCTGCAAACTCACATCTTGGGAAAAATTATGCTTTTCTTTTTCTTATAATGTATTATTTTTTCACATTGCCATTGGTGACATTAAAAAAAGTGACTTTTCGATATTTTTCATAACTGCTCAAAATCATATTGATTTCACCTAAAAATGAACTAAATGAATTAATAACAGATTCATCCATAATTTATACAGGGTCCGGCAACGAAGCGGGGGTGGAAGATATATCTAAAACTATGAGAGTTGCATAAATATTGTGTATATAAAAGTTGTAGGTACTAAGGTGGTGCATATTACTAAAATAGTTTTGATTATACAGGGTGTCTCAAAAAAGTGGCGGATCAAAGTTACCTTTTTTTAAATAGAATGCCGTATAATTAGGTAGCTTAAAAGTTTTGTATTGAAATACTCTTCATTTTCATATAAAGTTGTATGGGTCTAACGTCAACTGTTTTGGAGATATTAACAATTTTATGCAAAAAATTGCGGAACTTCAGGCGGCTGCTGTAAGCGACAGAAAACAATTGAATGAAGGAAAACGTTACCAAAAAATTATGATTTTTGTAAACTATCTTTTAAGTGTAAAATGGTGGATCTGGGTATTAATGTTATACAGAGTGCTCAATATTTGCAACTTTAATTTAGATTTTTTTTTCAAATGGAACGCCCTATATATTTTTGTATTTCTGAAGAGCTCTTTTAATGAACTTTCTTTTGATATGTTACTTCATACCTCTTAAGTTCCAACTGTTTTTCAGATATGCGAGTTTAAACATAAAAAACAATTTAAACCCCTTAAGATGCTTTATTTCAAGGGATAAAAAACAAACGCCTTTAAAATAATGATTTAAACACTTGCATTCTTCAAACAAAAGATAAAACCAAGCTTAAAATACAAAAATTGAACCAGAACTCAAAACTAGAAATAACCAATACGACCGAATTTTGAGATAGGAAATGAAGTGGAAGAAGAAAGCTCATTAAAAGTACTTTTTAAAAATACAGGGATATACAGGGTGTTCCATTTAAATAAATCAAACTAATTATATTTGCAGATTATGAATTCTCTGTACAGCTTTAATACTCAGAGCAGGAAAGGAGAACTATTTGAACATTTAGTGTAATTACGTATAAGCTTTTGGTGTATTGGCTTTTTTTTTATCTGATTTAATTTGACCGTGGAATTAATTTATTCCTGCATTTATCGTTTTTTTTTTTCGTGTTTATAATTTCCTGTATCAACACTGACTGAATTTATATTTTCTAAACCTGGATTTTGTGCTTTTATTTTTAGAGAGATCGTGCGTTTAAATCACTATTTTAAGGGCGTTTGTTTTTATCCCTTGAAATAAAGCATCTTAAGGGGTTTAAATTGTTTTTATGTTCAAACAGGCATATCTGAAAAACAGTTGAACTTAGAAGTATGAAGTAACATATCAAAAGAAAGCTCATTAAAAAGGCTCTTCAAAAATACAAAAATATACAGGGCGTTCCATTTGAAAAATAATCGAAATTATTAAATTTGCAAATATTGAGCACCCTATATAACATTAATACCCAGATCCACCATTTTACACTTGAAAGATAGTTTACAAAAATCATAATTTTTTGGTAACGTTTTTCTTCATTCAATTGTTTTCTGTCGCTTAAAGCAGTCGCCTTGAAGTTCAGCATTTTTTTGCATAAAATCGTTAATATCTCCAAAACAGTTGACGTTAGACCCATACAACTTTATCTGAAAATGATGAGTATTTCAATACAAAACTTTTAAGCTACCCAAATATAGGGCATTCTATTTAAAAAAAAGTAAGTTTGATTCGCCATACTTTTTTGCGACACCCTGTATAATCAAAACTATTTTAGTAATGTGCACCACTTTCGTACCTACAACTTTTATGTACACAATATTCATGTAACTCTCATCATTTTAGAAATATATTCCACCCCCGCTTTGTTGCCGGACTCTGTATTTATACAGTACAGTAAACATTACGCTTCCATACTTTGACCAAAATTATTTAAAAAGATATTTTTGTTAATTACACGGAAACATTGCATGTTCAACACATTGGAAAAGTTATTCTTCCATGCTCACGTAAAACTTTTACATTCGCCGGAAAACTCTCACTTTTCTTAACTTGTAGAACAATCTACTATTAATTCACTAGCGATTTAAGAACAACTCGCTAGCATATAAACATTATAAACAGTTACTTATGGTTGCTATTATAGAGATAATAATAATAATGCCAGTTTAAAATGACAAAGAAATAATAATTAATCGAGTTATTTAACAATAACAGTAACGGCGTAACTGGAGACTTGAGTTACCGCATTTATATTTTTATGACGCTCAACGCCTCAACGGCTTAAACCTGAAAAGAAACGCAGATTGCAAGCAGCTGAAAATTATTTCGGTGGCACAAATAATTCTCACATATAATCTCATAAGAGTATTAATTCTTTCCTGATTTTTTTTTACTGCATCCAACAACGTCGTATTAATTAGGACGCCTTCCAGAGACGAGCGTTTCCTTTCCAGAGACTTTCAATTTGAAAATATATTTTTTGGAACTTTTCCTTACTGCCAATCTCTAGCGTGCTTTTAAAACTGTCTTTAGTGCAACAAAAGTTATTACATTTGTCGTACATTTTAAATGCGGCATATGCCGCGGGTTTCAGCTAGTTTTATAATATGTTATGACCGATTGTAACTAGGTTGGCCGTATAATCCTTATAATCGGTTCTAAAGATCCTAATAATGGCCAATGCTCTGAAAACTAGACCATTTGAAGCAAGCTATAGCAAAATTGACTCTCATAACCTCTTTGTTCGACATACTTGTGTCAAATATTTAATTTGGATCACAAATGTATGTCAAACAGTGAACTCTAAGGCCGGCTTCTCACGAGGCGTTTTTGCAGCGCTGCAGAGTGGCGCCGTGGAGTGGCAGGGTACGCGATTGCGTGGCGCGTTATTGCGGCGCTACTGTGTAGCAGGCAGAACTGCTAAGTCGCTCAGCAGCGCTACCGCCAGCGTTGCCAGGTGAAACCGAAATAGGTAGTTTGTCACTTGCAGTGCATCGAGATGGACGCAGTGTCGATTTTGGAAACTTCCCTATCCATTTTCACAAGCACATACAATACAACCGAATTTAACGGTAACCCGCAACAAACTAAAAAGTCAGTGTTGCCGTTGGCCTGACGTAAAATTATGGCATGATGTTGCCAAAATTATGTTGGAATCGGCAGCACTGGCTTAGTTCTGCGGCTGCGCTTCCGAGATTCACCGCCCGCCGCTAGTAGCGCTGCGAGTCGCGCTGTGTGAAGGAGTCTCGCGACTAGCAGCGCGCGCTTCTGGTAGCGGACGTCTGCTACGAGTGGCTCAAACGCGCCACCGCGCGTTCGTTGAACGCTCCGTGTGAAGGCGTCTATTTAAAACAATGTTTCCCTACCAGCGGCGCCACTCTGCAGCGCTGCAAAAACGCTTCGTGAGAAGGGACCCTAACGTAACTGGAAAGGACCCGTCGCGTGCGCAAAGCACTCAAAACTGTGTCAGGGGCGACAGACTGAGATGGAATGATCGTGTAGTATCCCTATCTCTGTTTTACACATGCAAGTGAATGGCAATTGTGCGGTTCATTTCCCATTTATTAATAGTAATTTACGATACAAGTGTAAAATATTGTACGATACACATGCGTAAAGCATCTTTAGTCACTCGCGGGGCTTAAAACGCTCGCTCACTCGCGTTTTAACTCTACCCCACTCGTGCCTAAAGATGCTTTACGCATGTGTATCGTACAATATTTTATCTACGATAGAATCTAAAAAATACGGTAAGTATAAAAAATATTTTACATGTAAATTAGAATTACTAGCAACCGGTCCTAATTTTGAGTGTTTTAAAAATTTTAAAACACGTTGCTACTAACTACGTGCCTAATGAACTTTTTTAAGCACGTTGCTATTAACGACGTAAACTAATGAAAACATGTTATTAAACAGTCGTTTTACAAACTTAAAACTGCCAACTAAAAGGCAATTTTACACACTGTCGTAGATAAAATTTGTTATTATTTTGAGGAGCTTGTATCTGTGAAAAGGTTTTTAATTGTCGAATTACTTTTACATCAAGCAGTTCGTGTATTTTGTTGAAAGCAAATTGCAGCAAAATAGTGTCAAAACCATTTTGCAAGTGTTGTGTTTACAAACTGAACAATCATGGTGATTAATTGTGTAGCTTATGGTTGCAATAATGTACAGGATGCAAGAAAACCAATTTCATTTCATACGTAAGTTTACAGTTTTTTATAGCCTAAAGTTTATAAAATCTTTATTGTATGTTAAAATTTAAAATACTCATAAAATGTAGTTAACCTATAAAAGTGAATAAAATATATAATAAATTGTATTATTAATTAAGTATATGTTTATTTTAGTTTTCCAAACGTTCAGAGATTATGGAACTTTGGGTGAAAGCAATAAGAAGAGAGAATTGGTTGCCTTCCAAGACGAGTAGGCTGTGCGGGGAACATTTTTTATCTGTAGATTACCAAATTAGGCCAGGATGTAATACTAAATTACTCAAACTTGATGCTGTGCCAAGTATTTTTTCATTTCCAAAACATCTATCAAAAAAGGCAACACCTCGCAGGAAATTAATTCGACATGATGTGAGTTATTAAAATAACCTTCTGTATTATGCCAAAAATTATTCTTTTTATTTTTTTTAGATGGCAGATGATAGGGTTAAAGAAGAACCTATGAGTATTGATTTTGGTGTTACTACACCAGAATCGATAAATTTGCCATCGCCATCTGCTAGAGGATCAAAACTGCTCAGGGACCAAGAAACGCAGACTGCAGCAATAGATGATAAACTTTTCCGCTTGAAAAGGCAAGTAAAAACTTTAAAACAAAAAGTCAAGAGGTAAAATTTAAAGGTGTCTACTATGAAACACCTCATTAAGGAAATTTCAAAAAGTGGCTTTAGCAATGAAAATTTAAATACTGTCCTGAAAAATAATTTTGAAGGTTAATAATAATGCTTGTGCTAAACTATTGGACTTTAAAATTAATAATGAATTTTTTTAGGTCTGCCTTTAGAGCTTGTGCTTCTGCAGAAAACAGACTCTGAAATTAAAGATCGTGGCCAAAGACGATAAATGTAGAATAATTGTATTTTACATAATTTATTCATGTAAATATTTGTAGTATGAAATATTATTAAATACATGTTGCAATTAATATATTATACAAAAGCATTTATTCTTTATAATTTATTGCTAATTACAACTACTGAAATGCTTAATATCACTATTTCTTTATATTGCTCTTGTAAGTGTTTATAATAATGTTTACAAACAATTATCGATATTAAGCGTTTCACCATTTGCATTAGCCGTGATATTTTAAATTGAAATAAAATTATTGTTGAAATAAAAGTGTTACGAAATCCTGTTACTTATTGATTATTGTACCTTTTCTCATTTGTAATTGTTCCCTATATGTGTATCTATAATCTAGTCTAAACATATAACAATATAGATTTTAAATATTGTTTTATCAGTCAAATAAGGGTTTTAAAAAATTTCAATGACTGCTAAATTTGTATGGTCACCTATCCAGAATTTTATTAAATATTCGACAAATACTAGAAACAGTTATATAATTCTTTTACCTCTTAAAAGATTAAAGATTAATCAAATAATCTGTATAAATTTTAATAAATTATTTAAAAAAAGATAAGATAGGAAATAAAAAATAAAACCTTCAAATTTGCTCATTTCTGCCATTTATTCAATATGTTAAACAGAGAGGGAGATACTACACACTTGCGGGTTGCCTAAAAATCAAGTTGCCTCACTTTCAAAGCATTTAGGGTCCCTTCCAGTTGTGATTGACTTCACTGATGTCAAATGAGGCTGTTTGCCCAACTCGAGTAAACTATATACAGTATGTCTATACCTACTCTATACTGTGGCAAAATAACGACAGCGTCGGATTGACATTAAGGCTCCCAAATGGTCATTACTTAGGAAATACCTTGTATGTTCCTCTTCTTTTTCAAACATAAATCCATTTTCGAACATAGCCCTACACTTAAATTTTCATACTTCTCTTTCCCTAGCCGTGTGCCTACATTTGTTTCCTGCTACCTGTGCTATGTTGCTCCACGTAGTAGGTGGGCGGCCTGGGCTACGATTGTGCATTTTTGGTTGCCAGTCGAGTAATTTGCTGGACCATCTTTGTCTTCCTTGTCATACCATATGTCCGGCACCGCTCCATTTTAGTTTTGCTGTTTGTTCAACTACATCTTCCAGTCTTGTTCTTTTTCTAATTTATGTGTTTCTTATCTTGTCCTTTAGTATGGTGCCTAACATTCTCTTTTCCAAGCTTCTCTGTGCTATTTGGATGTTTCTTTTTATATAAACCATTGTTTCCATTCCGTACCTTAATACTGGAAGAACACAGGTGTTCTACACTGTAGCTGTGAATTTGAAGTTGTATTTTGGCGATTTTAATATAAAAGTATGGAATATTCTATATATCTCGGTAAATATTTATTTTATCAAAAAATGTCTGAAATAAAAGTTGTCTAGTATTTAGTTCTTCATTACAGGAATATATTAGGTAGTGGTTTCTTAAAAAACAAAGGAGCAGCGAATATCACTACAATTTTTTTAAATGACAAGGTACCCCTATATTGTACTCATTTGATAGACATGTTTTTTTATCTTTTCAATGATATAAAAGTATAATACTTTTACTGAACTAGTTTTTGAGAAAAAAGTGATGGTAGAGTGATGTTAAGTTTATTTTAATAGTCATTAATCTAGACACCTATGATTGCTTTTAATGGTCGAAACAATTGATTGCGCCTTAGAACTGTCAAGGTAGTACGTGCACTTGAAGTAAAAAGTTACTTATTTACATTGGTTAACATCCATTTGTGAGTGAAATACGATTTTGAAGTAAACAGAAATGGCTCATTTATCCGAAAGGCAACGTACTGAAATTTTAATGATGCTGGGCTATGGAGAAAGAAGGAGGACGCAGACAGAAGTTTGCAATTTGTTTAACAATTTGTACCCCGAATTTCACATTACGCAATCAACTACTGTAAGTAACATTTGGCACAAATTTCAATATACGGGCTCTGTTAAAGATTTACCAAAAACGGGCAGTGCTACAGCTTTAAATAATGAAGAAAGTGAAAATGTGATGTTGGCCGTCGTGGAAAATCCACATGTTTCCGTTAGACAAATTGCGCGAAATTGTAATACAAGCAAATCCACTGTACACAACGTCATAAAAAAGGAAAAGTGGCACCCATACAAAGCGTGTGTACTTCAGGAGTTATTTGCAGACGCCTTGGAGCGAAGATTGGAATTTTGTGAAGAAATAACCCACCAACTTGAAGGCAATGCAAATTTTTACAAAAATATTCTGTTTACTGACAAGGCAACGTTTTGCATAAGGCTTCTTAGGACAGACGCGGCGAACTGTGAGAATCAGAGCACAAAATTGATAAACTATTGCTCACGATTACAAGAATAGGAATTAATTTAGAAAATTTCTCTTTGCTTTAGTATGTTGGTAATTGCAATATAATTGGTACTTCCAGATGATTTTTTTCCTATAGTTATTAGATAACCGTATATTTAGATTAATTACTTTTTAACGTTTTGTTGCAATAATAAAATTACGCCAACAAATTAAAAAATTTGTCTCGAAGTACAAATGTTAATGCAATTTAGAATAACTTGTCGAGAGGGTTTTTATTAAATAATTATTTACAATTAGAATCGTGAAAAAACTATACAAAATCGTCGATTCAGTATTTCACATGGAGGAGATTTCGACGATATATTCGAAATTCAGGCAACCCAAATGACAATCTCTAACTTGACTACCTGAGGATTATAAGTGATTGACAGGTCATTAACTTTACCTGATATACAACTGAGCGGGATTAGTTTATGCAAAAATAATTTGAGTAACAGTTCGGTATAATTACAATGACAAAATTAATTATCTTCTGTAATAGTGTATCGAAAACTTTTATTTTATTTTTAAACCACATTGTAATACATTTGTTGACCAGAAACTTATTATTTTATTAGTAGAAGTCGGCTACCTGTATAGAAATTAGAAATTTACGGAAATTGTCAGCTAAAACAGAATTAATCTTTTTTTGTTTTTGTGAATGGCTTATGTTTTCAAAATTGCAACAAAGGGTGTTGACTTAGTGAAATTACCAATAAAAAGCAATACATTAGTTAATTACTCAGCTTCCATTTCTAAATTCATTAAAACAATAATTAAATTATAAAATCATTAAAACAATAATTAAATTATAGATTCACATGTAGTTTGTTCTAGCTGTTTAGAGCTTATCCTATAAGAGTTGCACCTCCAAGATATTTAATTATGATCAAAATCAATTAACCAAATCAAGTGCAAGGATATAATAGTCTTCTCAACAGTGTTCATATATTATTTTTTACACTATTATACGAGGTACACTGCTAAAGTTCGCGGAATTGAGTACTCCTTGCATTGCCAGCGTCCTGCAATTGTCATATTCGTAAAATTTGACGTTATTAATCTATAATTCAGTTGACAGTTCGATTTCAAACCCAGCAGTTTCGTTTCAACAGAATTTGACAGAATACTAATAATGTGAAAAATGGAAATTTCGAATCGTGATCTTAGAGTGATGATCTTTTATGTATGTCGATACGGTTTAACACCGCAGTAATGTGTAGAAAAACTTAATTCGTTATTTGGGGATGAAACACCATCCAAAACTACGGTTTACAAATGGTTCGCAGAATTCAAGCGTGGAAGACCAACGTTTGATGACTATCTTCGCGAAGGTCGTTCATCCATCTCTGTTGTCGCGAAAAATATCGATGCTGTGCGTGAAATGATTTTTTCTACAACTGACACATAAAAGTGACATTAACGTTTCAATAAGTGTGTGTGAAATTGCGTTTCACACACTAGAAGGTAAATAATAGTTATTTACTATGCAAGTGAGATAACAGCATCATTAATATACGTGTATGTAAGCACACAAGTATATTAATGATGCTTATCACACATGTATTGTACAAAATTTTATCTACGACTGCCTAAAATTGAGAAAAGTGCATTAAGAGAAATGTCAGATCTGTCATGTTCAAAAATATGTTAGTAGGCAAATGTCATTATGTCATTCATTTGACACTATTTCAGTTACGTAATGAAGCCATTACACAACTCAGTTGCGTAATGAGCTTTATTACGTAACTGAAATAGTGTCAAATAAGTGACGTAATGAGTTACTTATCCCACTAGAGTAAATAAAATTTTGTAACTTACAAACACGTATATTAATGATGCTGTTATCCCACTTGTATAGTAAATAACTATTACGCACTAGATTTTAAATTTATTATTACAAACACCATTTCCTTAGTTACAACACATATAAAACGTTACGTACATAATAATATTACTCTATTTATTTGCTATATACGTATGATTTTTTGCAGAGAATCTTTTATTGTGACGGCTGTAGAAAAAACGTTGTTTGTATTTCGTGGCAAAATTCGTGTTTTTATGGCGCGTTTGAATGACTTTTCTGCCTCAACCTAACGGTCTCGGCGAAAATTGACATTCTCACGCTCCATAAAAAAAACACTCATTTCGCGCACTTAATACAAAAATGACTATTATCAGATCGGCATGTGACATATAGTGAGATAGAGACATCCTTAGGCATTAGTGCCATTTTACACGTACACTCCCATCGCGAAGGTTTGGAGCGAAACTCCAAACGTAAGCGCCGGAGCGCGGGCAAATAATGCACGCGCCAATCGCGTTGTTACCTAAATCGTAACACTCCAGGCGTGCACATGGACTGCAGTTTTAGAGCGTACAATCCAAAACTTTTAGTTTAAATGCGATTGCGCCAAGTATTGATGTGGCGTGTGGAATTTTAGAAATTCTAAAAGTTTTGGGTTAGCGCTTGGTTGATCAGTTGCAGAATAATAGAAATGTCCAAGAAAAAAAGATAAAGTGTGTGCAGTTGCATGCACAGGTTTATATATTTATTTGGAAACAATAAATAGAAAGCACCGCGATCAGTATGGGTAAAGAAATTGAAGGAAAACGCAAATTTATATGGGCATATGACACTTGTATGTATAGTCTGTTCACTAAACATAAAAACACAAAGTGGCCTTTGATATCGAAAATTTCATCAGTGTACTTGCAAAATTCACCTTTGTCTAGAAATGTATTTACAAAAAGTTCCTAAAACATTAGTTTAAGGGTTGTGACATTTACTACCCATCTGTCATAAATGTTTTTTAAGGATATTATACAAATACTGTGTTGGATACTATTGACGTAGCGTTTACTAATGGGTATCTTTATTACATTTATGAAACTTCAGGTTAGAATTTCTAGAAAAATATCTACTTTGACACTGACAGTGAGAAATATTAAATGTCATTTTTAAATTCAAATCTGCCAGTATGCAGGCGTGCAAACCTTTGCAAAACAAAATACAGAATTCCTAGCAGAAAAATTATATGCACATGCCAACGTCAAAAAAAAATGAATGTTTTGTGTTTCCTGAATGCCCTATACGAGAGTTGCTTGAAAATGATCCGTATGATTATAGACATGGGAAAGATTTATAGATTTCTATAAACTTTTCGAATGTATCTTTTGCTTAATACCGTGAGTCGGACAATGTCATTTTGAATGGATTTTATTAAATATAAGTACCGGGTGATCATAAATGGTTGTGACGGTTTTTCTTAGGTTGACACTGTTAATGTTGGTTACCCTGCTGTCAATTTTAAGTCTATGTCAAATTCTACGTTAGAAGGTTAAGTTTTGTGTCATTTTGTGTCAAAACTGACGGAAAACCTAACCTGCTAACCTCGAATTTGACACAGATTTAAAATTGACAGCAGGGTAACCAACATTAACAGTGTCAACCTAAGAAAAAAAAAATCACAACCATTTATGGTCACCCGGTAGTATTATTATATTAGCACCAATCAAGTGCGCACTCCAAGCCTCACCATTTTGCAAAAAGAATTTTTATATTGCAAGAGCCTGGAGTGCGGTATTGACGTGCCTGTTACAACACATTCTTTGCCTGTACAGTTTTGGTGCTTTTACATGCGCGCTCTTTGCACTCGGGTTTGGCGCGTCCGCTCCAAACCTGTACGAAAAAGCGTGCGTGTAAATGCACTAATAGCACACGGCCACAGCAGCAGCTGTCACACCATAACCCACGGCGACAGATGCTCCGCTCTGCTGCAGGATTTATTTAAATTAAAACTTACTAGTTTGCATATTTTTTTAATTACGATATTAATAAGAAATGCTGGGTAATTCCATATAAGTTTGGGTGTGTGTAGTAGGACAGGTAAAAACAAATGACATTTAATTTACACACACGTATGTAGTATATCGGAAAAGTGTTATTTTAATTGATTAATATGCATAGCCAACACAACTCTTAGTGAAAAGGTGTAGTGATAATTAAAATGAGTGCCTTGTTTTCACGTATAATGTTTTTGGGTTTTACGATACAGAAACTCAATATTTAAATGATTGGATTAAACCATTTGATGAGTTTAGAGTATTTAATTGGTTAAATCTCAAAGACCTAGTAGTCCAGGCAACGAAGGAAAAATAGGAGAAATAATTCATGTAGAAGCCAATTTTGGCACAGTTGTAGAGGAAGGTATCCTGAACCACATACCAAAAGTACTGATGGGTGGGGTTGGAGCTAAGGAAGGGGGGTGGTCTTTAAGGGTGTCGTTTCTCATTTTTCGTTAATAACTCGAAAACTACTGCCTCCAGCCAAAAAATGCTTATATAATAAATTATTATTCATAAAATTATCTACAAAAAAGGTTTTATACATTGTTTCGCTAGGATCGATACATTGTTTCGCTAGGATCGATACTTACGGAGATATGGAGGAGGGAAAACGAATTTTAAAAAAAAGTTCGATTTTTATTGTTACAAATCAAGTTTTTATTCATGCTTCATGTCACCGAATTTGCTGCCAATATCCAGGGCTTGGTGGCAGTTTTCTTTGGAGTTTCCCAGGATGCCGTTGATAGCGACATCAGCGAATTCAACTTTGGAAAAGGGAATGGTCATTGAACCATTCGTCAATCTTAGCTCGATCTCGTGAATCTCTCTTTTGCCGTGATACCCGGAAATCAACGTGCTGCTCCCCACTTGCAAAAAGCACTCCAGAGAACTACTCCAATGACGTGCATATGGCGTTGCATCCCGGGGCTCCACAAACCCACTTGGCGAGTACAGAATCAGTAATTCCTCTCCCTCTAGTCAGGCCACCTGAACTTTTCATGGAAGTGCATAAGAGTTTGCTCTGTGACCATATCCGACCAAACTCCTGCCCAAGGTGTACCTGTGCGATTAATGGGTGAAGTACCCCTTTTCTGCAAACTCCTTGTAAGCCTGCGGATGGCTAGTTTGCAGTTGTATCATATCTTGGGCGTAGAGGTGGGGCACATTTAGCGTACTGGAAGTGCCCACTTGCATAAAAGAATGTGGAAGGTATTCTACTAAGCCATCGTGAGTGGATACATTGAAGTCTGCATTATCGAAGATGTACTGACAAAACGTTTCCATTGGGAACGAGCCTATTCGTTCGGGAGGTAGATTGGTGGCGAGCTCCACCTGCTGAGCGTCGTAAGTAGGAGGCACTCAATCCCAACTTCGAAAGAAGGGAGACCAAGTCTTTGATCCAAACTTCCTATATATGAACGGGAGCGATGCTGGTCAGAATTGGGGACATGAAACATCGAGGGCGAATAGCAGCGATAAGAGCATGAGCTATAGTTATCAGCTTTGTTCTCACCCCCTCGTTTGATCTTTTTTTCTTTGCAAACGGTCCATGAAGACTCGGAGAAGATTGGGGTATTCATTGTTCAGCTTCACTGCAGAAGCTAGCTGAAGGAGGATAAACACTGTTGTCGTAAGGCATGGATTCAATGTCTTCCAAGATAATTTCAGCAGCTTTTCTTACAATCCTCTCACGTTCTGTCTGTTCATCGTTACACATAGAAGTGTACCATGAGTCGCTCAAGATTTTATCCCCAAAAGTAAGAAAGGAGACGACAGTTTGTCTGAGTGCGAATTGTATTGAAAACAATTCGGCTCCCAAATTTTTCCTTCATTCTCTCTTTGATGATCTTCACATGTGGTGGTTCTCCCGTAACCTGTTCCAACAACTCGTCTATAGGGAATTGGCAAATATCATTCCCTTCAATTTAATTGTAGATTTCTCCATTGCTTCTGATATATTTTCATCTTGAGGACGTCCAGCTTTTTCTGTTTGATGGTGCAGAGGTTATCAAGAATATTTTTTAACAATCCTCATGATATATTGCATCTGCTGCGTGTAGATCCCCAACAGTGCAGACACGTCCTTACCACGTCGTTTCCCTACTCATCCTTCCTTTCCTGCCACGAACGATAATGAATTGTGAAACGTAGTTGTGACGAACATTAAAAACTATTTGGCTCATAGCATAAGGTTTTTTTTCTTTCTTTCTCTTAGTCATACGTTTCTGTGCAGAAAAAACACTTCGTGTTAAAATGGAATTTCACATGTCCTGAACGCAAAAACGCTGGCATCGCGTATTTTGAAGGTTGTACTGAAAGAGAGTTTCTCTCAAAAACCTCTTTATTAAGTCACTTCTGACGTATTCTCTTCTGCAAGCATTGTGAACAACACCACTTGTCTTACTCCTGAAACTTGTCGCTTTCCCATCTTTCCTTAACTCACTTGCCTTCACTAATCCAATCATCCCTTTTTTTCCGACGTTACACGAGTCATTTTCAACTTCGCCCTCACAAATTAAACACTTCTCAGCCATAGTCACAAAGCCGAACCCACTGGAAATGAAGAATCTCAAGCACGTGCAAAGCAGATGTTTTGAAGACGTACGAAAAACAAGATGGCTGAATGTACACTGAAAAAGGGGCGAGCGTCTAGTAAATACCGGTAGGGTAACAAATAACTGCTTGGTCGGACCAGTCCATGTTGCGCAAGGGGAGGTCAGTGCTCAGTTCGTTGTTTGGCCCGGTTATGAAAGTGACGCGAGTTATGTAGTATTAAATGCCGACTCCTAGCAGACAAAGTTTATCTCCTTGCCGGAGCCGCATTGTATTATCTTATCATGTGCTGATGTATTTCCTATGCAGAGATTACCTGCAAGCCAACTTCTGTATTTAGTTTAGTTTCGTAGCTGCATGTCATAATTAAAACTTGTATTGTTACGACTCCCGTCGGTAATTTAAGTTTGTTCAATAAAGTACATTTTAAAAACTTGTATCGACGTTAAACAAACATCAATCGCGGTCGTGCAATGATATTAATATGTCACAATATGTGGTCAGAACATAGTTCATTTATCATAAAAACTTGATTTGTAACAATAAAAATCGGATTACTTTTTAAAATTCGTCTTCCCCCCTCCAT
This sequence comes from Agriotes lineatus, assembly GCA_940337035.1. Classification (NCBI taxonomy): domain Eukaryota; kingdom Metazoa; phylum Arthropoda; class Insecta; order Coleoptera; family Elateridae; genus Agriotes; species Agriotes lineatus. The sequence continues at coordinate 12,614 of CALNHX010001394.1, read as the reverse complement.
ATCTCCGTAAGTATCGATCCTAGCGAAACAATGCATAGGACATTTTTTGTAGAGAATTTTATGAATAATAATTTATTATATAAGCATTTTTTGGCTGGATGCAGTAGTTTTCGAGTTATTAACAAAAAATGAGAAACGACACCCTTAAAGACCACCACCCTCCCTTAGCTCCACCCCCACCCATCAGTACTTTTGGTATGTTGTTCAGGACACCTTCACCTACAACTGTGCCAAAATTGGCTTCTACATGAATTATTTCCCCTATTTTCCTTTTTTTCGTCTTCGTTGCCTGGACTATAGAGAAACTTAGTGGGAAACTGACATTATTCCATCAATTTCCCACCTTCTTGGAGAAGGAGTAGAAATTGAGGACTCAAAACTTTTTGACCAGTTCACAGCATGAAAACATTATTTTACCAATAATGAATTTAAAGTAAAGTTTGGGCACTTCATTTCATGTAGGAACATGGCCTGAGAAAAGGCCAGTCAGGGTCGCCGAAATATCCATTTCCAAAACCCAGTTATCTGGCACACCGTTACCGGCATACTGGGTGATGTGGTTAGCATCATGCCTTCGACGACTGCCTTACTTTCCCTACTTCCACAACCGTGGTTTCGGTACCCAATTTTTAAAGCGACTGGGTGGGCTGCCCGCCAGTTGCCAGATGTTGGGATTGAACCCCGTACCGTGGCGCCGCAGCCTGATGCCCTAACCGCTCGGCCACGCTGGCGACCAATAATGAATTTGCAGATGGAAAATAACTTCCTTCTCACAGGAAGTGGGTGAAATACTTTTCGTCCTGCAAATCCTCAGGAGTACATATATTCTGAATTAATAAAAAAATTCCAGTTTTCTTATGCGCTTGCAGCACATAATGCAAATGTCAAAAGGATATTCTCTCTAATAACTGCTCAGTGGACCAAAGAATGAAATAGACTGCAACTTGAAACTGTAAAACATATGGTTTTACAAAGGTTAACCTTAATTACACTTGCTTGGAATTTTATGATTTTTTGTTACAGCCAGAGCTGTCAAAACTATTAATAGAAGTCCAGTCCTCAATTAAATATTTGTAGATTTAATTTAAACATTTGTTATGTTGACACAGTCATAATTATTAATTTTTACATTTGTTGAGTTTATTTTTGTTTTAAAGAAATTTTTAAGTTTTTTTTTAATTTGTGCTTTAAATATATGTATCTGTAAAATAAAAATAAATTAGTAAAATATTGTAAGTGATTTTTTGATAATCTTTGTCGTCCGGATTTTCTCCGGATTTTTAAATAGCCTTGTCCCGGTTTTTGAATTTTAGAGGTGGCAACCCTACTTATGTCATGCTCTTATGCATCTCTTATGTTCTATGGTCTGGATTGAAAATGATGACCCGATATGTATTTCTGTCAAAATTATTTGGTACAGAAGTAATTGTTGGAAACACTTCAAAATTAGGTAGCATAAAATAATTGTCCCTCATAACTTCATTTGTTTTAATTTTCAGACACCTCTACATCACGACTGCTAATGCTGTTACGTATCCACAATAAGCATCTTTTGTAAAGTTTATTTACTTTACTTTAGACAAGATTAATCGTTTGCTATACTATTTGAATGTATTCAAGATTCACTGAATTAATGTGAGTCGACATTGTATGATTTCACAGTTTTTTGCAAAAAGAGTTAACCTATAAATTTAATGTTTTCCTTAAAATTATTCTTTGTACTTCTGTCATTTAACAGATAAGTTGTACTGATACTGCCTATTGTAAGCGGTTACGATGCTGCATTTCGTCTTATAAATTTGTAATTTTTATTCAGGCCAATTTGATAGCTTTCCATTTTTATGCAACTGTAAGTTACCACATACCTTGGAAGCCTTTAAACGTGTAAGCAGTTACGATAACAAAACTAAAAGGGATGAAAAACTGCCACCTCAAGAGTGTACGGTTGGGCTATCGAACAGTAGTTACAAAATCATGAGCAAAGTAATTTAGCACTCAAATGTATATATAACCTTTTTGCAATTTTACAGTTTAAATTACAAACCTACTATCTTTGCGAAACGCTCCTCTTTCCATTGATCAGCATTTTCAGTACTGCAGTGCATTTTCCCTGCTTCTATTACAAAATTCTTGTGCCCAACAAATGTTTGTAACGTGATAATTACTAGCTTTCTTTTTTGTCGATCCGAAACTAAACACCTAAGCTTTTTCCCTTAGTATCGGTGTTACTGTTTCACCAAATGATTTTAAAATTTACGAACGATAACCGCTTTTAAGAACACAGCACATATTTTATTTTTTCTCAAACTTAATTGCCGATCACCATTAAAGTTAATTCATGCTTCTTCAACTAAATAATGGCCTTCGCTTTTACGCACTGATGATCCGCTTGCCCTAGTTCACATTTAAACTCATTACAGACGACTAATGTTTATAAAAGCGACAATACGTTCAATCTTTTGACGGCAGTGACTGGATGATCACCCCGCACGCACTTGCGTTGGCATTGGCTGGTTTCAATAATTCCATGGCATCACTGATTTTTGTAAAAATGCTAGTTTTTTTTTTTTAAATGCTAGTTCTATTTTTTGCATTCCTTCGGTTATGGAAAATGAAAAATGGTTAGCAACAGTATGAATAGATGCAGTATTTTTTTCTCTACAAAAAATGTATTTACACTTTAGCTCTAAAATAATTAGGGGAGCCAATAATTGGACATTAAGAATTTATTGACCGGAAGTCGACCTCGGAAAAGAAATCCGATTTCCGGTTTCTATATATTTTTGGAATCTACTCTTCAAGCTGAGTCGAATGATATATATCTCGTCCTCCTAAAATATATCTCCATTTTCTTGCTTTTTAGTTAATAATAACAAGTTAAAAAACAATAGGAATAAGCTGTTGAAAAACATAACCATGCAGTAATAACAAGAATCACCCCATCCATACCACATAATGTTGTTTCTTGTTTCATATAAGGCAATAAATTCGCTTCACGGAAATATTCAACCCGTCAATAGTACCTACTATTAATTCGCGTCAGTATGGGTGAAGTAAAATAAACATCCTCTGTGTGATGTTGATGCTGCTACCAATTTCGCACAAAAAGTCACGTACTTGAATTTAATAGCATTTGGAAGTGTGAAAATATTTACGAATAACAGACGATTTGCAATTTGAATTGGTGAGTAAGTACTATTTTAATTTAGTACTCCTTAAAACTCGCGCCGTAAAAGAATGAAATAGTAGTTACTTCAGATGTTCAGATATACACTAACTTTTTTGTTATATATTTCGGGTACCCGGGTTTACCCGGGTACTGCTTTTGGGTACCCGGGTACTGCTTTTGGGTACCCGGGTTTTATTTTAGACCGGGTACGACATCCCTAATTTTTACTACTAACTTAATTTGATTTTTCAAATTATTTAGTGTCACAATGTCAATGAGGTAAGTTCTGGGTAAAGCCTTTTACAGATTTTTTTCATAAGTTTCAGAATCCATGTCTTCTACTTTATTTTCTACTTCTAATCTGTAGTTTTCATCAACTGTAGCAAAAGTTCGCCTTTTAAAAGATTTCCCTAAAATACATAATTATTTGAGGTTTTTTAACTGTACATTTATTACTCATATAATCCATTATAGGTACTTAACGTTTGCTGTTCAATTGTGCAGTATATTGTTTTGACGTGGCGTAAAAAGTTGTTTAGTAAAATATCCAGGAGCTTCGCTGACTATAGATGTTTCAATTTTACATAAAAAATTGCCTTTAGTATTATAAGATATAGCTGCAGCTTTACATCTACATTCGTAGGAATTCTTTAACGAAAAGTTTATCTTTTTTCTGTAATTTGATTACTACTATCAATCACTTTTTTTAATATACCTGGTGTCACTATAAATCATCATAAAAAAACGTCAAGTATATCAATGTATTTGCAGTTTGTTTTGGATAAATTGATAGAACTTAAACTATAAAAATATAGCTATGTAAGCTTTCATGCTTTGAAAGTATTTTGTTAAAAATTATTTATGCAAAAGATATGTATGCTCCATTTTCCACTTTGCGAAATAAATTACAATAGTTGATTCTGGAAACTTTAGGGTCATCGTTATTTCAAAATGCAAGATCGCCTTATACCGTTTACTTGCTTGGTCATAACCAGGTTAAATTGGCATACGTACCTGTACAAACAAAGGGCGAAATTCCGTAGCTGATACTAAATACAGATAAGGATCATTAATGTAGCAGTCGTCTCTCATTTATAATAGTAATTGATGTTTTCAAATTTGTCTACTAATTACCTATGCTAAAAGCATAAGAATTCTGTCTATAAATAGTAAATTATATTAGTCCCTAACTTATTGATTACAACATATCAATTGCATCAAAATATTTCAGTTAAAATTATTTAATTTGGTGATTCGAAAACAAATGTAAAGATGTATTGGGCTAACTTGGTTTTAAATAGAAGGTTCCTCACAGGTAGTAGATTAACAGATAAGGTACTTAGCGAAATAATCCGCTTTCGACATTTCCATTGAAGGCAAAGAGGTGTATCTAAAGTTGCCTAAACATGAAATTCAAGGCGCAAAAGAAAATTTACCTTACCCGCTATGGAAATCTATGAGCTCTCCCAAGCCGCCTTAAGGCACAGTTAATATGCAAGACACACGATACTGGTCTTCAACAAATCATAACTGGTATCTAGAAGGACACACCCAGTACCAGCAAAAAATTAATGTGTGGGCAGGAATGATGGGAAACCAGATTTTCGGACCTAACTCTTTTAGGGTAATTTAACGGCCGAGGTTTATATTTTCTACGATATGAGGTAGTTCCTGCATTAGCTGTTTTATACGCAAATGAAGACAATCCGGATATACCCCACGACGGAATATGGTTCCAGCAAGACGGGACCCCTCCACATTTTGGAATTAATTTCCGCCAGTACCTTAATGATACCTTTCCAAATCGTTGGATGGGCAGAAGAGGTCCAGTAGAATGGGCAGTTCAGTCATCAGACTTAAGTCCGCTGGATTTCTTTCTTTGGGGCAACCTTAAAAGTAAGGTTTACGTAAATAGGCCGGGAGACATTGAGAGCTTAAAAAATCGCATTCGTACAGAGGTCATCACACCTGAAGCTGTTTCAAATGCGTTTGATGAATTTCAACGTAGAATTTATCACTGCCGGGCTGTGAACGGTGCTCAATTTGAACATTTATTGTAGTTTCTTTTTTTGTTGTGTCCAGATTAATATTAACTTAAAATAAACTTGATAGTGTTATTTCAGATTAGTTCAGTTATTATGATAACATTGTAGATTGCGTAATAAACTTAACATCACTCTACCATCACTTTTTCGCTTTTTTCTCAAAAACTTCAGTAAAAGTATTCAAGTTTTATATCATTCAAAAGAGAAAAAAACATCTCTATCAAATGAGTACAATATAGAGTTACTTTGTCATTTAAAAAATTGTAGTGATATTTGCTGCTCCTTTGTTTTTAAGAAACCACTAACTAAATATCTTTCTGTAATACTAGACAACTTTTATTTCAGACATTTTTTGATAAAATAAATATTTACCGAGATATATCGAATATTCCATACTTTTCGGACACCATGTATAAGCATGTTTTTCAAATGTTGGCCAAGCTAATTTAATACGTCTTTTAATCTCGATCTCCTGATTTTCCTTTCTCATTTTTAAGGTTTGCCCAAGATATAAGTAAGATGTTACATTTTCCAATTTTTTCCATCTAATTCTACTTCTTTGTTAGCAGGAGTGTTAAAGATGATCTTAGTTTTTTGAGTATTTATTTTTAATCCTATCTTTTTCAATTCTTTATTGAGTTTTTTTTACTTGCTCTTTCTAGTTCTTCCATGTTTTTGGCTATTAACACTATGTCGTCCGCTTAAATTTGTGATATTCTCTCCGTCAACATTGATTCATTCATCAGTCCAATTTATATTTTGAAAACACTTTCCAATGTTAAGAGTAAACAGCTTTGGGACGAAAGTATCCCCTTGCCCGACTCATCTTTCTACGAGTAATCTAATTGTGTCTGTTGCATTATCCATTTTGATGGAAAATGTTGCAGTGTTTTATACTATTATTATTATTATTATTATTATTATTATTATTATTCTAAGTCTCTTAGGGCCCACTGTTGGGCAAAAGCCTCCCCCTCTTCTTTCCATTTCTTTTTGTTTGTTGTCTTCTTCCACCAAGGTTTCCCCCATTTGCTCTATTTCTTCATCCCATCTTACTTTTCGACAACCTCTCTTCTTGTGTCTTGGCCCATCTCTCTGACATCTTGCCTAGGTAACCTATCCAGTTCCATTTTAACTTTTTACACTTCACTAATATGTTTTCTGTCCTTGTATTGTTCCGAATGTCTTCTAAGCTCGCTTTGTCACTTAGTTTATACATGTTTATTGGTCTATCTGTCTGCGTTTGTGAACAGAATATCTCAAAAACGAAAAGAGGTATGCCGTTGAAACTTCATATATAAATTTTGTGTACTATCTAGATGTAACAGCGAGCTTTTGAAAAAAATTGCATAACCGGAAGTATGGTGTTTATTCTTGTGATTTTTCAGTTTTTCGATTTTTTCAAAAACGGCTCTAACGCTTTTTTTTAAACTTTACATTTTTATTACATTTTTAATGTGTATTGATGTGAGATAGGTGATTTTTCAGTTGAAAACCTTCAAAATGGGGTTCTTTTGTTTCTTTTCAATTTTTTATTAACTTTTTCTTCTTCTCCTTCAAGCTTTGGACATTCATCCGTTTCGATACTACGTTCATTCTGTATTAGTTTGTTTGGTCTTTCCATCTTTTTTTCGGCCTTCCTAGATTTCTTCTTCTTTTTGCTCTATATCTGAAATATCTCTTGGGTAGTTTATCATTTTCCATTCTTTCCAGGTGTTCTTGCCATCGTTGCCTGTTCTCTTTTATTTTACAATTAAGGTCAAAAATATTAAGCTCCTCTCTTATATCTGCATTTCGTTTTCTATCCCGTAGGCTGTATCCAGCTGTAGGTCGCAGAAATCGCATCTCAGAAGTGGTTATTCTATGTTTATCTTGCTTTGTTAGGGTCCAGCATTCGCTGCCATATGTAAGAGCGGGAACGGAAGCCACTTTGTAAAATTTCATCAATGTTTCAGGTCGGACTTTATTTTTGAGTGTTGTTTTTATTGTACCGTTGTAATAATTGAATTTTTCAATTCTTTTGTGTATATCAATTTCTCCAAGATACGATATTATACAGCCCTATTTTAAATAGAACACCCGGTATATTGTTACAGTTTTGAATTCAGCTAAAAATTTTAGAGAAAATTTGTCTCTTCAGCTAATGCTTTTTTTAATACGGTTTCTGTAGAATTTGAAAATTTTTACAAATACTTAAAAATTAAAAATCAATTTTTTGGCTAATTATAATATCACTGTAAAAAGAAGTTGTGTGCGTGTATTACAACCAGATCTTTTTCTTCATATTGAGTAGCGGGAATCAATACGAAAGTCGTCTAAAGCTTCAAAGATATATTTTAATTCAGTAGTATGTAAAACCTTTTGTAATCCACAAAAGCTACTACTAGTGGGGTATTATATTCATTGCATTTTTCAATTATCAGCTCGATACTTTGTAAGTGCTTGTTGGTGCCAAATTTCTTCTGAAACTCAGCTTGCTCCATGACCTGGTAATGGTCCAGTTTACGAGTCAGTCTGTTTGCGGTTAGAGATATGAGATACAAGGAAAACCATCCAGATATGATTGTGATATATCAATGGGCGGGAAAAAAGAAGGGAAGACAGCATAACAGATTTCTCCCAAAAGAGCAAGAAAACAAGCTGGATACCGGTGCAAGTAAAAGAGAGAGAGCAGACATCAAAGGCATAGAAGAGGTAAAAGAAATGATGACACGAACGATGGAAGAAATTAAAGGAGTTAGAAGGGAACAGCAAGAATATAGAGAGAAAATAAAGCAACTTAGGTACTAAAATGGAAAATTGAAAGAAAAAGTGGAAATATTTGTGGAACGAGAAGTGTAAAAGTGCCGATCAGCTCTGCGTACATAGTCAAACCAAGGGATGAAAAACCTATGGCAGTGGCAAAGTTCGATAAATGGGAAAGCAAACTAAAGATGATGGAAAACAAAAAAATTCATGGGGAAAATCTTATATATAAACAACGATCTAACACATGAAGGGAGACGAATACAGAAAAAGATTAGAGACCTCGCCCAAATAGAGACAACAAGGATAGAAGGTCATAGTAGGCTACAAGGAATTAATAATAGGAAAAGACACGTGGCTCTGAGATAATAGCATTGAAAAATTACAGAAGCAAGATAAGGGCGATCGCCTTTTTCTTCCAGACAAGCGACTATCAATAGAGAAATGACACCACAGGCGACGGATAGGCAACTTATATGGAAAACGAACATGGATGACAAGCCAAACAATCAGCAATTATATGTAAAAACAGAAAAGGGAAGTACGATAAAGAGGAAATAAGCAAATGCAGCATGGAAACTAAAATAGGGACGCGGTGAGGTGCCTGAATGGAAAAAAAAACGAGCTAACAAAAGAAAAGGAGAGCGCAAAATTACAAATTATAGGGGTCACAGAGACGACGAAAAAAGGGGAAGGCGTAGAAAACATGTCAAAAAATACCTATTATACTACTCGGGAGTGACAAACAGAGACAGAACAAGATCAGGAGTGGGACTAGTGGTACATCCTAAAACAGCACCAAAAGTAGAGATGGAGAAGCGTAAACTAAAGAATTCTAGTGGTACACATGAAAGACAAAAGCACACAACATCAATAATGGTAGTCTGCGGACCAAGCGAGGATGCTGCAATAAAAAGAAATAATTTATTTTTCAAGGAATTACAAGAAGAGATACCGAGGGAGAACAGATAATAGTTATGGGTGATCTCAGTGGAAGGGTGGTAACAGAACCAAGAGGACAAATGGAAGCCTAGGAGAATACGGAGAATGTATAAAAAATATTAACTGAACCATGATAATAAATATTTGCATAGAAAATGACTTTGTAATAGCCAATACAAAATTTTAAATCAAAGAGGCACACAATTACACTAAAGAAGAAAAGAGCAGAAACGAGCAACCATTATATGGTGGGTGTGCCTTGCCGATAGGCAACACACTTGCACTACAACAATACGCCTCACAGATAGGCAACACACTTGCCAAGCATGTGACGTCACCCAAGTACAGGGTGCGCATCCCAACGGCGCAACCCTCAGCGGCGGCAGTTCAAGTTTAGTTGCGGCGTTATTATGAAGGTTATTATGTTATGTTATGTACTTTATGTTGTGTCCTTATGTTAGTTATTAATAAATCGTGTAAATAACCTGTAAATATATATTAATAAACACTATAGCATCAGAAGTGGGATAAAGAAAACGGTATATTAATCACCCGTAAATCGGAGTGCATTTTTAAATTTCATGTGTCGCGATTGAAGTGAACAATAAAATGGAAAGTTTAGCCCAAGCTCCTAGATTACAGGAAAATATTAACAAAGCATCAGTAAAATCTATTGCCGCTTTTTATACATTTATTTATGAAGAAGATGGCAATGTTTGACAAGGGCGTGTACAACTTCGTAATTTTACGGGATTTGATTTCGAACTTGAATCGAAACCATTCAATCAAAAGTTACAATGGGCAGCAGCTACTTTTAATTTAGACGATTTAACTACAATTTGCAATATTTTGGAAATTGAATGTGGCGACGATAAAGAAGAAATCGTCAAAAGAATTTATACCCGGTGGAGACCTGGATTTCCGATTTCGAGAACAATGCAATTCTTATGGGATGGAAAGATTTGCAAAAGCTGATATTGACCGAATTAGCAAAACTGTTTATACAAGGAGAGCGAGGCCTCAACTCTGGGAAAATTTGAAAATCTCGACTTTTAAGCGAATTCTCAGTAAAAATTAATAGTGCTCAATTACATCAAAAGTTGTCCGATAGAAAAATGCGACGTTAGGAAACTGTCAAGAATATTTCTTAATTATGAAGGAATTAGCTTCGAGCGGTACAGTGGAAACGGTACCATTAATTACGTATATTATTGATAGGATTCCGGAGGACAACAACCATAAAATGTTTTTGTACAAGGCAACTACACTGTAAGAGTTCGAAGTAAAACATCTGTGTCAAACTTTTCAGCTAGGACCGATTCTAACAGCAGGGTGTCCTCAACAAGTGCTGCCAGATCTTTTCAAGGAAATTCAAAAGGCTTCGGGTAAAAATGTTTCAACTGTTAACGAAACCGAACACTTTTGATCTTTGTGCCCAAAGCCGAAAAGGGAGCGCGATTTCTGTTACACATGTGGACAAATGAGTCATGTAAAAAACAGATGTCCAAGTCGAATGGTCCCGCAGCCGAGAGGACAAACCCATGGGCAAATTGGGCCAACCAATTTAGTAGAATCTGTAAGTGATTTAGTTTTGTGCTACACAGTTAGAGTAACTTTTGATAATATCGGTGAAATCTCTGCAGTATTGGTAGTCCAATATCACTTTTAGACAAGAATTTGGTAGGTAGCCGAAACAGTAACAGTACAACCTTATACTGACACGTTACAGTTTGAAGGGGTTAATAAAAGTAAATTAAATATCTTAGGTCAGTTTCTACAAAAAATTACAATTCAAGGTTGTCAAACTATAATAAATTTCTTTGTTGTACCTAGCACAACCATGAACTGTTGTTGTTTACTAGGGCGTGACTTTATGGCTAATGATGACATTGAAATTAATATTTCTAGCAAAATGCCTACTGCTGACTCGAATATTTTTGCAAGCGAAATTTTGGAGATAAATGTTAGTGAAGATTCATTAAGCACAATAGATTTGAACATTAATGAAAATTTAGACTGGAAAATTCGAGATCAGGTGCAGGCCATTGTACAGGAATATTTTGTAGAAGCGGAGAAACCAATTGAACCGAGTACTAATGTAGAAATGGAATTAATAATAAAACAAAATCACAGTCCACTTTATCATAATTCGAGACGCCTTTCTTATTGTGAAAAGAAGGCAGTTGCAAAAATTATTGATGATTTATTGGAACGGCAAATTATTCGACCTAGCACATCACAATACAGTAGCCCCATTGTGTTAGTTAAAAAAATAATGGTCAGTTTCGCATGGCAGTTGATTACAGAGAGCTAAACAAAATAACAGTACGAGACGTATTTCCAATTCCTAGAATAAACGATCACATCGATAGTCTTAGCGATAAAATGTATTTTACGCGATTAGACTTAAAACATCCCTTTCATCATATTAAATTAAAAGACATTTTTATTCCGTATACTTCTTTTGTTACTTTTAAAGGGCAATTCAAGTACATAAAATTTCCGTTTGGTTTATCGAGCGGATCTTCCTTTTTTACGCGATTTATAAACGCAGCTTTCCTTTCATTGATTAATCAAAATAGAATATTAATTTATTTGGACGATTTACTGATGGCAACAAAAACAATTGAAGATAATCTGAGCATTCTGACAGAAGTTTTTACTGTTATAGTAAACAACTTACTTGACCTAAAATTTTTAAAATGTGCATTTCGACTATTTAGGTTATCGAATTAGCAGCGAAGGAATAAAGCCTAACTCAGAAAATATTAATGCTGTTTTAAATTATCTAGTTCCACGGACATTCCGCGAATTGCAGTTTTCTTGGATTAGTTTTTTATTTTCGTAAATTCGTAAAAAATTGCTTTAATTTCGAAACAATTATATGATCTTCTCAAATCAAAAGTTGCATTTAAGTTGGGAGTTAATGAATTAACTTGTTCCGATTTTTTAAAAGAGGTGTTGATATCGAAACCAATTTTAGCAATTTATTCCCGGCAGGCTGAAGGTCAAATAGAAAAAAACAAAAGAAACCCATTTTAGAAGTATTCAACTGGAAAATCACCTATCTCACATCAATACACATTAAAAATGTAATAAAAATATAAAGTTTAAAAAAAATCGAAAAAAACTGAAAGATCACAAGAGTAAACACCTACTTCCGGTTATGCGATTTTCTTCAAAAGCTTGCTGTCGCATCTACATAGTACACAACACTTATATATGAAGTTTCAACGCCATACCTCTTTTCGTTTTTGAAATATTCTGTTCACAGACAGACAGACACACAGACACACAGACAGACACACACACACACAGACAGACCAATGAAAAAAAATATGTTTTTTGGGATCAGGGGACTCTAAAACGTGAAGATCTGTTGAAAACTCAATTTCGAATTTTTGGGGTGAATCCAATACTTCCTTTATTGTAAAAGGAAGTAAAAATTTACTGAAAAATTTCGAATTTTATAATTTTAAAATTAATGACCAAATGATGAATGGATTTAATGCTAAAATTTATAAAACTAAATAGTCATGATAATTGATCTGAGGATTCTAAGGTACTATATTTGTTGCATTTTATTGTAGGTTTTTGTTTATACTTTTATAATACTAGATTATGTTATTAGGAGTAAAAGTTATACTTTATGTGGCGAAGCTGAAGTTTATTTAGCCGAACGTTAGTTTCACTAAAACTACGATTCATATTTA
>CALNHX010001393.1:0-229424 GCA_940337035.1 Agriotes lineatus | reverse complement strand
CTCGGTCCCATCTTATTCGCAGTGTACATCGCAGACCTTCCACATATTTTGCGTAGTAGCTCTTCCTGTTATGCAGATGACACCAAGCTGTACGCCTCAGTGAAGAAACAAACTGTTTTGCAAGATGATATTGACTCGCTATCGGTATGGTGTAATGAGTGGCGTTTGCCTTTAAATATCACAAAGTGTGTAGTGTCGCATTTGGGAAAAACTAACCCTCTGCATAATCATTATATTTCGGGGAAGCTGTTACTTGCCGTTACCAGTCACAAAGATCTAGGCGTAACAATTACCATCGACCTATCATGGTCTGAACACATCTCAGATGTGTGTAACAAGGCCAATAAGCTTCTTTATATACTACATAAAGCATAGAGACGGAAATTTATTGGAAAATGTATAGCGGAAAGCAACTCGCTTACCATATGGTCGCTTGCGACCATCACACTACGAACGGCTTGAAGTTCTACATTTAACCACCTTCGAAATGCGACGCTCTCAAAATGACTTAATTATTACTTTTCGCGCACTAAATAGACTGTTCTCTTGTGGACGTCAGTTCTCTCTACAAACTTAATGCCGATGACCGTCTCCGGGGCCACCGTTTGAAGTTCAAAAGAGAGTTAGCAAGATTAACGTGTAGAAGATCGTTTATTGTGAACCGAGTGTTTCATATATGGAACAGTCTACCTGCCTATATCGTCGACGCTCATACGATCAATACATTTAAAAACAGAATAGAAATTTTTCTTTCCGTTTTTCTTAATAATTCTAACAATTAGGTTATAATTTTACATCTAGATCAGTGATTCCCAAAGTGGGCGATATCGCCCCTTGGGGGGCACTGGAACGATCCAGGGGGGCGATAGTAGCCTCGGGTGTATTTTTGAGGCGGTGAATAAAAATAAGGGGGCGGTGAAAGCTTAACGAAGGAAGAGAAGATAAGAAGAATTAGAAAAACCATTCGTACATATTTCATCTGTTGTGTAACATAGTGTATTTTCCAAATAAACACACAAAATGCAAGTAACAGATTTATGTATTCCATGAAGACTATTTACCATTATTAAGTGTTATTATTCTTCTTCATACTATGTGTTACTTTATTCATTCAGTCTGTTTATTTTCCGTTTCTTTAATTTTACTATATCACACCCTTTTATAGACCATCCAGAAAGTAAATACCATTATAATAAAGGGTTTTTATTATTCAAATTTGTTTTTATCCAAAATACAGGTTACAAATTCAGAAAAGATTTGTTTATTTAAAAAATATCATTTTCTCTATCAATAATAATTTATACAAAGTTTCTATATGGTATGTTTTATTATAACATTTCATAATTGATTTTTTCAGATAATCATTTGAGTTTGGCTTTCACTTTAGTTATTCCGATTGTCAGTTAATACCTACTCGTACAAATTAAAATCTAAGCTCTGATGTTACCAATCAACTATTCCAACTAAATCAACTTATATGCTCGAACCTTTTTAATAAACTATTCACAATTTAACAGTAACTGTAGCTAATGTATCATTCATTAAACAATTCTCAAATATTTATGTTGTACTTTTAATGTATAAATCCCCCTTTGTATTTTTTAATTGCTAATTAATTTATTCTTTCAAAATCATTTCCTACTTAGAAATATCCTTATAGATAATTATCAGTTTCAAGAAGCTCCCACTACAATATCTTTCTGTTTGTTCGCTTAAAGAATGTAAATTCCAGGGGGCGCTGAGTAATTTTTTTTCTGAAAAGGGGGCGGTAGGCCAAATAAGTTTGGGAACCACTGATCTAGATATAAGTTGTTTTATATAATTATTGTTTAGCGTTACAAGTTATGAGTATAGTTTGTAATCAGAGCTTCATAGGGCCTGCTCTGCGTTTATAATAATAATAATAATAATAATAATAATAGTTATTTATGCACCAAAGGCATTAAGAAGATTTTTATGTCCGAGGGTATAACCATCAAGTAATGTCCTTGTTGCATATAAAAATCTACGTCCTACTAGTGGTTTTTTAATAACCTAAATAATGAATATTAGAAAACATATTGGATGATCAACTATTAATTACTGTGAACGCAGCAAGTTACGTGATTGGTCAGAAATTTGACGCTTTGTCATTTCTGACCATTCACGTACCATAATACAGTGGCTATATAAAAACAGTGTGGTCAATTTTGGTCATGTTTCTGATTGGTTGTTTTAAAATCCGCCATTAAGAGTCGTTTTACGAAATTACACATAGTCACACAAAATTGCTTCTAAGTCCTTTACTATTAAAAGTAGCCCCAACATGAAGTGGAATGAAATAAGCATCATAAAATTCTACAGTGTTCTGTCTAAGTGAATGCCGAATTTTCGTTTGCATAAGTAAATGTCAACGAGTTAAAGTAAAATACTTTTTGCGAAAATTGCGCATTAGCCCAAATCAAAAGCTATAATATACTATATAAATGTCTCAATGACACAGATGATTGCATAAAATTAAAGAGAATTTATGGGTTATCTAACACTGAATATTATATTCCTCTAAATTAATTGGTGGTATAAATAGGACGGTTTGATTATGAATATCAAAAAAATCAGTTTTTGTTGAGCTTTTGTACGTAGTCTCTGTGTCGACCAATGCAAAATGTTGTAAATTCTCGTTTTTTATGTACAAAAACACAATAAAGAAGATAACAAAGGACACATTTACTTATATTCCGATATTAGGTTGCTCGTTAACTAGGATTTTTAATCGCTGGCAGCGATTCTTTACGTTTCACGTCATCTCTTGCCGTTTCATTCTGTTTAAGTAATATTATTGACATTATTGTAAAATTAATGTTACACTGCACATTTGACCACCTCACATTGCACACATTTTCTCGATCGTGGGTATACACCGCTCTGTAAAGCATCGCGGAACTTCACATATGTCCAGTCCGTATAAAATGACGTTTATGTCATAATTTAGCAGGGTGACGTTTGTCTTACAATTTAGCAGGCCGTGCACAGAATAATACCTAAGGGTGTGGCTGGTTGCTGTAGAGACGACTCTTAATGGCTGCCTTTTTTTAAATTGACCACACTGTCCTTATATAGCCACTGTATACCATAGTACAGTGGCTATATAAGGACAGTGTGGTCAATTTTGGTCATGTTTCTGATTGGTTGTTTTAAAATCCGCCATTAAGAGTCGTTTTACGAAATTACACATAGTCACACAAAATTGCTTCTAAGTCCTTTATTATTGAAAGTAGCCCCAACATGAAGTGGAATGAAATAATCATCATAAATTTCTACAGTGTTCTGTCTAAGCGAATGCCAAATTTTCGTTTGCATAAGTAAATGTCAACGAGTTAAAGTAAAATACTTTTTGCGAAAATTGGGTATTAGTCCAAATCAAAAGCTATAATAAACTATATAAATGTCTTAATGCCAGAGATTATTGCATCAAATTAAAGAGAATGTATGGGCTACGTAACAGTGAATATGCTATTCCTCTAAATTAACTGGTGAAATAAATACAACGGTTTGATTATGAATATTAAGAAAACATTTTTTGTTGAACTTTTGTACGTAATCTCTGTGTCGATCAACGCAAAATGTCGTCAATTTTCGTTTTCTATGTACAAAACCACAATAAAGAAGATAAAAAACGTCACCTTGACTTATATTCCAATATTAGGTTGCTCGTTAACGAGGATTTTTAATCGCTGGCAGCGATTCCTTACGTTTCACATCGTCTCTTGGCGTTTAATTCTCTTTAAGTAATATTATTGACATTCTTCTAAAATTAATGTTACACTGGACATTTTTAACCACCTCATATTGCACAAATTTTCGCGATCGTGGGTATACAGCGCTCTGCAAAGCATCTCCCAATTTCACATATGTCCAGTCCGTATAAAATGACGTTTATCTACGACTACCACTAAAAGTAGGCTTTTTAGCGCTAGTTTGTTTCACTAAAAGTGACGTTTTATAGTTTACCGTAGTTAAAGAAATCAGCTGTTTACTTTTAGCCCATGTGCTAAAAGTGAAGTGAGGTTATAAAACTACAATTTCGAACTGGAAGTAAAGTTGTAAAGTTATTCTAGTTGCTTCTTGCGTTACAGGTAAAGTGTTTTTGAAATAATTAAAGCGTTAGGTAATGAATACAGTCAGATGTGGAGTATTAATAATTACATTTCGTAACTGACCCTGACTACTGTCATTCGCAAACATTCGCCGGCGCGGCGGGGCCTACTGTTTATTATGACATAAATTAGAAGTTTTGTAGATGCAAACGTTTGTTAAATCGATATTTATGGATTAATAACAGTAAAATTAAGGTCGTAGATAAAATATTGTATGCAACGCGTGCTAAAAGTCGTTTATGCACGAGACATGTTATGAAACTCAGCTTTCGGCTTCGTTTCATAATTTTCATGTCTCGTGCATAAACGTCAACTTTTAGCACTTGTTGCATAAATAGCTATTATGTCACAACTTAGCAGGGTGACGTTTGTCTTACAATTTAGCAGGCCTTGCACAGAACAATACCTAAGGGCGTGGCTGGTTGTTATAGAGACGACTCTTAATGGCTGCCTTTTTTAAAATTGACCACACTGTCCTTATATAGCCACTGTATACCATAGTAACTCACAACGCCCTCTAGGCTATTGTATACCCCCTAATATGCAATGTATCTCAGTTATTAAGAAACAATAATAGACTAGTAAGACATAAAAATGTATACTGATGATTTTGAACCTGAAGGCGGCGTAGAGGCTGCCATTCCAACGAAAACTGGTTATTGCAAATTTGAACCCAACGCTTTGTCCAGCATCTCTATCGACCAATGAAATGGAGTTCTCGACGCGATGAAATATATCAAGGCAACTGAATTCACCAAATTGCTCATCCGGTCCGATTCATACATGCCATAGGAGGAACTCTTTTATACTAATTTATCCTTTATTTTATCAAATCCAAGACTGCCACCAAAGAATATTAAATTCGACCAAATCTGTATGTTTTATTTAGATACCTGGACGCATAGGTATTTCTGAAAATGAACGAGTCGACTTGTTGGCTAAAGAAGCTGTTTCTGATTCTAAGATACATAATAATGTAACAGTTTTATAAGTTATGATGCCAAACATGTCACAATTCGTCACAGGATGCAATCAATATTCAAAATCGAGAATGCGTCATATGTTGCCAAATAATCTAAGTGAAGTGCTAAATAATATGACAATGTGAGTGAATTTAAAATCATCAAGTTCATCTCAGACTGTCGACTATATCATTTGTTATAACAATTTGTTTATAGGGCGCTAATAGCCTAGCTGCTGATGCACCATTAAGTAACCGATTTCTAAAAAATATTAAGCACATGTTTTCTTTCAAAATCTGCAATTATATAGAATCAATGATCCAATATCACTGTTTCTAATGCTATGCAATAAATGCTTCATCCATAAAACTCTTTCCTATATTTGTATCGCTTTCTGAAATAAAAAATATTATATTATAATATGTACTCTAACATGTCTTAAGTATAACACATACTCAAAAACAAATTGCATTATAATACAGGGCAAGTATAATTACATGACCAACCCATTATCCAGTCATACATAATGTAACAAATTTTAAAGATGTTAGATGGGTTATTGTGTTTGCAGTCTTGTGTTTGTATACTTAAAAGTTTTATATGAGTATTACACAGGCGTATCAGATTGAAAACTACTTCACCAGTGACATGTGGCGATTTGGTGAATTTAATCTTCTAATGTTGCGATCTGCCCCGATTTTAGATTTTCAAGTATTGAGGATCGTGGCATAATTATAACCTCTCAGCCTGTATTAATTTTGTAGGTGACGACACTTTCTTACTTTTGCATAAACAACAGTTCTCTTCAGAGATAAGTTAATTACTTTTGAACTGATTCGGGTGAGCAGCTTTCTATAATATGAAACCATTACTTGTTAGATTTAGTTTGCCAACAGTATTAAATGGGTTGACTATATTACGTGGTCACGTGTTAATATAATCTCGTTAGAGTAACCGCAGTGGGGTCAAGTGGGCTGCCGGACATCAGGGCTGACATTTAATTATGTCCCCTGGCAGAAGGCAGCCCACAGGGAAGTTCTGGAAGTATTGCACTTTTCGCTTCCGGTCTTTCAAGACCGTTGGGTAGTCCTAGACTATGTGATCTGAGATTGCATCCTTCCCGTGGTGGCCCTGTTTAAACTAAACCCTTCGGATCTAGACCGGGAAGTCGATAAACTAATCCCAAGCTAAGGTGGAAGCTATCGTGCCGAGAGCTGGATGGCACAGGGTGACAGTGCCTTGAACGATGCCCATGGAATACCTGGCGCCCTTCCATGGTCCCTTAGCCCTACTCCTGCAACAGGCTCTGCAGGAGCGGACCTCCTTTCCTGACTACTCGTGGGATTAATTATGGAAGACATTTTTAAAAACCCAAACACCCTTTCAGAGGAGGGATCCGTTGCAAGTCCTACTCTGACCACCTCAGGAGGATGCTCCTCTACTGGAGCCCCTCCAGTACTACCCAATGAGGAGGGAACCGTTTCGGGGCTCTCCTCAGAAACCGACCCTGCATCGCAAAAAGGGCCTCTTACTAAGAGAAACCGTTGCGGTGCAGAGAGAAGACGGTGCAAAAAGGCAAAGGCCAGGTTGGCTCCCAGTGACCAACCAGGCCCGTCGACAGATACTGACACACAGCAGGAGTTTCTCACCAGAGGCACTACTGTCACAGACCAACCTAGTGCCACGAAGGTCACACTCTCTGCTGGGGGCTCCAAACGGGGCCGCCCAGAGAAGAGGACTCCTCCTAGTGCACAGAAAGCCGCCAAGAGGGTCCGACCCGGGCTCTCGTACAGTCAAGCGGCCAACAAAGAACTCAGGGTTGCGATTGCTCGGGGACACTTCCCGGAGTCGCAAATTTCTGTGGAGCTTGCATGGGAAATTCAACTTACCCTCGGCGAATACATGGATGGGATCCCAGATGAGGGGCCCCACCCAAAATACGACGATTTCAGAAGGACGGAACAAGGGATCATTATGGTCACATGTTCCGATGCCTTCTCCAAGACCTGGTTAAAAGAAACCGTCGGTAAGATCAGCACGAGAACAGGAGTCGAACTCGTTTTTTTTAGAGGGCGACTCCGTTCCCAGGCTGCGTAAGATGGTAGCCTGGATACCGGGAGTACCTGAAGACGGGGCTACCATCATAAGGAGGTTAAAACGCCAGAATCCAGGACTTCGGACCGATCTCTGGAGGATTCGGCATGCCGGACGGGTCGAGTCCAAAGGGCTCAGGCTTGTTCTTGGCGTGGACGGGCTCTCCGTGTCGGTTCTGAAGCAACTCGGCATGAAGGCATATACGGGCATGGTAAGGGTCTCTTTCTGGGACCCCAAACATGCAAAAGAAAAGCCGCCCGTAGCAGAGCTTGAAGACATGGAGGTGTCTGACTCTGCTGCGGAGGCAGAGGATGCGACGGAGGCGCAGGAGTAGGAGTGGACGCTTTTCCCTTAATAAATAGTATCCATCTCTTACAAATCAACCTGCAACACAGCATAGCAGCCTCCTATGCTCTGCAGAGGAGGCTTACAAATGATAATATTAATATAGCACTTATTCAGGAAACATGGGTACGACATGGCTCTGTCCAGGGGCTATGTCTCAATAGCAATTCTTTGTTTTATTGCACAAGTGCGGTTATACCGAGAGTTTGCATATACTCTTCGGGACTAACCGATATACATATATTGCCCAATTTCTGTTCCAAGGATCTAGTGGCAGTCAAAATTGGTCTTATAGATGGCAACAGCAGGAGGAGCTTTGTTCTTAGTTCTGCCTACTTCCCTTACGATGCACAGGAACTGCCACCTACCCCAGAGTTTCAGGGACTGGTAAGCTACTGTGACACAAATAATTTACCTCTGCTGGTAGGGTGTGACGCCAATGCGCACCACATCTGTTGGGGCAGCACGGACATCAACCCACGAGGTAGAGGCCTAATGGAGTATCTCTACACTACGAAGTTGGAGGTACTAAACTGTGGTACTACACCTACCTTTGTCACCGACAGAAGGCAAGAAGTCATCGACATAACAGTGGGCACCGCTACGGTCGCTCCGTTAGTCAAAGACTGGCAGGTATCGACGGAACCCTCCCTTTCGGATCACCGTCATATCACTTTCAATCTAAATCTAAAGCGGCCGCCAGCGTCGAATATTTTTGAAATCCCAGAGCAACCAATTGGGAAGGCTATAAACAGGACCTCCGAAATAGGTTAGATTTGGTTAGAATCATTCCAAAAAATTCTGACGAACTAGAAGAGAGCGTTGATCTTGTACACCGCTCCATCATAGAGTCATACCAGACTAATTGCCCTGTGAAGCGATGCAGGGATGGTAAAAGGACTCCATGGTGGAACCCCGAACTCCAGTCCCTCCGCAAAGAAACGCGCAGGCTCTTTAATACTGCCAGACTCACAAAGTCTCAACTGGACTGGGACAATTATAAACTGTCCCTCCGGTCATACAAAAGCTGCATACGCAGAAGTAGAAGAGACACCTGGCGGGCCTTCTGCGAAAGTATTGAATGCCTACCAGAAGCAGTTAGACTGCAAAAGGTGTTTTCCAAAACTCCAGGTTCCAGGCTGGGGATGCTGAAGCTCCCATCGGGTACCTTCACGGACACCAGAGAGGGGGCTCTCAAGCATCTCATTGATGTTCACTTCCCCGGCTCCAGTCTTGTACAAGAAGCTCTACCTGAGAGGCCCCCACGCATCGCGCACACCGCGGTGGACTGGAAGACAGCCTCAAAGGTAGTGAGTCTAGATCGTTTGAAGTGGGCACTGTTCACCTTTGAACCATATAAAAGCGCTGGTGCTGACGGAATTTTTCCGGCTCTGCTACAGCATGGATGGTAGGTGCTGTTACGGCCCCTATATCACATTTTTCGTACTAGCCTGGCCCTAGGACACATTCCTGTGCCCTGGAGGACGGTCAAAGTAATTTTCCTACCCAAAGCGGGACATGCAATGCATGATACCGCAAAGGACTTTAGACCTATCAGCCTGACTTCTTTCCTGCTAAAGGTGCAGGAGAGACTGATTGAAAGGTATATTAAGGATGGAGCATTGGTGGCTTTTCCGCTGCACCCATCACAACACGCCTACCAACAAGGCAAGTCAGTTGAGACGGCACTCCATGCGATCGTTTCAAAGATAGAGAAAACCCTGCACCACAAAGAGCTTTCGCTCGGTGCATTCTTAGACATAGAAGGGGCGTTTGATAATACCTCCTTCGATTCTATCTGTGTAGCGGCCGAAAGGCACGAGATCGAACCCTCGTTGATAAGATGGATCGGTTCTATGCTGTCGGGCTGACAGGTAATCGTTTCAGCAGACGAGTTCTCCATAAGAGCGACGGTCACTAGGGGCTGTCCTCAGGGTGGAGTCCTGTCTCCAATGTTACGGTGTCTCGTCGTGGACGGGCTACTAAGGGAGCTCTCTGCAAAAGGCATCTTTGTGCTAGGTTACGCTGATGACCTTGCAATATTAGCAATGGGAAAGTTTGCTGGCAGAGTAAGTGGGATCATGCAAGAAGCCCTCATTACTGTACAAAACTGGTGTGTAAGGCAAGGGCTCAGGATTAATCCTACCAAGGCAGAACTTGTCATCTTCACCAAAAGAAGGAGAATCGAGGGTCTCAGACAGCCCACAATCTTCGGAAAAGCTCTCCAGCCCTCCGAATCGGTCAGATATCTTGGAGTTATCCTGGATTCAAAGCTGAACTGGAGGACTCATGTAGAGAGACAAATTCAAAGGGCCACTGCTTCTCTGTGGAGATGTAGACGGACCTTTGGAACCAGCTGGGGTCTCAAGCCCCGTGTCACCAAATGGCTATACACGGTGGTTACAAGACCAATAATAACATATGCTGCTCTTGTTTGGTGGCCAGCAACCAGCAAGGCAACAATCAGAAACAGCCTCAACAGACTACAGAGATTGGCTTGTTTAGGCATAACTGGAGCAATGCGCACTGCTCCTACGGCAGCTCTGGAGGTGCTTCTGGGGCTTCCGCCCCTCCACCTAGTGATTGAGGCGGAGGCCAGGAAATCAGCCTACAGACTAAGCCAAGCCCAGATGTGGGCCATGAAAGGGGAACAAGTGGGACACTCAGAGATCATCCAACATTTTGAGAAGGTCCCAGAACTTCTCACAAGAAGCGACTTCATGGCTTCGCTTTACATGTTCTATAAAGCATTTCAGGTACTCATCCCTGATAGGAACGATTGGTGTCAGCAACAGCGTCTTCTCACTCCAAGGGGACTTGTTTGGTACACAGACGGCTCCAGGATGGCGGGGGGATCTGGTGCTGGCATCTACGGCTGTAGGCCGAGGGTCAAACTCACCGTTGCCCTAGGAAAACATGCCACTGTATTCCAGGCGGAGGTATTTGCCATCCTAACCTGTGCTCACGAGAACCTTCAAAAAGGTTATTCCAATCTGCATATTTACATCTGCACAGACAGTCAGGCAGCACTAAGAGCATTGAGTTCACCCAGAATCAACTCCAGGTTGGTTCTGGAATGTTGCCAGACACTGAACAGACTCGGTACAACAAACTGGGTGAAACTACTATGGGTACCAGGCCATAGTGAAATAGAGGGTAACGAAGAAGCTGACGCTCTAGCCAGAAGAGGTTCTCAAGAGCCGCTCATCGGCCCTGAGCCGGCTTTAGGAATTACCCGTGCCACCGCAAAGCGACAAGTTGAGCGCTGGTTAAGTAACCAATCCAGCGCCAACTGGGCCTCGGTACCAAGGCTACGTCAGGCAAAACTCCTCATCGGGGAAATGTCGCCTACCAACACCTTTACTCTCCTGTCAATGAGCAGGAAAAACATTAGGATCGTGACTGGTTTACTAACAGGACACGGTCACTTACAGAAGCACTTATTCACAATTGCAATCGTAAATGATGCCACCTGCAGAAAGTGCCAGTTGGAGGAAGAAACCTCAATTCATGTTTTATGTCAATGTGTGGCTCTCCTAACACTGCGACATAAACATTTTGGAGCCGGCCTGGTGGAACCCCAGGCAATAAGGGACGTTCCTATGGGTAGGATTCTTTCCTTCGCGTTGGAAACCGGCCTCTTCGAACGAGACCCATAACAAATTAGGTGGGAGTACAATGGACCAATAGGTCTCAGTGCAGCTTACAGCAAGCCCCATCAGAAGAAGAACCGCAGTTACGTGGCGTGGCAACCACTTTAAAAAAATTCATTGCGAAACTGCAATTTTGATGTTATACCAACTTAAACGGCATGTCTAGAATGTCTTTGAAGCTGCTAATAATAGTTGCTGCCACGTGGCCGTCACTATGGTTTGGTGAGTATAAAGTGGAATATTTACAAAATTTTCAGTTTCTGCCAATGTAGAGGAGTAAAAAACGCCCTAATATAGGTGGAAACCAATTTATGGTTATATTTTCCAAAAGTCACCATACTTATGGACAAGACTAATATAATGATGAACGGTCCATTTAATAAAAATTTCTATGTAACCAAAACAATTGAAAAACTATGTTTTTATATTGCTCCCTCTATATGAAGGTGGTGTGGTTTTTCAAAATGCATTGAACGATTTTTTATAACTTCAGCTTTTAAATCACCAGTGTAGTTATTACTTAGTTTTTAAATGATATTATAACTATCTATGTTGAAATGAACTGCGGTATAACCTCAGTTACTAATACTATGTTCGTCGAACATTTGTTTTGTCTATATATTCCCAAAAATACTAAACCGTTATATTAGAAAATGAAAACTACCCACAGTTTGACGTACAGTTTGTCAGCATTGGAAAAAGCTAGAGATCACGTTTTTTTACTTCCAAAATAGATACAGTTGTTGACAGCAGGTAAATATGTTTTGCAAACGATGGATCATTGAATTTTAAAATATCAGGAAAAAATTAAGAGCTCTCTCACAAGAAATATTGCACATCGCCAGGCAAAACGTGCCACCTCGATTGGGAGGAATGCGTGAGGAAGGAAAGCTGCTAGGTACTTGTTAGATGTAATTTGTAAGAAATAACCATGTGTTTGATGTTTCCTATTTTTGCATTGGTGTTAATTTTATGCCCCACCTATTATTTACCAGTGATTAATTTATATGATGATACGATAAATATATTATTATTATATTGAATTTTCCTATACTTGACTAAAGGTGTACTAAAAACTGCTTGTAGTTTTGGGCTTAACAATTTTACAATGTCTTAGCATTTGTTAAAGGAGTTGTTGATATCAAATTCTAATAGGAACCGAAACGACTAACATTATATTAATATGTCCCTTTGCATAAAATAGTTACATACATATTCTATTTAATCAATGTTTATATTATTAATATTTATTCATCATCAATATTTACTTTAGATGTACGCAGTCTATTAATTCTATTTCATAACGCAAATATTATTTTATTTAAAAAAAACTAAATTAACGCTCATTCGTATGAAGTGATGATTATCAAACATTGTAAATAAATTCAAACTTGTTGAATAAATAATTAGTTTTCTTTGTGCAATAACAGATAATAACTAAATAAATTAAAACACACTAAAAACACGTATCTCTATATCCTGTTGTTTATGATGGTTTGGTGGTATCTACTCTTTTATTGTATACAATTTGGAATATGAACAATGAAAGTGAAGTACAATAATTCATGACACCGAATATAACGCAGTAAAGTTAATTACCCTTCTGCATATTCACCGCAAAACCAGCATGAATCCAAAAAAACAATCCGTACCAAATCGTCTCCAGGTTGAAAAAATATTCTAGCAACATTAGAGCAGGTGGCAACAGTAGCTGCTTTAAAATAAAAACATGATAATTGTTATTGACTTACAATATATCTGCACTTTAGCCTGCTCTGGTAAACAGGGCGTACTTTTTGTTATAAATAAAATGCAGATTTATCTAATAATTACAGTACCAGACTCGACTTTGAATTAACAACATGAAGGTTGCTATAGCGATTCTTGTTCTTGTGTGTTTGTGTTGGCAGGTAAGTGAATTAAATACAATTCAATTCCAATTGGGCGTACAATTAGGAACTTTAGAAGAGAGCTTCAAACCTCACCTATGGCTGGTTGTAAAAATATAAACCTGTTTAATTAATTTTTCATACATATTTGTAATACATAAAACCTAAGAAACGTTAGTAGTAGGCTACTGCCTCAGATGTTGAGTTTAAGGAATAAATTTCCAACAAAAGTGTCTTGTTTAATTGTGAATGACAATTCGGGGTGAGATTCTTTCGTAGTGCTCCTCACTTTAGTGGCGTAATTAATGGAATTCAACAATAGACAATCTCATTACATCATCAAATTCTAAACGAAGTTATATCAAAAATATGATCTTGAATTTAAGTATTTTTCGATAATACAATTTATAATAAGAAAATATGTAATAATCAAATAGTTACAGCGTTATGACTTTATTTCTTTTAGATCGATGCTCGAGCCGTGGTAGTAACAGGTAGGGTACTAAATGCAGATGGATTGGACAAAAGGGAAGAACTCTGTATCACTGAACTAAATCTCGACAGGGAGAAGATAGTTAATCTAAATAAACAGCATAATCCTGACCCTGATGAAGATTTCTACAATTTCACCGCCTGCTCTTTCAAGAAGATGGGACTCATGAATGAAGATGGTGAAATTGATTACGATCAGCTAGAAAAGTACATTCTTGAGATTATTAAAAGTGAACGACCAGAGAATCCTGTTACTTTGAAAATTTTTGGAAACATGTTATCCACTAGTATTAACGAATGTTCAAAGGAACCTCCCGCCACAACAAACCATGGGGAATATGCAATCGAAACTATGAGCTGCATCACAAACGGTATGCAAGAGGGTCTTGGACGTTTAGTCTAGTATGGTATGAATGGAAATGTATTTATTTTTGTACCTTTAAAGACACGAATGATAAAAAATGGTTTACATTAATGTGTTAATGATATCAACAAAAATTACATAACATATATCATGTTTACTACAACGAGTATGAATTAGTAGGTTGGGGTGCCACTGCTGAGTTTCTCTTTGAAATGTAGAGCAGTTGATAAAAATGAATATGAAATTCATTTTGAAAGTAAAATATTCTACTAGAGTTTATGTGATTTAAAATTAAGATATATAGTCTTTTATGAAGATCATTCAGAGCAGGCAATGATCATGCATTTTTGTAAGAGTGTAGTTAAAAACCAGATGTTGATGTTGGTTACAAATCTAGTTAGCAAGGTAACTCAGAACTAAAGTTTCCTCTTTAAAAAATAAATGTTATTAATCTTACGAAAGCAACAGTGCATCGCTTGTTTAGTTTCTTTTGTTAGCTTTTTTGGCATTTTGAAGGTATATTTTACATTTGCAATGTTCAAACAGCTGTCAAAAGTGACTTTGGTGTTATATTTGAGGTTAGCTTACTACACTGTAAAAAATATTAGAAATCACAGCCTGCTCTGTGTCATGTTGAGAAAAGATATATACAGGTCACAGATACTAGATTGACTCTCAAGGAAGGTCATGAAAAGCGCTGTGATCATCTTTGATGAATTGGCAATATGTGGAGAGTTGTCAAACATACAAAGTTTAATTACATTTTAAATGACAAGTAATCAGTAACAGTGGGTAGAGGGATTTCGTTTGCTCAGTGACTAACGTCATATGACAGTTTGAAAATCGCTGTTGCTGGGATAGAACGTTCAGCACAGCCTGGTTGTTCAACTTAACACCGTTATTTCCGCAATCCTTTTAACATTCAAGAACTGATAATACACGATACCGCACTGTTGGGTACGTCTCTGATTTATTGTGTCATTGAGCTTAAATAAGGTTAACAATTTAATGTCAATATGATAGATGTAAAAATATCACCAATACGAAACTTGGAAATTACTAGATCCTAACATTAGTTCTGATTTTCACCGCGTCTCAATCTAGATTCTGTAAGCTGTACTCACATAATGTAAAACGCTCAAACTGTGGTTATAAAGTAAGCAGTAGGTTTTAATGCCATGGCATGCCATCTATACAAAATGCTGAATTGGAGAACGCAATCTGCGACATCATATGCCAATTACGAGGCATTCAAATATACACTGTGGTTTTTTATCTCTTTCCAACACATAATATATTACGTCCAGCATTTTTTCATGAGTGTTTAACATTTTAAATAAACTAATTTCATAGTTGTCGCTGCGGGAACTTTACAAGTTCTATCCAGATTTGCTCAATCGCGTCACTGGTATGAATTAACTTAAATTTAAGGTGGTTGTGAACATAAATACATACACCGCCACCACGCCCAACTCTATCCTTTCTAACAAATTGAAAGTTATCTATGAAAAGAAGCTCATTACCTATATCAGGAGATAACCAAGTTTCGCTTATAGCAAGAATATCCAATTTCGATGTAATTATATATTCATTGACTTTATTTAGTTTTGGTAATAAAGATTGACTGTTTACATGCGCAACCTTCATTAAATGGTTCTCCACTCACCTAAAAAAATTAAAAAATAAGAATAAAATTTGTGTGTTTTAACAAACAAACAAAAAACCAAAAAAAATTATAATATAAATGTAAATAAACAAATGTAATCTAATTCTAAAACAAAATTATTTGCAAATCGATAAAATTTTAAATAAACTGCAGTGGTCTGCTGACCATGTGCAAAGATAAAGTTTATGTACACAATTTCACAGCACTTCACTTTACAGACATTAATTTTTGCAAGTGGAAGGTGTTATTCACGATATTTATTTTGTTGTCTTGCTTTATAAATACTTTTGCATCTGCAGACCAAACGTTTTAACTGATTTCTCGCAAAAACATTTCTGTTCCGTTATTACCAAAAGTTGACCTTGGAATTGACGTTTCCCTTTCTGATACGGGTACAAACATGTATATGTTGCTAGGCAACACTTTTAATTCCTAGGTTTAAAATTTCCTTTACGTTCGACGAACTAAAAGTAAGCTCTACTTGTCTGAAGACTCAACATTGACAACACAACGCAGGTGCGACGCTTCGTCGCTACAGGCTGCCACCCAGAAGTAGAATGATCTTCAACTCGAAATCTTCCATATAGTATGGCAGCGGGCTTGATTTTCAAATATTACTCACGTTCACGATGGGACCCGCAGTGATTCAGCGTGACCTGACTGTTTTCACGTCACGCGCCCATCCCTAGCGCATACAATAATTTATGTACAGACCGGGATATTCACAATTAAAACCAGATTTCTAATTTCTTCCAAAACCTACCTGTAATGTTTTTTTTTATTAAAATATTATTGGTTGTGTGACATTTTAACGATGAGCGTGGACCAAATGCTACTTTATTACACCCTATATCTGGGTAGCTCATGAAATTATTTTTTTTACCATTGCAACTATATGCAATACTTAATATTTTATTTTATTCTAAATAGCTAAAATACAAAAAACCCAAAATTAATACGATTTTTTTTTAGTTGGTCATGGGTTGAATCGTTATTTTTTTTGTTAATGGCATTTCAATGTTTTTTTCTAAATAGGAAAAATGTCAACAGGCGAAAAAATATTTTTGTGGATGTGGTATAAAACTCAATTTTTTTCTAATTCATAATTAATATAGGACAAAATATATTCTTTTTTTCCAATTCATAATTATGCAAAATTTTGATTTTAAGATATTCTGGCTTACGATTTTAGAACTAGTATTAACTATCATTAAAACAAAACGTTGAAATGTCATTTTAAAACAAAAAATAATAGCGACTCAACTCATGGCAAACTAAAAAAAAATTATTATTTTTTTTGTATTTTCGCTGTTTAGAATAAAATAAAATACTAAATATTATATATCGTTGCAATGGTAAAAAGAAATGGAATTTATTGGAAAAAAGATTTATTTTTGACTTCCAGAAAACTACCCGCTGTAAAAAACCCTGCTTGTTCTCAAACTCAAATGCACTTGCCAAAATTCAAATGTCTTCTTTCGTATACGCGGGAGGTTCGAAAATATGAAAATGGTTCAAGAATAAAGCACCGCTATTTTTCAAAATACATTAAAATGTTATTTGAGAAAGTTGCTTAGAATTAAAAGTAGGTGTCAAAATGTAAAATCACAGCCACCTGCTCTAAAAAACAATTTTTCACTGTTTTTTTTTATTCTTCCACTACCCTGCAAATTACCAAACGCGATACTTCAAAGTTAATTTATTGACGAATACGATAAGAGTGTATTGTCGAATTTTAGTTTGATTCACTTTTCCTAAAATGTATGTGACCCGAAGTTGATGCTAAAAATCTCATATTTGTGTCAACAAAAACACAGGTATCTTACAAAAATTAATAATACGCCATCCAAACATCAATAGCAATTCAAAGTAATTATAACGTTTAATAGAAATGTTATAACAAATATTTCCAACTAATATTATTGAATATTTTCAAAAATAAGGGTACCTTATTCTTGAACCATTTTCATATTTTTGAACTTCCTTCGTATACGAAAGGGGATATAATTTTGGCAAGTGCATTTTTAGTTTGAGAGCACAAGCAGAGTTTTTTATAAAGAGTGCTTTTTTTGAGAAGTTACAAACAAACTTTTTTCCCTCTTTGTAACCCAATCCGGGGACATACTGTATAGATCTAATTGTAGTTATCTATTTGAGTCAGGCATAAGTAGTCAGTAGTCAGGAAAGGAATTTCATGATTATTTTTTATAAAGATCGAGTTTACATATTACAATGAGTGTCGAAGAATCTACTTTAGCTAAATAACGGCTTCAGAAAAACATATTTTACGTAATTGAAATGAATAACTACAAAATTAAACCAGCCCTTTATTTCTTTTTATTGGTAATATTAATATAAGCTAACTTATTAGTCAACCAACATGATTCTTACAAAATAAGTTAAACATTTATTGGAATTTAACCTTTTTTAAGTATACATAATACACCAGGAAAGTGTCTGTACTATGCTCGGTAACTTAAAGTACTCGGCAAACGGCCTCGTATTTCAAACTCTTCCTGTAAAGCATCGCTTTCCTGACTTATTATGTAATATGCTTTTACTGCTAATAAAAAAATAAAATTGGGTTGTAAAGAAACACGACTGACAACAAAACCTTTTACTGTAAAATAAAATTACAACACCATGTTTTGATTTCATAAAACATTGAGTTAATAGATAATGGTCACTAAATGTTTTGCAGTACTAACACTAACGCAGTTAAAATGGTTACTTCCTTAACATTTTCTCTGCTATATATCCGTTGATGCAGTTTTGAATTTGTACGGACTTCAAGCCGTATGTGTCTCCGGGTTGGTCCTTACATTCAACTACCATTTGATGGGCTTGTTGCAAAACCTCTGCATCGGGCTCGCCGAACATGGAAACCAATTCCACCAAATAGTTTTCCAGTTTGTCTGCGTTGACATGAGCTGCATCGTCAATAATTTGCTTCTTCTTCCAAATGCAGCCCCATAGGTCATTAAGGGCTTGGTTGTCTTCTGGCATTTGATCAATGCCATTAAGTTTTGGAATACTCAGCGCCCTTGATCCCATTTGCATAGCGCAGCTAAACGATTGTTCCATAGTTTCTCTCAACACCGTCGGCATTTGGTTAGACTGCCCGATTGATCGGGCCTGCACCTGCAAAACGATTTGATAAAGTCAAAAACTATCATTATAATTGGTTTCAGACTAAGAGATAATTTATTATGCAAAATCAAGAAAAAACTTTCAAAATGCATATTATTGATCTTTGAACGTCGAAGCAAATAGGTCAGCAGATAAATATTAATTACAGTGTGTTCGTGCTTCTTTTATCATTTTCTTCCAACCGGGAATAAAATGAAGTACGCTTTTAATACTTAATGTACTTCTTTATTCCTCCTGAGGATTACATACCATTATTATTACATCCTGCCATATCTATTATGTTTGCATAACATGCACAAACTTGTTTACCTAACAAAAAATTAGTTAACTACTGGATGTTTGATAATTATTGATTTACCTTGAATTCAAAATCAAGAAATTTACACTTACAGTTAAGAACAAACATTTGTACGGACCTTTGAAGTAAACTTCGTTAATCCCTCGACTGAAAATGCTTTTTCTCAATCTCGGGATAAAAGTCGTAGTGTACTCGCTTCGTGCACAAATAACTATTACTAATTACAAATACTGTCGTCTAGCGTTATTTGTTCAAAGGAAGATTCAGTAGTACTACGGTTCCAATTTCCGGGTTTTATTCAAAAAAATTAACACATTTTTTTGTTTTATTTGATTACAAGACTATGTGGAATTTATTTATTTATTTATTTAATACTCAGCTGCGACCAATTTATGGTCGATTTAGTAAAATTCAGTATTTTGGTTCGGCACATATGTGTGTTGTCGTAGGCAGTTTTCTACTTAGCATAGGTCCCTGCTAGAACTGCAAGTGCTCCCCCGAGTGCAGTAATAATTGTCGCTAGATGGCGATATAGTTTGACGTCGTTTTCGGGCTCGCCAAAAATGTCAGAAAGGTGTTAGCACGTTCGTTTTGTTTTCTTGTGCCGGATCTTTGATCATCGGGCTCTGTAAGCGTTCCTGAGATGGATTGATGCATTACTGGAATTAATAGCGTCATATATTCGACCTGAATATATATATAGCCTTCGCCCTACGGGCTAAGCTACTAAAATAGAGAGGAAGCCTACAGCATTGCCGAGTAGCTTACAGCTTAGTCTGGGCTTGTTCCTGCTGCTCCTGAGTCTATCAAGCAGTTTCCAAGGGAGCCTCCGGTGTTGGCGGAAACTGCTGGAAACTAACATCGTCTCCACCCCGTACTGGATGGGGTTTGAACCTAACGGCTTTATTACTTGATCGATAAATTTCTATGCCTTCGACTTATTCGCTAACGGCTACTCCGTTGCCTTATTAAATTGTAATTCATGTGTGTATAAAATTAACGCCAGTTTCGAGCTGAGTTTAATTCAGTTATAAATAACGTCGCTTTGTACGAGGTACACTGCTAAAGTTCGTAGAATCAAGTACTCCTTGCATTGCCAGCGTTCTGCAATTGTCATATTCGTAAAATTTGACGTTTTTAATCTATAATTTAGTTGACAGTTCGATTTCAAACCGAGCAGTTTCGTTTCAACAGAATTTAACAGAGTAATAATTGTGTGAAAAATGGAAATTTCGAATCGCGATTTTCGAGTGATGCTCTTGTATGATTTTCGATACGGTTTAACACCGCAGCAATGTGTGGAAAACCTTAGTTCGTTATTTGGGGATGAAGCACCATCCAAAACTACGGTTTACAAATGGTAGAATTCAAGCGTGGAAAACCAACGTTTGATGACGATTTTCGCGAAGGTCGTCCATGCATCTCTGTTGTCGCGAAAAATATCGATGCTGTGCGTGAAACGTTTTTATTACATCGGCATGTGATATATAGTGATATACATCCTTAGGTATTTCGGCGAAACAAATACATACGATTTTGCACGATCATTTGCATGTTCGGAAGCTTTGTAGTCGTTGGATCCCTCACAATTTGAAAGAAGAACAAAAACAGGCACGTGTCATGTAGTGCAAGAAAATGCTAAAAAAATTCGAAAGTGGTCGTTCAAATTCTGCATATAACATCGTAACAGGTGACGAATCTTGGATATATTCATATGAGCCTGAAACTAAACAGCAATCGACTATATGTAAAATGAACCTAAACTTTCAAAAGTGGTTCGTTCAAGAAGCGTTTCGAAAAGAATGATTGCCTGTTTCTTTGGAAAAACGGGTCATGTTGCAACTGTTGCATTAGAGGATCGCAGGACAGTTAATACTGACTGGTATACTTCAATTTGGCATCATGACAATGCAAGCGCTCACACTGCACGACGAACTGTCGAGTTTTTGAGAAGCAATAAAGCGATTTACATAACGCAATTTGTGTTTTTTTTACATTTTCCGCAGTGCCCCTCGTATGCTAATAAACTAGCTGAGTGGATGGTTAACTTACGTATGTTTGTTCCATAACTATCGCCATATTAAGTTTGCTGGACTAAAACATACAGATATCTGATTGTGTCAGTACCCGCCAGGTGCAATTAACACATTAAAGATGGAACGTAGTAGCGCAATAGCGTTCATTCAGTATACGGGATGTTTCTAAATTATCTGTTTTGGCTAATTTACAGTTTAAAGTAATTCATTTTGGAAAATAGCTTATATATTGACTCAGCAAAGGCTGCGTTTTCCTATGCACACTGTCTCAGGTTGGATCTGTTAAGATTGTGATATTTATGTCATATGATAGTTATTTTGTGATAGTATTGTTATTGTTCGTTAATGCCAGTAATTACAAATCGATTTTATTCCCCTGTTATTAATCCATTATCTATTTGAAACATTGTACGATTTTTCGAACTGTGGGTTTTCATATTTTATATTGTATTGTTACCTTGAGCAATTTACTGGTTCGTTCGCTCAAACGAACAAGGGGACATAGGCCTGAACCATTTGGCGCCCCTATAATTTCGATCTTTTAGTTTTCAAGGTAAGTTACCTACTCCCTTCCACTGAGTTAGTACGAGTGCATGTTTCGATTCAATATCGGCAATTATTAATGTAATACAGCCAACAGCCGTTAGGCCAATTATAGGCGTCGTTGTATATTTTATGGGGACTTCCAAGCCCACTAACGACTGTCATGGTGTTATTATGACAATTGTACATCATAGAAATAGTACGAGGAAGTCGCAGATTTGATTTGTATTTATAATGCTCTAGAAAATAGAATGGAAAAAAATATCTTTACGCCAAAACAGCTAAACCATAATTTAATGTGTATGTTGCTCAAAAGATGGCTATTTTGTTAAAATGGTTGTCGAGAAATGATCTCTCCTGAATATTCGTGTTTAATTTTGGAAAATAATTAAAAAGCTGGATAAAAAGACACCATTTTATTGTTAAAATTTACTGCAGTACTTGATAGCTGTGTGCAATGTTGGTTAATGCTTAACTAATTTTAAGAGCAGTATTATCTGAGAAGCATTAGAATACCTTTATCTCAAAATTTCTACATTGCACTATTCCTTTGAACTCTTGTTGTAATTATTGAATAGTAAATTACTGTACTCCCTATTCGAGAAAGCACAATCAACTGATAAAGATGGTATATAGACGAGTAATGACGGACAGTTTACTTATAGTTGCGGTAGGTTAGGGTTTCCTAAGTTGGGTTTATTAGGGTAGATTAGATTAAATTAAAAATGCGAAGCATATAAGTCAACATATAATTTAGATTGTATTTAGCTTAATTAGATCGCAATGGATAAATTGCGTTCCACTTTACTTTCAGAAATAAAATATATCTTGAAAAATATACGTAAGAAATTTAGTGAAATATTTTCAACAAGAAAAATTTCGATTGAACTCAATAATGCTTACACATTTTCCAAATTTTATAATAATAAATAGAGTTTCGTGTACCCTCTACCAGTTTTGGACCTAATGACTAAATGATGGTCCAGCTTGTTTAGGTTACCTTCCGAGTGTGGCACGTTTTTCCCCCTTCTCCTACTGCCCTAGTTGTGATTTGCCGATGAAGCAACATGGGCCCCGACCCTGGATTAATTTATTTCAATCATTAGTGTAAGGGGATTTTCTCAGCTTAAACCCCAACAACACGTGTAGAAAATCAAGTGCATCCAAGGCAAGTTACAAATATATATTCTTAAATTAATTTAGTACAGAAACTGAAGCATCCACTGCTAAAGGTAATACTTATGTTATATTATTAATAGCAATAATTCTGTAACTTGTAGATCCCATCATCAATTTGAATAATTACATGTCAGAGTTAATGAGATCACGATACTTGCATACGATAACTTACCAAATTTTGAAGCTTACATCCGTATTCTGGCAACGCTCATAGTTTTATTACCAACTCATATTCCACATCATTCTATTGAGACGTGCGTCTGCAGATTTTTCGTTTATTTCATATTTTCTAAATTAAAGTGTCGTACTTTGTAACGATCCATTAAGATTAGAATAAAATAACATGTTTGTGGCAATAATGCGTGATTAATGTTTCACAATTTGACCATCTGTAACAGTTTATTTTACTTAAAATTATTGCCCTTGGCACGTATCTACACCCCCAGGGCCAGCCTTTACAATTTTTTCAATTATTGTTAAATGTCTGTAAATAATTTTAACTTGTTACGTGAACAGGTATCAGATCATTGTACCTAACTGTTAACTTGAAACAAATACGCCTTGGCAAACATAAAATATATTAAATATAATAGTAATTTATTATACAAGACGATAAAGTAAAATTTTATCCACGAGTGAATCGTTTAACGTCGAGACGAAGTCGAGACGTTAATGATTCAAGAGTGGATAGAACTAACTTGATCGTCGTGTATAATACAATATTTTTTTCTATAGCAAGAACTTTAATAATTTCAAAAGAAAATTATGACAGTCAATCACATTTCAAAATGTTAATAGCTAGATTGGGTTGCTACTATAATACGAAGCTGTCATATTTAATTTAAACAAAAGTTAGAAAATTAAATTACTTTATCTATCCTTGATGTTAAAGTGCTACTTTATCTACCCTTGCTGTTAAAGTAAAACTTGACCTTTTGTTTTGAGTTGATAAAAGCACACTTTAACATGTGCTATAGAAAAAAAGATTTTTTATCTTTTTTGCTATATTTCGTTTCACATAGCTTTCTACGTAAACTGATAATAAGGTATCGATAAATCTATAATTTTTCTACGTTTTAAATTTCTCTAGAAACATTAAAAAATTGGCAACCGCCGCATACAAACACTAAATTGTATCGTGTAGTATGTACATTTTCATAGAAATAAAGGAAAATGAAATCTTTATATTATTTAACCCTGTGCATTTAATTGATTTAGGAAACAATATCGTGTTTTAAGACATCTTTAAAGTACAAACAGCTGTTTGTCTAACTAATGTTAGAAACTCAACAAAAAAAACACTACTAACACGACAGCTTGTGTTAACGTTATTTATTCTACGATTATTGATAAGAATGTTTTCTGAAAGAGCTAAATTTTAAAAACAACTTGAAGCTGGCACAATTCACGTTAACAACAGTGGAATCGCTAAGTTTCAATGAAAAAGGCAATTATCTATAATGTAATAACTAAACATTTCTGAAAAATCTTGACTAGTAATTGAAAAAATGTGTAGGTGTATTAGTAGTCTGTTAATACTAGAAATGGTGGATAATTTCTTATTAACATTTAATTTTTGTGATCAAAGGTTCAGCCTAAATAATTATAGCATACATTTATATTTACTTTGAATTCTACTAGACAAAATACACACATAATAATTTGGAACCCCTTAATATAAGTTGTTGGAATATTTACAAATAACGACAGATAATATTTTGAACTGTAGTTCATCATCTCTAAGCAATAAAAAATAGACCCTAACAAACAGTATAGTTGATAATGTTTTTTAATTAGATTGTCGTCCGCCCATTTTAGAGCTTACAGATTAACACTTTTTTACAACAACATTTGCAATGGATTCTTTGTTTCTCTAGAATCTGTTATTTTTAACGATAGGGTAAATAAGAGAAACTCCATTTAATTAAATTACTTTGAATATGTTAACATGCAATATAATTGAGTATAAAATAATAGTTCGTGTCAATCGTTA
The DNA here is from genome assembly GCA_940337035.1 of Agriotes lineatus. Classification (NCBI taxonomy): domain Eukaryota; kingdom Metazoa; phylum Arthropoda; class Insecta; order Coleoptera; family Elateridae; genus Agriotes; species Agriotes lineatus. Next base: position 204,624 of record CALNHX010001393.1, on the reverse strand, counting down.
TAATTAGTAGTTGTTAGCCAGTTATCAGCCTCCAATTCAAGTAAAAACAGTTCGTGTAGACCTCCATCGTTCGTTGATACATACACGACACAAAAAGCAACATAAATCATATATTAAAAATCTAACCTGAAAGTAGGTAGCAAAAAGAAGACCAGCAAGCACTATAAACTTCATCTTGAGTATGACTCAAAGTATTGAATTAATCAATTTATATGCCGACGTAGTATCTGCGACCTCTCTTATAATAAATAAAGGTCGCAGTTATAACTGATACTAGGCTTTTTAAAAATATACATCTTGTATAAAAACATATTATTGCTGATTTGCTGCATTATTTGTATGTTGCGTTCTGGGCGAGTAGCTGCTTATAGCTGAATTACTTGTTAACGACTACGGTTAAATAAGATTGCGTTCTCTGTGGAAATACAATGAGAAAACGGTATAAAATCGAAACTTAGTTTTCGCATTCTTAGCAGTAAAGTAACTTCAATATCACCTTCTATATAAGTGATTTGATTCTATATCAATGTAACGTAACAATTAACGGTGTACTTCTTAAAAAATGTCGGACACCGTTAGTGACTACTGTGACTTTAATTACCTGAAATTACTTTGTGTATTTATTATTTGTCTATTCATTTAATAACATCAGAATTATATTCGGTAATCTTCACATATCTAAATGCTTCCATAAAATATCTCTGTTGACAATTGGGGTGTATAACTCGATGTTGCCTGCAAGGAAAAGTTTAGATTTATTGAGGTAAAAACTTCACATTATTATTTAGCCCAAACTTAACTTCGAAATACTTAAATAGTACGTATATAGATTTGGCTACATTTTTTAACATAAGTAGAACCTAATTTCGTCATCATAATAGGATTAATGGTAGTTAAAACTTAGCAGCACCAGAATGTAACCAGATACTAAAGTAATGCATAAAATTATATTCACATCTGCTTAAGTGAAATTGTTAAAACTCAAAATCCTGCAGATTTATTCACCTGCCACCGATATAAACAAAAGAAATCGCAAACTATAGTCTGGCGGTTAAAATATTGTTCACTTGGTATAATTTGTTCCTACATTGTTTTATTGGCTTTATGCAAACTCTGCAGTTAGTCCTAATCTATTTCTGTTTGCTAGGGCCTGCCACATCTCTTCTATTTCGATTCTATCACATGCATTTTCCCACAAAGCATACATAAACCGCATTTTCATGTTCACGTACTTTTTCTATAAATTTTGTAGGTGTAAAGACAGGGCTTGAACACCCACCGAGCCCCAATTTAAAACCGTGATGAATTTGATTTTTTTTTCTTCACATGTTTATGCAACCTATTTGTATTTATTTGATTGTATTTGTACAGTATACAAATGTTTTTCTTGTTGTTACAGTGTTGAAATCATTTAGATGCAGTCAAGAATTGTTTCGTATAATTTTTCGTTTAAATACATACATATGCAGTTTAGAGGGTTCGAGTGACCTGCAGTTTATAAGAAGTGTATATTTGGTTGCATACTCATTTCTCGTTTTTGAAAATCCTTGAACATTTAGGGGATTATAGTAAAATTTTCAAAATAGATTGATAGTACAATTTCCGGCGGCCATTTTATGAGACTGATTTCGTCAGGTTATTTTCTTCTGGGGCTGCATGTGATTTGGAATTTTCACTTGAAGTGGATAATGTAAATTCCAAAATTATTAGTGAATTCTGTCATCAGCTTTAGGAAATGCTGTGTGAAATTGCTAGAATGAAGCCAGTTATACTGGCAGTATTATTCATTTATGCAAAATTACTCACCTTAGGCCATGCACCAGCTCTGGTCTCTTCGTAATCCTCCTCGCATTCCTTTTGCGTCTTATTCGTACGAAATTCTGCATGTGCTCCCTCTGCGGCATTGATCCCGCTTGCTGAAGCACCTGGGTTACCAACTCCCACACAGTTCTAAGTACCTCAATTCGTTTGGCGTTTCTTTCGAAGTTTGGAACACAAGGTTTTTCTCAAGTGTTCCAGCATTCCGAGACTTGGGAACCATATGACTTTTCCCCAGTGTGAAGGTTGGAGAGGTACCAGTTGCTCATCGGGTTCCACACTCATTGGTGTCCCCATTTCCGAGACTGTCATCCTGAACAGCTGCTCTGACAGAGCTGACCTGCTGTGCAGCACCAGGTACCTCGTGTATAGCTAGCGTCTGATTAATTCACCATCTGATTTTTCGAAACTGAAATACGTATTGTCAGTTCTACTATTATGAAACTCTAAACGTGTTCGAGTACCGTTTTAGGTTGTGAAATTCTGTATAACTGCGATGTTCGCCTAGTGCAGTCATGTATGTGGAAATAGTATATTGTCTAACTAGTGCTGAGTTGGATATTTCACACGAATGCGATAGTTCAGCCACGAGCCGAAGGCAAGTGAGTCATTCGCAGAAGTGTAAAATATCCAATCAGCACGTGTTATACACTATACTTTTCCGACGGCCACCAATATACTATTGATTCTTTATAATATAAACCAAATTTACCACTTTTAACCGCAAAATGAAACAATTATTGTTTAAACATCAACTTAAATTGTCATACTATATCTGTCACATTAGCTTACTAGATTTTTGAACCGGACTGTTTCGCGACTTGCGCATTGTTTTATGCCGAATCGTCCATTTTAGTTGCTACAGGAGACCATGTCGCACTAGTGTTACAAGACGGAAAACGCACACTCCACGTGACCTTTTCAGGTGACCTGTGCAATGTGTCACTTTCAGTAACACCAAGCCATGCCATTTTTGGCATTTTTCGTAGTGGTCGTCAGAAAAGGTTATTTTCAAGTTATGTATTTAATATTTTTCTCGATTGGCTATACTGTCTGTTAGCAGTTTGGTCGCGTTCAAGCGTTGCTCAACACTTTGAAATTTAATTATATTTTGCGAGGGTTTATCGGGAGCTTGAATATTGAAATTAACTCCTTATTAGCGCCGAAAATGCACAGTTTTAAGTGTAAAACCCCTAGGCGAAATGGTACCAATTCGAATAGATCGCGGCTAGATAAATTAATTGATAGTTGAAGCGATTTGATGATAACTCCCGTTTATCGTTATCGCAGTACTTGCATTTTTAAGTCACTATACCTTACAGTTGAGATACGTCTACTCGAGCAAATGGCGAGTTAAAATCGTAGAGTTCTGTTTTTCACTCTAAATTTATTACCATTAAAACCTTATACATTATATTAGTAAAACTAAAATTGAATCTACTATTCCAATTACAAACAAATATTCTAGTATAGATTTGTTTGGCCTTCTTCGAGTATGGTGCAGGGTTTGTATGGGTACATACGGTAAATAAATAATTAGGATATTTTAAGTTATGGTGTTTTCTATCTGTTATTATTTTTATGAAGCAGCTAAGTGGTTTAGGTACTTACACGGACACCTGTAGGTTTTCTGGTTTGGACCGTCTCGAACCAGCGGCGCTTTCGGAATTAGCTGGTGAAAGTTTGCTACACTACGAGGCAATTCCTGAACCGCCGTGTTGTGAATGATATATTATTTTCTTTTCGTTTGTCTACAGAAAAATTCCCCGTGTAGCAAATAACATTGTCCTGATATATGGTATTAGTTTTTCCCTGTAATACTGTCATCCTCTGATTTCTTTATAGTCATCAATAATTAACTCCTCTCTTCTAGTTAAGTATTTTTGTTCTTTGTTAACCTCTTGTTGCTAGTTGCTCATGAGTCTTTAGTATAATTTGAATCTGTCATTTCCATCCCATCATTATACTCCAATCGTTAGTTAATATATTTTGCCATTTATCTTTTTTATATATGGTTAGCTTTTCTCGTACCTTTAGGTCAGCTTTCTATATTTTTTCAAAAATTGATCACCATAAAAGTGTGCTGGAGGCCCGTCTCTAGCTACGTCGAAGACGTCGTGTATCCTTTATTAATGAGATGTTCAAATTATTTGAGCACCAACAAGTTTACTTACTCTCAAGCACACTGATATAGGTAGAAGAAAACTCCTAAACTTCACTATATATGCAGCACAATACAACCCTTGAAACTTTAAAGTTTGAATAAAAGGAACAATTCTTTACACAGGGTGTAGAAATGCTTTACGCACCACAGGGATTTCAATGGTAATTTTTTTATATGAAAATATTTGCTTCCCTAATTATTTTAGAGCAAACTTGTATGAAAGTTTATTGTAGAGAAAAAAATGTTGTATACATTTATGCTAGCATTTGTCATTTTACATTGCGGAAAACCAAAAATTTAAAGAAATAAAATTACAATTTTTAGACAAATCAGTGGTGCCTTGAAATTATTGAAGCATCTCAAAATATCAACAAATGAGTTTGCTATTTATTTGTTTGCATCTGTCAAATGTAGCGCCAACCATGGCACTTATTGCACCTGATCTGCTTGCAGCATACCACCACTTCACAGTTTGCACTGATTTTTGAAAAAATGAAAATTCTAGCTTCTTTCATTATTAGGTTTTCTGACGTAAAATGACAAAAATGATGGCATAAATGGATGCACAATTGTTTGCTCTACAAAAAACTATTTACAAGTTTGCTATAAAATAATTAGGGAAGCAAATATTGTCATATGAAGAAATTACCATTGAAAACCCTATGGTGCGTAAAGCATTTCTACACCCTGTATAGGTTTATTGACAATTTTCGTTTTGGTCAGTAGTCTATTCTAGTTGTATTTATGGGAACAATTATCTATCTAAGCAATAGTATCATAACATTATGCCACTTAAGCTTACGTCTATATTACTAAGGCGTTATAAACTGTTCTTATTTTTGAGAATATGCGAAATATCACAAAATTATCTTTACTTTACTTACCTTTAAGTTGTTACGCTTGTGGCATCGACGACAAGCCCCTGAGGAGCCCAATCAACTTGCAACACCGCTCCAAAGCTCGATCAGTTCCCCCAACTGTCACTCAGACAGCCGCTAAACGCCAGTTGTCATTTAACCGCAAGAAATTACAATTATAACATCTCTGTAATAAACTTCTTAAGAAGAGATTCCCAAACTAATGCATTTCTTTCGCCTAATACTTGTTGCTATAATATCGAATTACGAAAATAAAATCAAGTAGACGTAAAAACAACTATACATACCCTGTACTTAACAGTCAAAAACCTATGCAATGCTTTCTGTGTTTCCTATATCAGTCAAAATGACCTGAAGCTCCTTCCGTTAGAAAGTGGTACCCGCTCTCAAAAACTGCCTTAAGCACGCTTTGTTAGTATCCACATACTATCACCAAAGAACGGGAAATCCCGAGTTTACCACATTTTTACCACGAAAAACTTTTTTTATTCGCAATCACATTGTAATGTGTCAATTTCATGACTTGACAACAGCTGGGAAATAGATGATTACTGGAAACTAACCAGGAAATTATTACATACCCCGAAAAATATTACATACCTGAAGAGTGGGGTGTTTCCATGGTAACAAAACATTGAGTGGGTTGTTTTCATGGTAACAAAAATATTAGCTACATCAAGATATCTATTATTCAGAATTCAATTGTAGTTATTTTTAAAATTAGATGATTGCAAATAAAATAGTATACATACCACGGTGGAAAGTTTCATCCCAGTCTCGAGATAAAGTTAACCTCGACGCTACGCGTCTCGGTAAACTACCTAATCTCTCGACAGTAATGAAACACTTCCCACCTCGGTATGTAATATACTATTCTACGGTCACCTTTAAAACTGACTATTAAGCGCTCACTGTCAATGCGAAAAGTTAGCGATTCACACATTTTTTCCCTAGTAACCATTTTAGCATCGCAACCACGTAAACAATGTCTTAATGAAATAATCGCGTCACTTCATTTTACTTTAAGCATCGGCATGGCTAACCTGATTATTAATTTAATTCGTAATTTTTCTGGAACTGGCTAAAATTATTGACAATTGCATCACGGTGCGTCCATCATCACGCAACAGATTTATTGAGTTTGTGAGTTTTTGTGAAGTTGAAGATGGAATCTGAAGGTAATTGCACCCCGCCTGAAGTATTTGAAGCGACCCAGACAGCAACCAACGAGTGTTGTTGCCGGCCAAATCACGCGGCCTTTATGAACGGCGGTACAACGACTTCATCAAATGGTGTGTATCGAAATTTCAATTATTTAACAATTTTGTTATTTATTTAGAACCGTAGAAAAAATTTTGTATGTATTTCGAGTGTAAAGAGCCATGTTGGTATTCGGTTGCTTTTTCGCGCCTCGCTGCCGGTCGGCACGAAACTCGCATCCTCATACCAAAATGGCTCTCTTTACACACTAAATACATAAATATCTATTATGCACAGTTAAATTCTGTCACCAATTTCTGATAACAAAATCTGTTATTATTTTTCTGCCCTCTCTTCTTTTTTAAAAACCCTTGTAACTCGGATATTAATTTTCATATGCTTCGACTGTATTTATTCACGACTATATACAACGTAAACTACTAACATTAGTACAATATGCTTTTGGCACGTAACAAGATATCACTGGAGTTTACTTTTATTGTCGTAGCCCCTTTTAACAGTTTATTATAACGCAAATGACATTTCTAGTAGCTTTAAGTTGTTAGTTGTGTTGTGGCATAGTTACTTTTTATGTATTGTATACTTAAAGCAGATGTATCACGATTTAATTATGCTACCTGTTTACTTTTGTGTTCTTTGAGTTGTTTGAAAATATTCTATCATTTTATTTGTATTCCTACGGGTGTCTTAAAATGAATTACATCTAGTATGCTTTGAATTTCCCATAATGCAATCTAAAATTTTACTTGAAATTGGCAAGACCGTAAGTCTATGTCAAATTAGAGGTTAGCAGGTTAGATTTTGCGTCAGTCTGTGTCAAAGCTGTGTGTCAAGAGACTCATCACAGGTTTCAGTAATTGTGTGTCTTTTTTTCAAAAAATCTATGAGTATAACACCTCTTGGATCCCAAAAAACTGATGGCCGGTGGTTTGCCTGGAAACCTTGGGGGCGGCGAATTACTGTGCCGCTATTCCAAGCTGAATTGTTTTGTCTCAATATCGAAGTGATAAACCCAGTTTTCGTCCATTGTAACGGTTTTGTTAAAAGAAAATTCAAGGAAAACGTCAGAATAATTTAAAAGTTGCTCTTGAAAAGGTGTCAGCATGCCATGCGGGGCTTCTCCCTGGCAAATAACTTATTCCGGTGTAACTGATGGTGTCAAATAGATCTAACCGATCAATTGATAATCTTTGTACTTCTTACTATCTCACCCATTATAATTCTTCTGTCCTGCATATACCAATTTTTCCACTTTTGCCATCATTTCTTCATTTTGTGTTGTTCACTTCTTTCATCGTCTTCTAAGTTTATTCTTCTCCATGTTTAAATTCTAACTGTCGATTCTGAAGGCGTATACTTTTTTTAAACGTTCCGAAATGTGCGTAAAGTGAATCACCTCTTTTATGAGAAATATTACCACGCGGTTTTTTTTTCATTTTCGATTACTCTGTTATATTGTGTTTTATCAATTAGAAGTTAATACTTAAACGAAACTTTACGAAATTAATTTACAGGCTCATCTACCAAAAATTTGACAATTATGGCAATTACAAAATGTTATTATTATTATTATTATTATTAACTAAATACAAGGGCAGAGATAAATCTATTATGCCCAATATACAAAAAAAGGTCTATATGAAAAAAAAGTAAGTAAAACTAAACTTAAATATTATGCACACGAGTCGTATCTACTTTTGAAAGCGCTGACACTTGGTGCGGTCACAACGGAGTCGGGAAGAGCGTTCCAATTGGTGAATATCCGGTTTGCTAAAAAATGTTGCCGGTGAGAAGTTCTGAAAGGCTCCTTTGTTAGCTTCAATGAATGTCCTCTTAAGCGATCGTTCATGTTACACATAAAAATAGTTTTGAGATCTGTGGAAAGTTTGTTGTGGAGTATTTGGTAAGTTAATATGGCATCTCCACGACGTCGCCGGTCCTGTAAGAAGAGAAGTTCCAAACGAGATAGACGTTCTTCGTAAGACATCCATCGAGACCCAGAGATCATGCGGATGGCTGCTCGTTGTGTTCTTTCCATGAGTTGTATGCCCCTGATCAGAGAGGGGCTCCAAACTTGAATGGCGTACTCAAGGTGAGGTCGGATGTACGATTTATACAGAGTCAAGAACAGACTTGGGTCTAATTGCTGGAAGCTTTTAGAAAGTAAATATTTTGATGTATTGGCTTTTTTGACAGCTGCTTGAACTTGTTCAGACCATGAGAGTTTATTATTTACTATGATACCTAAATCGGAGCAACTATCTCTCGGGTGGATTAGGAAATCATTTATCTGATAAGATAGACGGGGGTTATTATATCCAATATGTAAAACACAGCACTTTTCAACATTAAGAGGGATAGACCAAGTCTCACACCAATTTTGAATAGATTTCAGATCCTCTTGTAGTGTGTTGTAGTTGGTGAAAGGATTTCCGAAAAACTTACTATCGTCGGCATAAAAAGCATGACTGGACTTTATAACATGCTGAAGATCAGATGAATATAAAAGAAACAACGTTGGGCCAAGAACAGAACCCTGAGGTACACCAGAGCCTACATCATGCCAGGTTGAATATTCAGATCCAATCCTAACTTTGAACTTACGACGGGATAAAAAGGCCGAAATCCAGGATAAAAGTTTTCCTCGGATACCAAAGTGTTCAAGCTTTAGAAGAAGTTTGTTTTTTGGAACTTTATCAAAAGCTTTTGAAAAGTCCAAGTATATGACATCGATAGGTTGTTTGTCATCCAAGGCCAAAGTCCACTCGTTGAGGCAAGATAGTAGATTGGTGAGAGCGGACCTTCCAGGTATAAACCCGTGTTGCGTTGGAGGGATTATATTGTGGTTCAAAAAAAAAAACGGAAGCAGAGAATCTACAATAATTCTTTCCATGGTTTTGGCACAGACGGAGATAAGGCTTATTGGACGATAGTTGTTTGGATCAAGTTTATCACCTTTTTTAAAGATTGGAGTAACGGAAGCTGAAAGCCATATAGATGGTAGAGTCCCATGATCAAAAGAGCTTTGAAAAATGTTGCTCAGTGGATCTGCTAATATTGATGAATATTTTTTAAAAACTGATGGAGGGAACATGTCAGGGCCAGGAGAGGAGTCAATTTTGATATCCTCAAGTTTTTTTTAACAACATCAGGAGAGAAAATAATGCTTTCAAGAGACTGATGAAGTCTTGTTGTTTGGATTTGAGGTAAGGAGTCATGAAATGGGAGTGTAAACGATTTTTCGAAAGTTTTTGCTAGAGCTTCAGCTGCTGAGGCGTGCGTATCACATATAATGTTGTTGTCTCTGATAACGGGTATGGAAATATTGGATGCAAGTTTAGTTCTGGTATACTTGTAGATTGCTTTGCTGCCTTTATTTAAAAGATTTGATTCAAATTCTTTTTTGGCAAGTTTTAAGTCCCTAGATAAAGCATTTGAATATGTGCGGTGTGCTTCAAAATCTACAGTACTATTTGAAGTGCGATATTTTCTCCATAACTGCCGTTTTCGACGAGAACGTGTAATGAAACTATCGTTAATCCATGGTTTCTTGTTGTTTTGCGTGTGTTTGGTGTAGAATGTCGAACTGGAAATGGCCTCTTGTAGGAGAGAAGAGAATGTATCCCATTTTTTGTTAACATCTTCAATGTCGTAAATAAAGTTCCATTGAGTATCATGTAGGTTTGAAGATAGTTTGGTATGGTTGATACGCGCAAGTGTTTTGTGGACGTTGCGTGGATTCGGATATATAATTATTTGGAGGCGGCAAGTAATCACGACGTGGTCAGATTTACCAAGAGGTGATTTGTAGCAGATATCGTGAAGTAAGTCCGAATCGGAGCATAAAATTAAATCCACTGTAGATGGATTTTGGTTGGCTCTGAAACGTGTGTGCTCCGTGACAAGTTGGGATAAGTTGCAACTGACTAGCATTTCAGCAAAAAGTGATGAACTAGACTCGGAGTCGGAAAGGTCTGGGATAGGCCATTTTAAAGCTGGGTGGTTAAAATCTCCAAAAATAATTAATTCGTTCGATGACGATCTGATGTCTTTAATTTTTTCGCAAAGACTTGCGTCTGAGGCATGACTTACTTTTTGAGATGGAGGACGATAAATACATCCTAACGTAAATGTGAGATCCTTAGAGCTAAGATTAAGCCAGATGTTCTCGATCCGAGGTATGTTGTGTGTAGATTGTATAACTTTAAAGTTTTTAAAAGCGGACTTTTTAAGGTAAATGGCCACACCTCCACCTACTTGATTTAGACGGTCTTGACGATAAAGAGTGTAGCCGTGGATGTTGACAATGCTGTCGGGAATAGAAGGGGAAAGCCAGGTTTCAGTGATAAGTATACAATCGGGATCGCATGTATTGAGAGAAAGAGTGAGTTCGTCGAATTTTGTCAAAAGAGATGCAGTATTAGTGTATAGAAATTTGAGATTTTGGACAGATAGTAAAGATAGTGGTTTTTTGGAGTGTGAATAATCTGGGGAACACCCATTTTATATTTAATTGTCAGGTTAGATTCGCCAGCGGTAGTTCTTCTTTCTAGTTCCATCCTTAAATTCTTCAGTTCTTGAACTTGCAGCGGGGTTTTGTCATCTCCTATTTTGATATGTTTGAATTTATCGTTGGCAGTTACATCTTTTATGTTCCGAAACGTTAGCCTGGCCGTATCAGGTGAATCTAAGACTACTTTAATAGGTCTCAAGCTGTTTGGAGTTACTTTACCAACGCGCGTAAAGCTCTTAATTTTGTCTTCGCGAACGTTTGCCAGTTTTAGAATTTCTCGCACCGTCGGTAGTTCATCTGGTTGCGGAGATTCGGCTAAACCGTACAGCATAATATTATTGCTACGTATCATACGTTCACGAATCTCAAGACCCGACATTGAGGTGGTATCTACAGAGATTTGTGGTTGGGTCAATCCGTGCTGTACCATATGAGAATATTTTTTGTTAAGCTCGGATAACGAATCGTTAAGCGTGTTGTGTCCTTGCTGAAGGACGCTTATTGTTTGTCGATTAGCAGCAACTGAATTCTCGATTGCGGAAATAGCATTGTTGCAGACAGTGATATCTTCTTTTAGTTGATTATACTTCATATTTATATCGTCACGAAGTTGGTCTTGGGATGATTTTATATTGCGTAGCTCGGCCAGAAGCAGCTTAAAATCTCCAAACGTAACTGGTCGGTTATCATCGGCAGTAGTGTCGCTACGGGAACAATCTCGGCACCTCCACTAAGTTCTTTGGATAATCAGGGGGAAGATCTAAGCAAGAGACGTGGTAAATGCTGTTGCATGCGACACAGAAAATTTTGTCGTATTCTCTTCGGTCCACCTTTCGGGAGCAGATCACACAATTGTCAGGCATATTGGTAGATTTCTGTAATGTACTATGAACTGAGATGACGGGTTTGGCTATTAGTTAATAGATGACAGCCTCGTGTAATTACAGAACTCTTTTGAAACACCAGAATGTAAAAATTTAAATGATATTAATCAATCAAACAATAGATGTGTACCTTGGTCAAGAGATGTCGCCAATCGCAAGAACCAGGACTATCCGTAGAACAGGTTAGAAAGATCTTAAAATCCAAATGATTGTCTATTTTGCAATGGGTAAGTTTCGAGACTTGCAAACACTACCACTTATACACAACCAGTCCCCAAGTCACTTTGTAGAAGTTTCACCAATTTGGAGCAGTATTACCGATCGTACACACCAATGTTTACACCAAGCAATAACACGATGTTTACTAGACCAATATGGTAAAGTTGTTTTGTTCAATGGCCTTAATGAAGTCAGCATAACTATTTTCGGTTCCCTCGTAGTTTGCTTTCATTGTTAATATATTTACTATTTATCTATACAACGCCAGTTGATTGTAATTAATTTTTTCTAAGGGAAACGTAAAGTCAAAACACGTAAACAATAAATAAACACTCAAAAAATTGTGTACGTTTGCGGTATGAGCCATCGATATTTTCGTAATAAATACAAATAATTATTTAATTCATCTGTCATCTGTCAAGAAGTGACCAATGAAAACCCAGAATTTGACGTTAACTCACTAATTAAAAAAATATCAGCGGATATATCTTCCTAGAAGGCATTCAAGCCACTATTTTAAACAAATGTGATTTTTATTAGAAAAATTCAACATTAATGTTCTGTTACTATAGAAATTGCATAGTTCGTTGCTAGATTTACTGAAAATAATTTGAAAAACTAGTTTGGTTCATTGAATAGTCTCTCGAATCCCATTCGTAATCAAAGTTAAATAAATTATTTATACGGTGGTATCACTACTCATGTCCATTGGGCTTGGGATTAAGACGAGTGCTAGCGCACTCGTCCTAATCATACCAAAGCGCAATGAACATTCGTGATACCACCGTAGAAATAGTCGACATAACTTTGACTACTCATGGTATTATAAGTGATAACTCATGTGAACTGCACAGTATGATAAACTGTTCTCAATTCCGCGAATCGAAACATGAAACTGCCGACTGTTGCGTTTCATTTATCCCTATCCCTGTTCCTATAAATTCCAGAAAAAACTGCAATACTGATATATCAAATTTTATTCGCCCCATTTAATAGAAAGAAATAACTACAATTTTACTGAAAGGACAATAAATACTTGAACACTTAGTCGAAGAGAATAATTCAAAAGAATAGTTCAAGAATCCAAGTCATTGGGATTATCAAATGCAAGTTGACCTTAAACATTATAAAATGTTAAAACTCGTAAATAAGACAACGGGTATAAATGAGATTAGCACAACTTTACCAGCAACAATTCAATATGAAGCTTCTTGTGCTCGTTGGTCTAATAAGTGCTGCCGTTTTACAGGTTGGAATTAATAGTAATTTGTATTACGTTACTGTTAGAAATATTTATAGTTACTTTGAATTTTTTAACTAAGATGTGTGAAATATGTTACAAATTCACAATTTTTTGAAGCTTTCTAAAACACTTTTTACCATTTTCTTCAATCTTCGTTCGAATTTAAAATAATATTCCAATTTAGGATAAATAATTTTTATCAATGCCCATCTAGTAAGTTACACTTACTTTGACCATTACAGGTAAGTTGATTTTACTGTTTGTTTGCTGGTTGTCATGACATTAGGGAAGTAAGTGAATTACGTGTTATTACAGTAATTTTAGTTTTGTAAGTGATGTGAACGGGTTTGAACTTAACTGATCCTAAACTATTTGAAATGTAAAAACTTGTTAAGAGAAGTAGGGTTAGGGTATACCCGTAAATTAAAATAAAATTATGTAATAATGAAACAAACACATTTTTGTTGGGCATGGAGAAAAATATAAGCATACTCGGGAAGTAACTATCTACAACAAGTCTCGAACTTTGCGCGAGTGGGCGAGGGCTGGCAAACTCGTTCTCGACTGCTAAAAGCCACTTACTTCTCTTGCTGCTTAAATAACTATTTACGACCTTATTTGGGTACAATGGCTTTAAATGAAAAGCTTATTTAGTTTGTATATATTTTCACGATAAATCCGTCCACTTAATCATAACTAATCAAAAGCGCTTGCTTAAAATTTCATTGTTTTGTACTATATAAACACCCGAATCCCTCAAACGGCTAGAAAAATATCTCAGTAAACGCAATAAAAACACAAGATTTTGGAAGCAGATCGACGGACAAATAAAAATCACCTGGTTATCTGGAACTGCTTATTATGCTGATTTAGTGATTTTATAATCACAATATCATTTCTCATTGTAAAACATTATCTGAGATGTGAGATATTTTCAGGCGGAAGCTGGTTCAATTGGCGTGCAATCACATGATTATGAGATGCCAAAGGTACTAAGGGAGACTATAGAGCAATCCTTCAGTTGTGGTATGCAGATGGGGGAAAGGGTTCATCAAGTTCCAAAACTCCGAGGGATTCAAATCCTTCCAGAGGACAACGATGCTTTATGCGAGCTGTGGGGTTGCATATGGAAGAAAAAGGGAATCGTCGAAGAAAGTGGAGATGTTCACTCTGACGTATTAGAAAACTATTTAGTAGATTTAGCTTCTATTGTTATGGCGCCTTCTTCAGACGACTTAAAGAAAGCCCATGAAATGACAAACGCATGCAAAAATGAAGAAGCACACCGTTATTGTCACAAAGCTATTAAAATTCAGAACTGCATCAGTCGTCACCTACTGGATAACAATAATTTGTTTAGAAGATGATTTATTGGTCTTTAAATATTCAATAATTGTAATAGGTATAGAATTTATTATTAAAATACCACTAGAGTTAATTAAATCTTGTACATACTACTCGCTTCAGTTAATATGCTAAAGCCAATTTTCAAATGTACGCTCATTGTAAATAATAGTTACACACATGGCAAGAATTATTTGTACCAAAAACCAAATATTTATGACTAGCGCCATTTGCAGATTCGATTCTGAATTACAGAAAATCTTTAACCAGCTTCCTAGCAATTTAAAGAAACAAGTAGAGGCGTTAGCTGCCGTTAAATAAAGTTTCGTTTTTCCTTATTAAAAAGGCAACAAAAAAAAGCACTAAAATGGACAATACTTTACCTTTTATACCATCTATTATTTATTGGAAATATTTTATTTAATATGTACATTTCAAAAGGATTGGAAACGAAGAATAATATAAAATATGGGTGAAATATGTAGATATTGTAGATAGATACTCGTACATACAAATTTTAAATCAAGTTATTGAACATTTATAGGTTTTTCATTTTCAAAATGTTAGTAATTAATAACAGCAGGAGGTAAATATCTAGTCGTGTATATATGGTAAAAACTGCCATTAACCGCTATAGATTTCTCAAATTAGACCAAGTCCTGTAGTATAAAATGTTAACGGGACATAGATTATTTAATTATTCTCCACCAAAGTATAGTTTAAAAAATAATTTAAACCTAATACATTTTGTATGGAAACATGTTAAAGAACTTTATCTAGGTAGCATAGAAATAAAAACCATACAAGCGATTTTTCCGCAATTTCCTAATTTATATCGACATACTTATTTCAGCGTGTTTACGAGGCATTAAAATTAAATTAATTTTTATCTGAGCTTACCTCGCGAATGGTACAGTCTGCTTCTAGCAAATGTTTCCATAGACAACCCGTTTTACTGAAGAGCTTAAGCGATTGTCAAACACAGCTTCTAAAAATGTTAACTGTTTAATGTAGAGGTTAATAGTACTTTTACAAATCTTTAGCCGGTATATCAAATTATCATATAGAAAATAACGCGAAATTTGAGTTGGTGTTGGACAAACGAATGCTTTTAAGTTTAGCAAAAAACATTACAAAAGAATAACTCAATGCGTATTTTTCCATATTATTGTAATTTTAGTATCAATAATAATTTCAATTCGCCAATCACTGAACATTATATTAGAATATAAAAAGTGTATTTTTGTTGTAGTAATGATTAGTTTTCTTTGCAGTGTTTTAAACATATTGGCGTAATTTCTTTTTTTTTTATATTTTAACCTTTAACAATTTCAAATTAATATTGAGACACTGGAAAGTAAATTACGTCATATATTATGATATTGAATGCTACAGATTTTACTTTTTATGTAACGTAGAATGATTTAGATGGTGTATTTTGTCACTGCTACGTTGTAATAATTTAATTAAACATTTAAAAGCCGCTGAACACATTTTACAACAAATTAAGATTTTGTGATTTCAAAAAAAGTGGCTGAAACGGCATTAGCAAATTACGAAGGGCCGCATTTTGAATGTAAACTTTCTAACTAACATACTTGAAACTATTGAGTCAAAATTCTTTAGCCCACTCATGAGAGGATTAGGATTGAAAGTTGATACCACAAGCAGTATCGAGTAATATGGGCTTCAACTCCAATTTTAGTATCAACTAGCAGAGAATCCCGTTCTTAGCACTGTGAATTTGGTATCCCAACGGGTTGGGGGATAATTTTGGTAATTTCGAGTTCATTTGTTTTTCTTTATTAAAATCTCAAAATTTAGAAACTGTAATAAATGTAATCTTACTCCCTCACTTCAACTTTTATTCCCTAAGGCGTTGGGGGATGATTTTGTGATTTTCCGATTTCTTTCTTTATTTGAATCTTAAAACTTATAACTGCGGCAATTTTCTATATGAATACTATAACTTTTGACCCCTAGGCGGTGTTAAGAGCTACATTTTTACATTTTTTTCTTCGATTGGACCCCTAAAGCCTATAATTCTACAAAATATCAAGTAGGTATCTACGTGTCTACTTCGTCTGGAAGTGGCCAAGATTTTTGGACATGCAAACATACATTTAATTTTATATACAGGGTTATTTAATTTTAATGTCCACCGTTGGGATTTCGAAAACGGCAAGAGATACAGGGTCGGTTAAATGGGGCAAAGTTACAGATTCTAATGCCGAATAATATTTAAAAAAAGTTGTACTTACCCGCCTCAGTTTTTGAGTTATGTCCAAAAAGCGAAAATGTGTGTTTTATTGGTTTTTATTACACATTGATTATTATGTTACTTAGAACAACTCTGACTTCACATTATTCGAACACTTTTTTAAGGGAATTGAAATGTGATTTGTGGTGTGATTTTAAAAATATTGATATCAGCTTTCTTATTTTAAATGCACATCATGTATGGCTATGACATAATTAAGAAGATATTACATTTCTCTTTTCCTTGATATAAGGTTTGCTACCCTTATTTTAATAAATAACTGAGATATATGAGTAGGGCGTGATTGTTTAATCGAAAAGTAAATGAAATATTTCTTGGTTATTTATGAAAGTAAGTGTAGCAAACCTTATATCATTGAAAAGAAGAATATCTCCGTAATGATGTTATAGGATCATAGCCATCCTTGATGTGCACTTAGATTAGGAAAGTTAGGTTTAAACTCTCGAATATTATTAAAATAAAAGAATATATAAAATCATATTTAAACTTTTCGTTTTTTGTACATAACTCAAAAACTAGGGCAATTAGGTTCAATTTCTTTTTTGAACGTTATTGAGCATTCGAATCTGCAACTTCGCTTCAATTTAGCTGACCGTGTATATCTTGCCCAATGGTGAGATTTACCCATTGATGCAAATGAACTACCAAGTCAGAGAGAACTAAATCACATCTTGACGTTGAACTATTTTCATAAAAATATACAAAACCCTAAACAAATACGATTTTTATTGAACGTTATGATTATTGCACTGGTTATTGTTGTGTACATGCCATTTTCTGTTTTGCTTGGTACAATTAATCTTAATGCAGTGTAAACTTTTATCTGTCACAGTGACAGATGTGTTTATAAACAAATTGCAATCTGACAGTCACCTACAGGCTTAAGTTTAGACATGACTAGATTTTCTATCTTTCTTTCCAAGGCCTACCCTAAATGAGTTTTTTTGGAATACACGATACTCAACTCTAGCATGTGTTTCCTGTTTTTTTTTTTTTTTCTTTGTTGATGATTTATTTAAATAAAAGCTTTGGCACATTTTCTGCACGTGAAGGACACAAACTACTAGGTGTGATAGAATAAAATTCAAATTGCGTGGCGAAA
The DNA here is from genome assembly GCA_940337035.1 of Agriotes lineatus. NCBI lineage: Eukaryota > Metazoa > Arthropoda > Insecta > Coleoptera > Elateridae > Agriotes > Agriotes lineatus. Next base: position 186,957 of record CALNHX010001393.1, on the reverse strand, counting down.
GCTGAAGCTATCATCTGTATAAATAAAAGTCAATCGCCGCATGTATGTTACATCATCACGGCTCGACCAATTTGACTCATTTTGTTTTGTTGTGTTCGTAATTGTTAGGACACAGTTTGCATGAAAGAAAATTTTGGGGAAATTTACCGGAAAAGTCGGAAAATTCAGAAAATAAAAAAGATGATTTTGTATGGTATTTTTGTATGGGATTTCGTATGTTTTCGTTTCAGAATGGCTTTTCAAAATTGAAAATGGGAAAATCGGAGTGGAAAACTCGGAAAACTGGGAAAATTAGAACAAATCGATTTTTTTCAGAATGGAAAAACCAGAATAGAACAATGGAAAAGTCATGTTTCAAAACATAAGTACACCCATAGGTTCACGTAATATAATGCCCGGGCAACGCCGGGTAGGTCACAGCTATGATGTACAAGGTGCCCCAAAAAGAAGTGGTAAGCTTTACCAAATTATCTCAACAGATGTCACTTATTATACCTTAAGAATAAGGTCACTACTTAAGAACATAGATATATTAAACAAGATACAGCCATGCGCGGTAAACGTATGTTTGTGTTTAGAAAACATATCAAAGAGTTCGGTATATCTCTCCATTTCATTCTGCCACGCATGTAATGTATTTGTTTTTTTTTACTAGTTAGCCGTAAGTCGCACGAATTTCGAGTGCTTTGTTTTGAAGTGTCATTCAAATTTCAAATTACTCCACACTCGTAATTCACGTAGTTTATTGAAATAATAAAGAGCTCAATTAATATTTATAATCAAAATGAGGACTTGTGTTCTGTATTCCATTTCTTATATTCATTTTTATGAAGATTTATCCTTCCATCGGTGCGTGTATTTTGTTCGAATTTCTCTCAATATCGCATCAAAGTACCATTGCTTGCATAGAAAAGTGGAACAGTAAAAAATTCTATTTTGAAAAATTTGTTGGTGGCACTGTAAGTTTATGTCAAATTCGAGGTTAGCAGGTTAGGTTTTGCGTCAGTTTGTGTCAAAACTGACGCAAAACCTAACCTGCTAACCTCGAATTTGACATAGACTTACAGTGCCACCAACAATTTTTTTCTATGGAAGCAAAGGTACTTCTCTAAAGGATACCGCTATACTTAATTCAAGCACTGAGAGTGACAGCAATAAAAGGTACGTCATTTTAAACTATGTCGCCGCACGGCTGTATCTTGTTTAATATATCTATGTTTAAGAACAAAGATAAATAAATGTTGCAATATTTGAATTTCAACGATATGGGGAAAAATTTGTAAATATCATTAATGTCACAAAATATTACATTTTAAGATTATGGAATTGCAGGAACGAATTGCTGTGGTTCTACCAATACAAAATGAAGCAAACATATAATATGACAAGCGCCAAGAAAGAATTCGATTTTGAAATGAATGATCAAATTTGAAAGAACTGGTGAAGTGATGGATCGGTGCAAGAGGAATAGTGGCCGGAGAAGATCAGTGCGAACGGTTGAAAATGCAACAGAGATCCACCAACATCTACTAGACGAGCCCACGACGTCTCAACGGCAATTAGTTCGCCAGTTTCAAATTTCTAAGGGTTGGGTATCTTGCGTGATTAAAAACATTGGTTTAAAATGTTATAGACCTCGGCTAATTAATGCCTTAAATGAATGTGATCTTGACCGAAGGCTCGAATTCTGTAACACTTTCTTGGACATAGTAGCAGACGAACATGCTCAGTTGTTGGATAGCATTTTATGGACGGATAAAGCAATGTTCCACCTTAATGGTGGGTAAATAAACACATTGTATTTATTACTCAGACGAACATGAATATCTTACCATTGAGAGAAACTTTCGCTCACTTGGTAGAGAAAGACGACCACTAGAATGGCCACCAAGAAGATGTGATTTAACACTACCAGATTTTGCGGTATGGGGGAGCATTCGTGACTTGGTATATAGCGGACCGATGCATTCCGACATTCCAACATTAAATGAATTTATACGACAAGCGTTTGGAACGTTCGCACCAGAAATGTGTACAAACATTTGTAGAAGCGTAGAAGATCGTATTGGCCTTTGCATTAAACAAGAAGCCCACCAGTTCGAAAACCTACTAAAATTTCTGCATTGATTTTTTACTTTATCAGTTTTTTAAAAATTTATAGTTGATTTAAAAATCGAATTCCTATTTTGCGCTTATCTTCCATGTACTTGTATCCACTACCGTTGTAGAAATATTGTAGCTATACTGTCTGTTTGGTTAATTTTGTATAAGAAGTAATAAAACGCAGTAGTCTTCTCCACGTACATTTATTAACAAGGCGACATGTTTCGAAGCCAAACTGGCTTCATCTTCAGGCCAAAATGATCATTGGTTATAAAACAGGTAAAACCACGTGTTCCAAATTATAGGTTAAATTGAGGTTAAGCGCTGAAGGCGAGGTAGTAATAAAAATTCACAAAGAACACCACATTGGAGAAGAAAATTAAATCAATCGTTCTACTGGTTATTACATCAAATTTAACAATTAAAAAACGGCAAGTAAAATAGCAACCATCCTCTGAAGGAGAAGGCACTAGAATGGGAATTTTCAGTCAGTACATTACTTCTTATTAAGACACCTCCACTATCAGCATGATGGATCACCTTCCTGTTAATTTTGTATTTCAATCAAATTAAACTCCTAAACTTTGAGGTTAATAATTCGCTATAATCTGATGACTTACTTAACCCCGGCTGTTAAATTGTTAAGTGATACCAACTCATTTTAAAAATTATAAGTATTTGTGTCGCTATGTTGCCATATTTAGTAAATTAATTTTACTTATAGCCCCTCTATTTACAAATAGTAGCGACAACGTTTGATGTTGCCGCTGGGGCAAAATCACGTTGGTATCCCTTAAAGTCCAATTGACCAAGGAAGTTGCATAACCTGTGACAATGGCATTTGTCGTGTTTTTCTCTTCGGCGGCTAATTTGAAGTCAAGGACGTGGAAATGCCAGGGTGTTGTGTCGACAAATGTAAAAATAGTGGCAGAAAAGGATTTCAGCTATTCAGAATACCGCACAATGAAGTTAGGAAAAATTCGTGGTTGAATATTATTCAACGTGTTCACGTACAAAACACGATCGATTTGGGAGTTTGTGAAGTAAGTGGTAATTTGACTTACTTCCGGACTTGCGGACTTGCGGACTTCCTTGCGAACTTGCGGACTACACACATACTTTAAAACATAAATTGCAGGTACATTTCTCAGAGTCGCAGTTTCATATTGTTAACTTTTTAAAACTAGTGTTTCTGCAATAAATAAAATAAATTACACTCACATGCAAGCACTAGAAAACCAGATTATACAGTTGAATCTGGATGTTAACTTTGGTAATTGTAGTGGAATTTAAAAAAAAATGTAAATTCTTATATTCGCACACAAATGTATTTTGTTGTTAAAAATGGACTCAAAGATTCTACCAAAAAATGTATATAGTAGTTTTTCTGAGTAAAAAGTTGTAATGATTAATCTGTTATTTTTTCAGTGCTTACACTGAAATTTTAAATATCCCGCGGTTGCTCGTATCGTTTAGTAACTTTTTGTATTTTCATGTTTGCATCAGGTTTGCCCCACGATGTCGCTACTATTTGTAAATAGAGGGGCTATAATTTTACTTACAGCATATACCTATTAACTTATTACTATTAGGGCCGGTTGCAGAAAGCAATGTTAAGTCTGGTGTTAGCTAACGCGACGTCAAAGTGAACAAAAACGAATCAATTCTCAAATGCTTATGGTAACTAATACATTAGTAAACAAAATTTGATGCGATTTTGTTCACTTTGACGCGATGTTAGCTAACACCAGACTTAACATTGCTTTCTGCAACCGGCCCTATGTCTGGTGTTAGCTAACGCGACGTCAAAGTGAACAAAAACGAATCAATTCTGAAATGCTTATGGTAACTAATACATTAGTAAACAAAATTTGATGCAATTTTGTTCACTTTGACGCGACGTTAGCTAACACCACACTTAACATTGCTTTCTGCAACCGGACCTTAACATTGCTTTCTGCAACCGGCCCTTAAACTATTAAAGTTAATAGGTATATGACTTACAGTGACTATATACAAGGCAAATTTGAGCTTAGAGATATACAGTGCCTTTAGAAATAATCGAACGTTTTTGAGTGGTCATTATTTTGGCGCTAGTTATTTTAACTAGTTGATGTTAGCTGCACGTGCATGTTTGAACGTTTGACATTTTTCATTGGCGTTCGTCCGTGGTGCTTTAAGGTGTTGCATGAAGTTTACAACCGGTTTCAGTTATGGTAGTTTACAATACAGCTAAATGCCGTCTTCCTGTTCCCTGTCTCCCAACCTCCCTGTCCTGTGCTTGGTCTTTTTCCAGGTTCCTCTCCTCCATGGCTCTCCGAATACCCTCATTCCACGGTTTGTGTGGTCTACCTCTTATTTTCTTACCCGGCGGCAACCATTTAAAGATCTTCATAGGCCACGTCGTCTCCTTCATTCTCATCAGATGACCAAACCAGTTTAACGCTTTCCGTTCAGTTTTGTCCACTGTAACATATAGATCCAGTAAGTGGTTCATGTTACCATAGAGTTAGATGAGTTATAACATAACAAGTTTAAGTGTACAAGAAGGCATAATAAGACTCTTGTATTAAACATAACATGGTGACATAGTGGTCAATAAAATGGAAGGATTTAATAAACCAGCACCTCTTGATTTCAAGTCAGGAAATTTAGCGGAATTATGGCAGAAACGGAAACAAAAATTTGATGTTTTCATGGTGCCATCGGAGAAAAAGAATAAGGCAGACGATTTAAAGATTGCAATATTCTTAAATTTGATTGGAGAAGAAGGATTGGAAATCTATAATACTTTTAATTTTTCTGAAGGTACAGTAAAAAGTTTAGAAACTGTTATAAAAAAATATGATGCTATTTGTAAACCTAGAAAGAACATTGTCTTTGACAGGTTTAAATTCTTTAGTCGGGCACAAAGAGAAGGCGAGTCTATAGACTTATATTTAACCGATTTAAAGAAGTTGGCAACAAACTGTGAATTTGGTGTCTAGCATGAGAGTCTTTTACGGGATAGAATTGTCCTAGGAATATTGCATAAAGCAGTACAAGAACGACTCTTAAGAGAACCGGAAATATCATTGACAAAAGCACTAAATTTTTGTCGAGCTAACGACGTAAGCAAATCGCAGTTGAAAGAAATGGAAAAAGGGACAACAGTGGATGTACTTAACAAACAGAAACGTAGAGAAGTAATGGGAACAAACAAGAAATATGAAAATAAAAGTGAACATGGTCAAGAATGAATAAACAAATTTAAAAGCAGAGTGGAAAATAGACAATGTTCGCGTTGTGGCTATCACCATGATCCGAGAAACTGTCCCGCATATGGGCAATTTTGCAAAAAAGTGCAAACGTCGTAACCATTTCGCTAAAGTATGCAAAGCAAAATGGATAAATACTTTAGATGAAGATAATTCAGTAATGCAGGAAACAGAAATCGAACATGATTTCATATTAGATACATTGAGATGTTCAGTGGATGCAATTGAGTGGCGAGAATCTATCAAAGTGAATGGAACCATAGTATCCTTTAAACTCGACACAGGGGCAGACTGCAACGTATTACCAAAGTCAAAATATGATGCTCTCCGTATAAAACCTAAAATAAATAATACAAATAAAATAGTTACGTCATACACGGGGCATAACATTGACATTTTAGGTATTGGCAAATTGACATGTGAAACGACAAAAGTTGACAAATTAAATCTCGATTTCTTTATAATAGAAAAGTCTGTACAACCCATAATAGGATTGGAAGCGTGTCAAGAACTACAGTTGATTCACAGAGTGCATGGTGTAAAAACCTTTATCTAATACACGTGTCCGTCCGGGACGCTGTTTCAGCAGCCAAACCGTAAGAGATAGAGAAAATGTTATTAAAGTTACACTAATAATTATTATCTTAATTATATCCTAATCCTAACTTTTTAGGTTAGATTCTAGGCAAATTTTATCAAGGCGAATGCGACTGGTAGTTTGCTACCAACAATGACGTCATATACGTACGTGTGGTGAATACGCGTTCTATTTGCAAAACGGTCTTTTTTGTTTTATTAAATGAGACATTTGTCTCACTGGACTGCTAGTTTCCTATAATAGATGAGTTTCCTGATGTTTTCAATGGTAAACTAAGGACAATACCATTTCAATATGAAATTAAATTAAAACCAGGAGCTGTAAGTAAAGTTACAAATGCTAGAGGCATTCCGAAAGCTTTAATAGCCGAAGTAAAAAATGAAATAAACAAAATGGTCGATGCTGGAATATTAAAAAAAGAACAGGAACCAACAGATTGGGTACATCCAATTGTGATAGTGAAGAAACCAACAGGTAAAATTAGAATCTGCATGCCTAGGGAATTAAATAAATATATAAAACGAGAGCATTACCAAATTCCAACACAAGAAACGATATTTGTAGAATTACAAGGAGCAAAATATTTTACAGTGTTAGATGCTTCATCAGCATTTTTACAAATAAAGTTAAATGAAGAAAGCTCAAAGTTATGTACAGTGGCTACACCATTTGGAAGGTATCTCGTCCTTCCTCTACCTTTTGGTTTAAGTAGTTCTCCAGAGGTATTTCAACGCGCAATTAATAGAATTACTGAAGGATTACAAGGTATTTGTACATTTATGGACGAGGTTTTGGTTTTTGGAAATACTGAAAAACAGCATAATGAAAGATTGCGAAAATTATTAAAAGAGCAAATGAAAATGGACTTAAATTTAATAAAAGCAAAGTTCAGTACTGAAATAAAGTGAAATATGTAGGTCACGTAATTACAGAAGGCGGAATAGCAGTAGATGAATTAAAAGTACAAGCAATAGTGGACTACAAAGCTCCAGAAAATCGAACTGAGCTTATGAGATTTTTAGGAATGATAAATTATTTGGCAAAATTTGTGCCAAACGTATCCGAAAAAACAGCACCTTTAAGAAAACTACTTAGCATTAAAAATTAGTTTATCTGGGAACAAATTGAGCAAAAGTGTTTTGAAGAATTAAAGATGCTTGTTACAGAAACACCGGTTTTAAAATGTTTTGATCCATTAAAAAAGTTGGTATTATCAGTCGATGCAAGCCAGAATGGAATGGGTGCAGTAATTTTACAAGATGAACACCCAATTGCATATGCATCGGTAACGTTAACTAACAGTCGAGAAAGATACAGCCAGATTGAAAAAGAACTTTTAGCTATTGTTAATGGTTGTCAAAGATTTAATTATTTTTTTATGGTACCAAGTTTGAAATCCAAACGGATCATAAACCACTTTTAAGTCTTATCAAGAAACCGTTGGACACTTTATCGTCCAGAATACAAAGAATGATACTGAAACTGTTAAGATACCAGTTCGATTTAAGCTACGTTCCAGGTAAGAAAATGTTAGTTTCTGATGCCTTGCTAGGTCTCCAGGAACAACATCTGTACATACAAGTTACTTGGAAGGGGCTGCACAGCAAGTAAATACAATAGTGTCTATGTCCGATAAAAAACAGATGAGTACGTACAAGCAGTAAAATTAGATGAAGAAATGCAAATATCGAAGTACCATTCATGAATATAATGAATTACTTTTTCGTGGGAATCAAACGATTATACCAAAAGCAAAAAGGGAGGAAGTATTAAATCGTATACACTTAGCCCATCAAGGTATAATATCATGTAAACAAAAAGCAAATAATGCGATCTTTCGGCAAAAGATATTGAGCAAAGGGTGCAGGGTTGTGACATCTTTCAGAGGTATTCAAAATCAAACGTCAAACAACCTTTAACAGCCTATCCAATATCTGCACTTCCATGGCATGAGGTAGGAGTCAATTTTTTTACATTTAATAGAAAAAGATTATTTGGTTGTAATAGATTACCATTCAAAATTCATAGAAATTAGCGAATTAAATAGCAAAATTACTAAAGCTGTAACTGCAGCATTAATGTCAATATTTAGAACGCATGGAATACCAAAAGTCATACATAGTGATAATGGGCCTCCTTTTGATTGAAAAGAATATCATGTATTTGCTAATAAAATCGATGCGAAAATCATGACATCTAGTCCTCATTACCCAAAATCAAATGGTATGGTAGAGAGAACTATTCAGACTGTAAAAGGGTTAATTTTTAAAAGCATCCAAGCAGAAAATGATCCAAATATTGCTATTATGGAATACAACAATACTCCAAAACAAGACTTACCATCTCCCGCATTAACGTTAATGGGACGACCACATAGAACCCAAATCCCTACAATAAACCTGAAACCAGAATTTAATGTAGTACAAAACAAAAGGTTATTGAAGAAACACCAGCAACAGCAGATTAAATACGCAAATTCTTCAAGTAGAGCGTTAAGCGTACTTAAACCCAGTCAAAATATTTATATTCAAAAGGGTGTGAGAAAGTGGATACCAGGAAAAGTACTTGAGACAACGGACTATCCAAATTCATACTACGTTAAAACTGAAAATGGAGCTACATACCGCAGGAACAGAATACATTTAAAAGACAGGATTGAAGGAGAAGACAGTAACATGACAAAACCATCAACACCAAATTTAATAATGATTCGAACTTAAAAGAAAATTCATCAACATTGTCAAGATCTGCTACAACAACTCCAGTAAGTAGCTCATCAAAGATCATTGGGATGCAAGAACCAATGCGCGTCCAAGAGAGAACCTCTGCAGTAAAATCTCCAAAAGCTTCACCAACCATTTGTTCATCAACAACTGCCAAGTGTACGCGGCCCAGAAGAAATATTCAATTGCCATTCTGGTGCCTCCATTCTGCGTCTTATTTCCTCGTTCGTCACTCTATCTCGTCTCGATACCTTTCCGCTTTTTCGTCCATTTGAACTGTGTCTAGTCTTCGTTTCATTTCCGCTGTTACAGTCCATACCTCACTGCCATAACATAGCATCGACTCTACCATTACTTCACCTATTCTTTTTTTGTTTTTGTTAGATATAGTATTGTCCCATCAAATTGATTTCAAGCATCCCATTATCTTCTTACTTTGTACTATTCGAGTTTTGATCTCTTCTGTTCCCAAACCTTTTTCATCGATTGTATTGTAGCACCGACGTATTTAAACCTTTCTACTTGTCTTACTGCAACATCTTCATTTATTAAGACTTCATATTGTGCTTCCGAATTGATTACTAAATAGATACTCCGTTTTCTCTAAACTTATGCTAAAGCCCCATTCATCGTAGCACCGATATAATCTCTTTATCATACATTCCAAGTCGAACGCAGCTTATGCTATTAGGTACAATAATAGCACAATTCTAAATTGTCACATTTAAATACTGTGCAGAATATTAGTTTTTCAGGGCAATAGATGATAAAATTTCACCCGCTTGCGACGCTAATGAATTATTTGACACTGACAATTTACAATTGTCAGATTTGAAAGGTTTTATTTTCTTCCATAACCAAATGAACAGGTTCTACCAACCTTTTTGAGAACAACTTAGAGGTAACTAAATATTTTGCTTGTTAATGGCGGATATTCGCGTCGACCAATAGCAGCGAAGACATCCCTATGGCCACACTGTCTTGTATAAAGCCACTGTAATTTTACTTTAGATAAAGCGGCATCCTTTGAGACAATTCTCAAAATTTACCACTCCTTTTTGGGGCACCTTCTATACAAGGAATAAGGAAGGATATTTAGAAATTAAACCCCTAAAGGGGTAAAATGGGGATTCCAATTTTGAATGGAAAATAATATTAAATAGACATTTCGACTTGAAACATTGTAGGAGTACTCCTAAAAACAAATAAGCAAACACACGTAATTCGTGATTTTCCGAAAATCAACCCTTTAGGGGTGAAATGGGGTAAATGAGCCTAAAAATCGATATGGGTGTGTTCAAACTATGTTTGATCATGGGTTTTAAGTAAATAGTGTGAAATAAACTGCAATCAAGTAAACACAAAAGTTCACGCAATTAATCCACAAAGACTGTATAACTTGCGCCAGATAAGATATGTGTCAAGTTTCTGTGTCGTGATAACAATTAAATGTAAGCGACACATGCAATCAAGCGCCAGTTATGTATTTACAAACAGACGTTGCACTTTTTACATGTGTAGTATATCATATGTCAAAAGCACAACCCTGCGATTCTGCAATGCTAGTGGGTCAACATAACAACTCAAGCATTGAGAATTACGTTAGTTTAAACATATATGATTGTAATTTTTAATAATAGGTCGTAAACATGGCATGCATTTATTGTATATATAGCTCTGTGATACGTCTTAAGAATTCAATATACCTTTAACCACGATCGTATATTCATTGATGGGGACGAACACAGGCTTCAAATGTTCGTAAAGACTTGGCATGGCTTGGCATTCTCACCCTGTCTCTTAACAACAACCTAAGCTGCACATCTCCTGTCAAAAAACTAAACTGGTTTTACAACAAACGTAAAAGGTGCTAAGTTCCAATTAATTTTGGCTACCATCTTTTACAGGTGTCGTTATTGAGGTTTTTTGGGACGTCGATTGCGAAAATTGCATTGATTTTTAAGTCCAAGACGGTGGAGAGAAATAGTATATTAAAGTATGAGTGGATAACAAGGTCTTTAAAACAAGCGCGAGTTTTCGAGCACGACGGCGTAGCCGGAGTGCTCGAAATAGAGCAAGTGTTTTAAAGACCAGTTATCCACGAATACTTTACGCTATTTTTTATTATACTTCCAATACTGGAAATAAATTACGCACTAAAAACTTAGAAATAATTTTTGTGATGATAAATCGAGAGGGCATAATAATATTGCTACTATAGTTACGAGAATTATTTACGTTTTTGCGCGTCCATGTCCGTTGTTGCATTCAGTCGTTTCCTTGACAACCTTTAAAGCTCGGCGAGCTTTAATCGCCTGTATTCGCACGCTCAGCCGTGCTTTAAACGGCGATTCTGATGCAGGTATAATAAAAATGAAATTAAAACACTATAGTGGTGAAACGGGGTTTTAGAGACAAATTATTTTTCGGCAGCCGGGTCAGCTAGTTTAATATAAAAATAAGTTGTCAGTGGTGTTAATTATGCGTTAATAGTTTATTGCATATTGGCAACGAACGAGTTGTACAAGCTGTTGTATACCTGTGAAAACATCCCTATGAACATGGGTCTAAAATTGAATATTAAGGAAGTTTCCACAATAACAAGGCTAATAAAGAAACATGGTTTTAATTTAATTGACATATTATCGAAACAGCTATTTATGCAACGCGTGCTAAAAGTCGACGTTTATAAACGTGCATAAACGACATTTAGCACTCGTTGCATACAATATTTTATCTACGACCTTAATTTTACTGTTATTAATTCATAAATATCGAGTTAACAAAGGTTTGCATCTACGACACTTCTAATTTATGTCATAATAAACAGTAGGCCATGCCGCTCGGGCAAATGTTTCCGAAGCCAGTGCTGGAAAGGTCAGGTACGAAAGGTAATTATTAATACTCCACATCTGACTATATTCATTACGTAACGCTTTAATTATTTCAAAAACACTTTACCTGTAACGCAAGAAGCAACTAGAATAACTTTACAACTTTACTTCTAGTTCGAAATTGTAGTTTTATAACCTCACTTCACGTTTAGCACATGGGCTAAAAGTAAACAGCTGCACGCTTAAATATACCACGAGGCGTTTTTCCTTCCGTCACGGGGACTACACCATCCGGACCGGGAAACGTTCTCGTAACTTGGCCTAATTGCCATTGCAAAAGAGGGATGACCTCTCGAATAAGAACCAACGTGCCCTCTTTCATATTTGGACACCCTTTTGTCCATTGGTGACGCTGATGCAGAGTACGCAAGTAGTTCCTGTGCCACTGGTTCCGAAAGAAGGGGTAAATTTGTTGAACGGGTTTCCATTGACGAATGCAAGTAATGTTCCCCGTACGACAGTTTGGCTCTATCACAGTTACAGGGGGTTCCAGCAGGAAAGAATGGTCAAGCGTCAGCGCATCCAAATCATTCGAGTCGCTGCTCAACGGTGCCATAGCCCGGAAATTCAACGTTGCCTTCTCTTGCACTAGAATAGTGTAGAATTTTTCGTAGGTCAGAATTTGGTTACACATGACCCGGGCTAGCAAGTTCTTTACACTCTTGGTATCTACCTCCAAAATTCCACCAAAATGGAGGTTGGAGGGAGAATTTAAGTGCCAGGCAATGCCTTTATATGCCACCTCTTGCGACACGGTCTGATTGTACGCATCGAAAGTGACTACCTGCTTCCACTCGGCCAACTTGCGCTTAACGCCGAAAAAGTTGGTGCCGCAATCACTATAAACTTTCCTGGCGGTTCCACGGCAAATCAGGAATCTTCGAAATGCACCTAGAAAAGCTTCTGTCGTCAAATCCGACACCAGTTCCACATGAACAGCGCCAGTCGAAAAGCAGACAAACAGACAAATGTAGACCTTGAGAATCCTTGCCTTTTTCAACCGCTCCATTGTTATCTCAAAAGGTTCTCCATAATCCACGCCTGTTACCAAGAACGCTTTCACTGCCTGGGGTCGTGCACCCGGCAAATCTCTCATCATTGGCTGGATGGGCGGTGGTTGAGTTCATTTTGCGAGTATTCAAACCCCCGAGAAAAACCTGACAGGTTCTTTCTTCACCTAAAGATAAATTAAACACTATGTCATCTAAAGTTGTTTATAGAGTGTTACGGTAATAATTCATCAGATCGACATAGGTCGTATTTATTGTCCAAACTCGGGTACAAACTACAGGGTTCGCCGGCTTTCCCTAGAAATCACAGATCTTAATGTGTCGGAGCAGATGTTGTTGCTCCGGTTACTCGCACTTAGCGTAGTCGGGAAGGGGTAGTTCGAAGACTTAAATGGAAAACTGACGGGGTGTTTACCCTAAAGCTTGCTTAACAGAAAAAGAAATGCCTGAGCGCCACTTGGTTCTGATTAGGGGTGGCTAACGTGTCTAGAACCAAGAACAATACACGTAGCCTATGTAGAAGTCCTTCAAGTACGTTGCTGAACACCTCAGCCTGTTGTTTACCAAGCCTCCTCCGAGTAGCCGGGTGACCTTGTCGTTAAATCACTTACTTTCAAGGCCACCGTCACTAAAGAATAACAAGAGAACACTGACTGTCCCCAAATCTCGGGGCTCGCTTAATCAAAAGAGCATGCTTTAACTTCACAAAATTAATTACACTTGGCCTTTGCCACACTGGATTAGTGATGACCCAGAAGGGGTTTCAAAATTCATAAAAATAATGATCTGACTTTAACAAGTTTATTATTTAAAGGAAAAAATGACAGTTTACACAAATCGGTACATTAAAACAAACACCCGGAGGTGAGTTTAAATTTAGTAATAAGATATCCTACGTGAATATGAAAGGGTGCTCCACGAATGGATATATCTTAAGGGCTAGTTACAAAGACACAAAAAACACAGTATGATCCAAAACAAATGACATAAAATAGACGCCAGGAGTAAAGTCCCTGGTAAACATTAACTGAGACAGATCATAAGTCCTAGCGGACGTACGCAACGTTTATAAGCACTGACACATAATAAAATATAAAATCGCACCTTAAGTTAGGCACCAGAATTATTTAGTCGATACAATACAAGGCGCCTACCTGAGTTGAAGCATGCAGTGTTAGATGCAGGTGTACTCATCCTCGTGGAGGCCTGGCGAGACGTGCAAAAAGTGTAGAAAATTCTCCAGAAGAGGCAGCAGGACTCGAGGGAATTGAAGACAGTCGGCAGCAACCATCAAACGAAGAAGTGACAGCAAACAACACTATATTGCGCAGCGGGCCCTTCCTTTAATTAAACCCGACGTTGACACAGATATGCATTACGCAATAGTTTTTTCCCGACTTAACAGGAAAAAAAAGTTAGTTGAGGCTCTTCAGATATCGTTTCTAATCGAATCGGCAAAGAGTGCCAAAAGTCTCCCCGGAGACCAACTGTAAGAAACGAAAATCGGCCAATTTAACAACGTCGAGTTAAATACACTTCACCGCCCGCCCACAGCGCGCTTCCAAAGACACCCAAGAATTAATGTTCACTTCGAAGATTCGGGTTTAACTGCACTCGCTATTAACGTGTCCCAGGGCACTCGAAAGTCTGCACAAAAGTCAAAAAGGATTCACAACTTAATCACCACCAGTTAGCAAAAGCTACCCCCCCCCCCCCCCCCGATTCGCGGCACAAACTGCGAACCGGGGGTGCGAAAAAAACACCACGTCTAGTTTACTCAAGAGCTGGGTACAGATTCTTTAATTTCAAATCCACAAGAACACCATTAGTTGCTTCACAAGGTTCTCAAAAACTACTATGCGGAAATCAGCGCAACCCCCGGCTTCCGAAGGCCGGGGGTGCAAAACTTTACACAACTGACTTCTGTAAGTGTCTGATACTAATTGATTATTTCAAATGCACAGGGCTTAAGAACAACGTAACGGAAGAAAGTTTTGAACTCCAAAATTAATAATCCCACATGCACGGTTAACTAAGGGTTTATCAAACTTTATTTCAATAGTCCCAAACCTGGACGTAAAAGCGTAGGCGAGAAAATGCAAACAAGGAAAGCCTTCAACGGGTGATGCAATTGCCGACTTAGCAAAATTTGGCTACAAAATTTCCTAGAAGTCCCGCTTGGGGTGATAAGGCTTAAAGGAAAGTTTCACAAAATGAACGAAAGCTACTGCGTATCGGATTAAAATTCAAGGGCTTAAATATCAAGTTACAGAGGCCAACAAAAGGCAATACACAAAACTTAGCGTTAGCCTGGGTTATCAATAATGCAAACCAAAGAATGAATTCACGGACACAATTCGACGAAATCTAAACTGGATGGGAATGCTTTTAATAAACTACGTGCTTCCAAGGACTGTTTACGGGACAAAATCTACGGA
The DNA here is from genome assembly GCA_940337035.1 of Agriotes lineatus. Lineage (NCBI taxonomy): Eukaryota > Metazoa > Arthropoda > Insecta > Coleoptera > Elateridae > Agriotes > Agriotes lineatus. The sequence continues at coordinate 171,934 of CALNHX010001393.1, read as the reverse complement.
TCGTGAACGCATTATTATTTGGGCCAAATGGAATTTAACATGTAGCTTTAAGATCCAGGGTTGAACTTTAAGCAGAGCCGTCTTCAGAAATTTATCAAGACAAAAAAAAACTATTAAAGCGGCATCAACTCAACGTAATTTTGAGCAAAACCAAAGAGGTCGAAAATGATCTAACAAGAGTCCCTTGCTTTTGTAATGTTGTATACATTGGTGAAACAGAACATTCAGTAACAATTCGCATCTCTGAACACCCGCGCTGTTTCAAGTCGGGTCTGATTTCATCATCAGCCATCGCCGAACGCCGACGCGATACCGGCCATAAGATTCTTTTCGATTAAATTTCTATTATCTGCAAATCCCGATTCTTCTTTAGCAGAAAGATTCGCGAAGCTATTGAGATTTATAAACACCCTAACAATCTCAATCGTCACGAAGGATTTCCCCTTCCTTCTATGTGGATAGTACTAATTTCTAAGCCCCGCCCATCGCCACTCAACCGCGACGGCACTTGCTCATAAATTTTCGCCTTTCTTCTTCCGATCGTTAGAAAAGTTTTACCTCTGGTGTGGTTTACACGTTGAGTTACCGTACCCTTTTGCTTTTCATCCTGATAAAGCCCCTCACAAAAGTGGGCGAAACGCTAAGTTCTTCGACCTCAATAATGACATGGTTCAATCCCGAAAGTTGTTTGTTACTTCATGACAATGGCCGTGAAAGCCTTCGAAACCAAGACTTAACCGCATAAGAAGCACTGAAACACCGGACCAATGCAATCTACAATCTCTCAGCGAATTGATACAAGACAAAGAGACGAGTGAAACAGTAATATTTCACGAATTGATAACAATAGATAGAACAGTTAAAATTGGAAGAGACATGCCACCAAGGGGAAAAAGAAACATTTAACGTCTGAGAAAAAGATGAAAGGACTCAGTAATCTATAAATAACAGGCCGAGGATCTAGAGAAAAGAAGAAGGAGAAACGTTATAGCAAAAGAAAAAGAAAAACATTAATAGCCATGTTTTGATCTCTCTATTTCAGTACAATTCGGGAAACATAAACAATGTTTGGAATCTGTTTTCGTTTGCTTTTCAGAACATTTAGAAAATTGTAAACTGTTGAAATACAATACATGTCATCTATATATTTTTAAGGGAAACTCAAATTTATTGTGAAACTACTGAATGCTTTATTTCATGACTAAAAAACATATAAGGTACTTGAAAATTCGACACAATTTAAACTGACAGATGGATACAATTTTATCAACGTTTTAAACAAGTTGTGTAACAGAACACAATTTGTTTATTGATCATTATAATAGTCACAAGCATACCAACCAAAGACGATAAACGGATTAGGTAAAATAAATTAATTATGTCGGAGAATCGCTCTTTAGTAATTCAATAACAATGAAATATTCTTTATCTAATAGACGTGTCTGTCCGGGACGCTGGTCTGTTCGGGGTGCTGTTTTGTCTGTCTGGGACGCTGTTTCAGCAGCAAAACCGTAAGAGATAGAGAAAAAAGTTATTAAAGTTATATGTTTGGAATGGTCATGTCAGGTCAGGAACCGAATTTCAGTCTCTAACACTAATTATTATCTTAATTATATCCTAATCCTAACTTTTTAGGTTAGATTCTAGGCAAATTTTATCAAGGCGAATGCGACTGGTAGTTTGCTACCAACAATGACGTCATATACGTACGTGTGGTGAATACGCGTTCTATTTGCAAAACGGTCTTTTTTGTTTTATTATTTGAGACATTTGTCTCACTGGACTGCTAGTATACAACTAATACACTAATAATATCATACATAAAGTAAATATAATTCAAACCTAAATACGATGGGTTGCCCAAAATGGTGGTCGATAAGCTAAAAAAGGAAAACGAGACAATTATGGGAATAAATCAAAGAATATCCAAGTTACCAATAAATTTAGCGTTTTGCAGCTCTGTTGATCGTAGATGCATTCTTAGCTAGATGTGTGTGATACGTGATCGATAACCCAGGTGATGAAGACCACACAATATTGGAATAAGACGATGGAAAACGATAAAATATGCAGTTCTTCCGGGTCTTGTTGGCTTCCCGAACTGGAGTTAAATTAAGACTACGCGACAGGCTGATTGGGTAGGTAAATTGTGAAGGGAGAGGAACAGCAGTAGCATTTGGAGTTAACAACATATAATTTAATTAATGCCAAGGAGAAAATAAATACATAATGGATTTAAGTAACTTGGAAATATAATAGCTAAAGTTAGGTAAATAAATAAAGATTACTTGTAATTTACCAAGCACAGGTTGAAGCCATCTACTTTTGAAACAGACGTATACGATCAACTGCATTTAAATTTTTTATAAATAGCTTTGTTTCGTCTAAGCTTACCGAAAAAGCAAAGTGTGTAAGCATTTACCAACAATCTTTACATTTATTAAATGACAATAACACTTTTTTTTTAATTATGTAAACAAAAATTAAATCCATCTTTATGCAAATTTCGGGGTGCTGCGATACGAGTTAAACCAATGGATTTTGTAAATCAATTGTGTGGGTGCCGTTAAGATATATCGGTAACCTCAAAGTTGATTAATGTACGTCGAGCTAAGTCGTCTCCGGCAAATTCCTCGAATGCAATTGCTCGAAATCAATTGCTCGAAATCAATTGCTCGAAAATCAAATTGCTCGAATGTAACTTTTCTCGAAATACAAGTTCTTCGAACCGCAATTTCTCGAAAATGTTTTGCTCGAATTTATGTGGTTTTAACATCTGGAAATCTATTTCGGTATTAAGGAGGGAGCAGAGTTTGAACGAATTACGGATAGAATAATATGTCAGCGATCAACAACACACCATAAGTCGAAGAATATATCGTGATAGTGCACCGAGACTTTTAAGATTAGTGAATAATTATGGACATGATATATATATATATGATTATGTCATGGAATAGCACATAACATATCATGCTAAAAACATATCTCTCTCTGGTCGTATACTTCATAGTTGAAGTGTCGTGATCTCATGGTTGCTATTTAAGTTGTAGTTTGGGCAATGTTTCTCCATTTGTCTCTGTCTGAGGCGCACCTAATATTTTCTTGAAAAGGTGTACTGGTAAATTCCTTGACTTGGTCAATCCAGCGTTTTGGGGAACGCCCTCGAGGGCGTTTTCCTTCTACTTTCCCCTGAACAACCAGTTTTTCCAGGTTGTCGTCCTTCCTTCTGGTGACGTGTCCAAAGTGTTTCAAAATTCGTCGCTTTACTGCACTTGACAGTCTTTCTTGAATTTCTAGTTCTTCCAATATGGACACATTCGTTCTATGTGCTGTCCAGGGGATCCTCAAGAGTCTTCGCCAAACCCACATCTCGAAGGCGTCCAGCTTTTGAATGTCTACAGCTTTCAAAGTCCATGCTTCCGCTCCATATATGGCAATGGGAAACACCAGTGTTCTCACTAACTTGCATTTTGTTGCCTTCGTAATGTGACGATCTTTCCAAATTTTTGTGAGTTTAGTCATAGCTGTTTTGGCAAGCGCTGTTCTTCTTTTTATGTCCGTTGACGAGTTGCCCTCATTATTTATATGGGAAACATATACCTTTTTCTTATTAATAAAGGTTATAATTTGTAATTTATGTTTTTTTTATATTTGATATTAACTGATTCGAGTTAAGGCTATTTCACAACTTTACTTTTTTCGAGCAACAGATAATCGAGAAATTGCTGTTCGAGCAAAGTCAAGTTCGAGCAATTGACTTTCGAGGAACTGATTTCGAGGAATTCGTTTTCGAGCAACTGCATTCGAGCAATTTACCTACAACCGCGGTAAGTGACCTTTCTAAAAACGCTCTTTCCTAAAACGTCGGACTGCAGTTATATAAACAGAATCATTCCATATCGTCACAGAAGATAGGGTTACAAAAATACAGCTTGCGTCATGCAAAAGGGCCAATTACATGAGCAATAAACGGACGAGCACCCTACTCAATCAACAATGGCCCAGGCGAAAGTGAGAGCAAATACTTTTTGATACAGCCCGTGCCCGGCGAACAATGAATCATAAACGCAAGCCAAGAAAATGGAATTCTTCTATGAGGCGAAAGTTATAGCTTGCGCCCGGGCTGGAAAATGCCTATTATATTCAAAGAATAGGGAATCGTTTCCCTTGCATACGCGATCTGTATTTAAGCGTAAACACTGTAGGATTCCGGCTTTGCGTCTTCATTGGCCTTGTATCACTCTGACCAAGACTAGGACACGGGTCAGATTACTTAGCCTCTAACTTCGTAATTAGATTCTGGTATTCGTTTTTGCTAAATTCCCTGTTCATATTTGAATGTTAAAACATATTGACGTACTTGTATATGTTTGTAATTTGTGTGTTTTAATGACAATAAAAGGATTCAAAACCTTCCCTTTTGTTTTAATTCGATTCCTTTTTTTGTAAATATCGGAGTTTCATAATATTCATAAACTTCATTGTCCTAATTAAATAAAACTAATAATATAGGTGATTTCGGAGGCTTTCACGGCCATTGTCATTAAGTAACAAACGACTTCCGGGATTGGACCGTGTCATAATTGAGGTCGAAGAGGATTCATCAGGAGGAAAAGCAAAGGAGCGCGGTAACTCAACGTGTAAACTACGCCAGAGGCAAAACTTTTTGCAAGGGAAGGGAGAAGAGTTTCGCTTCTGGCGTGGTTTACACGTTGAGTTACCGGGTTCTTTTGCTTTTCCTCTTGATGAAACCCCTTACAAAAGTGGCAAAACGTTGAGTTCTTCGACCTCAATCATGACACAGTCCAATCCCGGAAGTTGTTTGTTACCAATAATATAGATATTACTAAAGGGTTTTTTGTTCTATTTATTAGAATATAAATAATTCCAGTAAGTTACTTTGCAATTTGTATCTTCTTTTATGTTATATTGTAGCTATTTTGTCAATTGTTTTATTTGCTATTACAGGTTTTTCGCAGTATTATTGTTAATATTATTGTTTATCTAATTTAAATTTTAATTCTCAGTCTTAGAATGGTAAATTCTAATAGCTGAGGAGGAATTCATCCCATCCAGCCATTAGAGTAGTTTTATACCGAAAGAAACTTCCTAAAGACATGACAAGTCTGCAAAATAAGAGCCTTCTGTAATAAATTGGAAAAGCCATTAGGAAGTTCTATTCTACATTTTTTAGGTGTTTAGTTGCAACTCCGCCCATAGAAATGATCACAGGAGCAATAATTCTGACATCATATATCTTCTAAGTACGTTTCACATCGGTGCAATATTAACAAGAAATGCCCGTTTGTTTATTTTTTCAATTAGGGGAAGATCTGGGCGGATGTGGTCTACCTGTTTATCTGTTAGAAAAGGACGATTCCAAATAGAGTACCTACAGCTTCACCAGATTTGAGAACAGGCACAGGTAAGTACTTGCAGTACGGTTCAGAAATTTATATTTCAGGACAAGATGTTGGTGTACAATTTTGGCCACCTGATTATGAAAACCAACATAGTCATTGTTTGCCAACGTTGTACATGCACCAGCAACATATTCGATTTATTATTGTAATTATTATTAAAGGATGTCGTGCACATATATAAAGACAATTTAGAAAATGTTTTTGGTTTTGCTGTTGAGTGCAAGTCTGTGTCACAATGATAGGTACGGAATCAAAACAACATACGCACAAAAAACCCAATTTATTAGTAGTACTCAAATTTCAAATACAAATATCTGCCAAAAAACTTTAGATAGTAATGGACGATAATTTATTAATACTAATCAATTACATTGTTAGTTATTTCTTCTAGGCTTATTATTAATACATACGATAAACGTATTATCTAATCAAGTTCTTCATTTTCTCAAATTTCTCTCAAACGGAAATACCGAATAATGCAATTTTGCAGTTTTACTGCGGTTTGGCCATATTCTTTCCCTTTCACGCTATTACAAAATTTTGCCGTATCATATGCTGCTTTCTGATAGAACGGGGAAGTGTTTCCAGCAGCAGTAAAGATTTTCCAAACATAAATTATTAACCGTGCGTTGTCTATATGAGACTCCTCGTCTACAATACCTCTTTTCTTGAAAACGCAGCCCATTATTGCGTTCAGCGAGTCGTTTTCTTCTGGATATTGCAACAGCCCGGTGATGTCTGGTGCATTTTTCACTATATCATGTTCCAATTCCTTTCCGCATTCTTCTCCTAACTTAATCGCTTCTTTGAAAAATTGTAAAGCCTCATCAGTCTTGTATTGCTCCGGAATAGTTCTAGCCTGTAAGTAATTGGAAATTACTCTCTACTCATTTATTTGGAAGTACTATAGTTTACATTTTGAGAGTATCATTGTTTAAAACTTATTTAAGATACATTAATAGTAGTTTATTTATCTAGAACGAAAAGTGGCATTTTAAAGACGAGAAAGTTGTTTACGTCCGAGGCTTCAGCCGAGGACGGAATTACTTGCGAGGACCTTTAAAAACACTTTTCGTTCGTGGTGAATACAACGGTTTATTTCATAATGCAAGTTTAATGGATTTTAAATAAAAATTTGCAAATCATTTCAAATTGCATGTCAACAACTGACGGTATAATTTTAAAGTACTTGAACTTTAAAATTTTACTTTAAAGTACTAGGACTTTAATGTTTAATTTTTTGTACAATAAATAAGTTTTAAAGTACTTGAACTTTAAAATTTTACTTTAAAGGATTTTAATGTTCCATTTTTTGTACCATAAATAATCCGAAAAATGTCATTTTTGACATCAGTATGAAATAAAGAATTGTAAAGATCGATTTTGAGCGCATGCGCAGTAGAATTCGCAAATGCCTGTGATCAGCGGTTTTAAAACAATTTCATGGGGCATTCAATTTAAAAAACTATCAAAGGCCGCAACTAACCTAAACAAGCTAGGAGGATGGTTGAATGCAGGCTTTCGCAGCCGTTGTCCATAATGGTTGTGTTTTCCGGGTTATGCCCTGGTCGTCGACATAAACTTGACTTTCGCTGGTCATCTTCTGAAGCCTGATATCGGTGTCTTCTGCTCCTAGTTATATACCGAGGAGTCGTTACGGTTGGATGCTCATGTAAATCTTGTATGCTATTGGGTCTTGTCGTTTTTGGGTTTGGTTGCTCTCGTGAAACTTGCTTATGGTTTGATTAGTTTTGCAGAGCTGCCTTCCATGTATTGCTAAGGCGGTAACCGTCTTCAACCAACATAACGGCCCCTCGTAGCAGAAGTTTTGAAGAAGCTGACAGCATGAGTATCGAAACATCAAGTTTATATCGACGACCATGCCATAACCCGGAAGAGCCTACCAATCCAAATTGTTCGTGGATTATTTAAAGCCAATGTGCCTGTGAATTCAACTAACCCCGGGCACAGCATAAACCTATGAGAATCAGACTCGCGGACATGCACAATAGGCAGGACTTTATACTTCAATTCAAACGAATACTCGGTATCCGCATTCCGATATCTGTACGTTCAGTTGCACACCAATAGGTAAGGGGCTCCCAGTTAATGTTGCCCATTCTATCGAATTGTTGAAACTTGTTTTGTATCCGCTTATTACTTCTTTCGTTTGAAAGACGAAAAAAGTATTGTAATCACGAAAAATTACCTTCCGAGATTTCTTCAGATCTTCACGTTTCAGGGTCCCTAGATTACGAAAAACAGGTTTTCTCAATTCCGTCTGTCTGTATGTCTGTTGGTCTGTCTGCTGGCGGTATAACTCAAAAACTATTTGTCAGAGGAAGATGATATTTTGTATACACATTATATATACCGGGTGACAATGAGAACAGGGCCAGGCATTGCTAAACACGGTTTTTAAATAAAGTCATTTATTTCAAATGGCACCTACCAAGGGCCATCTTTCCATTAAACAGCTAATTTAATTACCAATCTAATGATATGCATCATGCACTACTTTATCTTCATCTAAAATTGAAGAATAATTAATAAAAATTTTTAATTATTCTGTGTAATACCTAAGCAAATTCGGTGGCACTGTTGTATGTAATTTGAGTCGTAGATTGCGGAAAACATAAAAAATATAGGATGATCTATTTAAAAAATCAGAGTTAGTATTATTTCCGGTGAAACCGGAAGTCGGCCATTTTGATTATACTTGTATGTCAATCTGAAATTATGTCTAGTATCCTTGTATCAAATTTCATGCAAATTAATTCATAAGTAACGGAGATAGAAGCATGGCCCTGGTCCCATTGTCTCCCGGTATACCTGGCATGAAACAGTGAAAAATTCAGACAAATATATACAGGGTGAACGCCTTAAAAAATAAAATTTTGTTTATTTTTGCGTTAATTTTGAAATAGAAGGAAGTAATAATTTTCACATAGGTCAGATTTTACACTTGCCGAAAATAGGCTCAACAGATACAGGATAATGTCACAAAAGAGTTCATTTCAATAAGGTTGGATGGCGCAGTTCGACTTATCGATACAGTTACGATCGCTAAGCAGATGCGGTTACGATCGCTATGCAGGTGCGGCGAGTTCAAACCCCAGCGCGATAATTTTTTTTTTTAATTTTTCGAATTGATCTAGTACGCTCGAGGGAGTTCGGTGTAAACCCATTTGCAGATTTTTTTCTATGGGTATAAGTGTCATGTATTGTGTTGCTCAAGCGTTGGTGCTCAAATATTATTTTGATGAAAAAAATATTTAGCGCTCAAGATGATAAATGGACCACCAACTTCTATGTTTCGGGTATTAATTATGAATAATTTGAGGCTGAAATCTTGGTGCTCAGGTATTATTGTTGGTGTTAAAAGAAACCTGTTTGGAGATCAAAGCAATATTTTTTTGCTGCTAGTCAAAACTGTATATTGACCGTGGCACCAAAGTTAGGAATCAAGATCTAGAATATTTTTGTAATTTACATCGTATAGAACTTCACTAAATAACTCAAACAACAATAATTCCAATTCCCCAGTAAAGCGATTTCGTTTAACTCTAATTGAACATTTTCATTGTTTAAAAGCAGATCATAACCATCTCACTTCAAATTAGTTTATGAAGCAAGCTATATTACAATGTAAGTTACAATGATTCAATTCACATTCTCACAAAATTCGCACCGTTCGAAGTTATAAAAGGTCACATGAATGATACCAATCCTTTTGGTTTAAAATAAATATTATTTTCAAACATGAGTATCCAAAAAGCTCTCAAAAATTCTTAAATCAGTAACATGAATATTTGAAAACATTTTGATATTAAAAAAAAATCAAAATAAAAAAAGGCTAATATAATAGAAAAAACTGATATTACGCTAATTACGAACAAAAGAACATACTACCACAATATTCCTAGAAAACCTAAAATTAATTTATTACTATATTAAACTAAACGAAATGAGGCTAACGTTATTCCTGGCCCTTCAAATATTACCAGTACGTAGTATAGATGAAGATATAAAAATATGGTGTGATACACTCACACAACTTCCTTTTACAGTCATCTTATAATTAGCCAAAAATTTGATTTATAATTTTTAAGCATTTCTCAAAAATTTTCAAAAATTGCAAATTGTACAAAAACGGTACAAAATAGAACGTTAATTGATGAGACAAATTTTCCCTAAAATGTTAAGGTGAATTCAAAAATGTAATAATTAAAAAAACCCATTTTAGAAGTATTCAACTGGAAAATCACCTATCTCACATCAATACCCATTAAAAGTCTAATAAAAATGTAAAGTTTGAAAAAAATCGTTACAGCCGTTTTTGAAAAAATCGAAGAAACTGAAAAATCACAAGGGTAAACACCTACTTTCGGTTATGCGATTTTCTTCAAAAGCTTGCTTATCTACATTATACACAAAACTTATATATGAAGTTACAACGCCATACCTCTTTTCGTTTTTGAGATATTCTGTTCATAGACAGACAGACACACACAGCCACACACACAGACACACGCACACAGACCAATGAAAAATAATATGTTTTTTGGGTTCAGGAGACTCTAAAACGTGAAGATATGTTGAAAACTCAATTTCGATTTTTTGGGGTGAATCAAATACTTCCTTTATTGTAAAAGAAAGTAAAAACCTAAAATAATTAAAAATTCTATACTTTCTAACCAGTATGTTACTTTTCAAGCACAGTTTGTCAAATTAATTTGGACTATCAAATTTTAATAACTTTCATAGATTATTTCTTTCGTACCGATATCAACAAATCAGAAGGCTGGATTTAGTTAAGTTATCTTATACAGAGAGATTTTTCTTACTACGAACACGGCAGACGATATGTCGAATTTACAAATGCCGAGAATTTAACATTGACAGTTCCCGTAGTTTGTCAGTAGATAATATCTGCTGTTATTTCTATCTTAAAATCGATAACTACGAAGCAACGGATCAGTGCAAATTGTAAAATGGTATTATCAGGGTCCAACGGTCCGGGAAATTCAAAATTCTTTGACAACATTTGAAAATAGGCGTTCTTTATCGTTATCAACGTTACATGGAGTTATTTCAAATTTTGGAAACTTTGGGTGTGTTTCTCCCCAAAAGCACAAAATCCCTAATGTTCCCAATGAAGACAGGTATTTAAAAGAGGTTTGTATTACCGCTAATGACTATCCAGACTATTTATTTAAATAAATTGCAGAACTAGTAGATTTAGCTGCGATATTCTTCCCGTTGGCCATTTCAGAAGTATGGAATTTTGTGAAACTGTGACAGATATGCCTAAAACTTCCTCTGAAAAGTCGTTTTCACTACAACTAACGATTTGAAGAACTTAGTTTAAAAATTAAAAGGGTTGTTCAGAGTACTAGCACTAATACGTTTCTATGATCACTTAGGATATTGTTTAGCGCAAGAAGGCAGGCTCTTTGAACAAGAGCTAATTTAAACTTCTTGAATTTTGTTGTTTGAAATAAAAATAGTTTTATTTTTGTTTGCATCTTTTTTTTACTGGGTTAGTTTGTTCGGAAGAAATTATTTCTTTCTTCAGAATGCGTTTTACTTTAAGAACTACCTTCTTTTATTGTACTGTTAATCTCTAAAAATCCTGTTTCTCAACTCTGAATTTATCACCTGAATTAATCACAGAATAACAGTACCTCATACATTCTATCTGTGATATAATAATTAATTTAAAAAAATTACACTAGGCGTCTGCGTTGAACAATTACTTAAACAATCAACGCAGACGACCCGTGGATTAATATCAGAGTACCTTAGACCGACTGTCCATCGGTCTTGGCGTATTTTTAGGCACGTAAATTCGCCTTGATTTACTCGTGTTCGCAGTTCATGAATTTTCACTGTATAATTTAGATAATACAAGATCGATTATGCTAGAGTAACTTCACTAGGCAAAGCAATAAATAACTTTTGTGAACTTATATGTTGCTTCCATGGAGATGGCTTTCATTTAGGTCATTACAAAAAAATCGACTTGTTAGTATAGTAATTTGTACCAATAGTTTTGAAAGTCCTACTTTTTTTCATAAATTTGCAGTTTGATAACGAGGGCGAAGCCCCAGTTATTCAAGCAAATGAATGAAAAAAGGGGTTTTCAAAACGTGTTGTACACGTAGTTTTTGGTATAGTGATCTTTTGGTGCAAATTTAGTCTAAAAGAACTTCGAAATGGACAACTGTCAAATTGCCATTTCAATAAAATTGTTAAAAAAGTGTACCTTTTTCACGATTTTTGGGTTAAAAGAAGTGGAACTTTCAATCCGATTGTTCGTTAAAAAAGACGACTTTCACGATCACTAAGCAAAACAAAAATTTACTTGTTCCTATTTTTGAAATTTACTCAAAAAAGAATCAAATTGAATCAATGAGTATCTACTTAGAACATTTTTCGGAGCAACGCAAGACTTCAAATTTTACAAAAATAGACGTAGAAGAAATTTACTAAATCACACGACAAGTACCATCAATCAAACTACTTTCCTGAGAACAGCACTGCAATTATAACATCCTGACTGGCCTGATAATTTTCTGAATAATTGTACTGATTATGTTACATTTAGAAAACAACGCAAGAAATCATTGGAAAGTTCAAAGAAAGCGAAAAAGGAATATCAACATAAAGCTAAAGAAGTAGAAGTGGCCCAGAATCCAAAAAACAACTCCGTTATTTTTTCGTCTTAAGGAGGGTAGAGTTATCGAACATTTTATTATGCATCGGCAATTAAGGAAATAAGAATTGTGTACATTTAATGGGATGGGAGCAAGGTCTTACTATTCCATGGTAAAAAACTAGTTAAAATCTTAAGTTTTCACTGTTACTGATTGACGTGCAGGCGCAAATTCTAGATATAATAGAGGTTTACTTAAAAAATGAATTAGAAGTTAACAATATTAATTAAACATTGACCAACGCCTAGATACAGCAATGTATCGACAAAACATAAAAAATGTATTTCAATTATATTAAAATGAAAGTATGTTTAAACAGACTCTTTTATAGAAAGTCAAAATAACTGTAAAATACCTTTAGAAAGAAGTTTTGTATATTTGATTAATTTGATCACTTACATATCAAGGTAGTAATAAAAGATGTATTTACATTTATGAATGAAGAAAAGTAAAATTGGATATGTTGAATTTATTTTGTGTATATCTTGCGTATCTGTATAAATTCTTGCTCTAATTAATTAATTTAAAATATAGGTAGTTTCCTGCTCTTTTATATATTTTTCCAGTTTTTTATTGTGCTGTGACAAGATGTTTTGTTGATAAACAATACTTAAAAAGACGTTATGTGTTTGTACTTCTTGTAAATTGGTATTTTTTAGCATTACCTTAAGTTAAGATTGGTAAAAAATTAAATATTAGTTTAGAAATGTCGTTAAAGCTTATTCTAATAGCTGTATAAACAGTATAAGGTGTTACCGATTATGTATGTATGTAATTCTAACCTGCGATTTTGCGATGATTACTAGATGTAAACCAAAGAGCATAGCGACCTTCATTGCGAATTTGTCTGAGTACAAACAACACTAATAATAAGTTCTGACTAATAATATTAACTGACATGCTTATTTTATATCTGTTGAAGAACATCCCATCAAGGTCATTCCTAGAGGCTACAAAAGAATACGATTCTGGCCTCTGGGGAACCCAGGTTTCGTAAGCCATAATTTAGTATTTATAAATACGAATGTTAGAAAACAATTCCCAGTAAGTTATCAATTTACATTGTAAATGTTTCAGCTTAATTTGGTATGGGTTTTTACATTATATTGGAAAAAAACGAGTTTTAGATGGTTAAATGAGACAGTACAAAGATAGGTGTAAAGGGTCACCTGGAAGATGTTACAATAAGCCACTATAGGTACTATAAATGTATTTTCGGGTCACATTATGTTTGCAAGATTATTTCCCTCGCAGACTTTAAGCCAGTCAATTCTTTTAAATTGCTGAGATTCCTCCAATCAGATCCCAAGTATGCGATAATTTTGCACTAGTGCAAATTGACTCGTCATCTAATTAGTGACGACCATGAATGGATTAACGAGATTCCCACTGTCCCTACCTACTATCTAGGAAAACCACGCCAAATTAGAGGAGAAAGAAGACCCTATTAACTCTAGCTTGGGAAAGAGTCTGCAAAATAGCCCTCTTGCATACCAAATTGATTCTAATTTTGTTTCGTGCACTTCGTGCACTCGGTAATTTGGCAGGCATATTACTAATAACAGTCTGCAAAACTATCTGGAAAATACTGCATAAAATATAAGAATATAAAAAATTACAAATTATATTTCACATTAATTTATGATAGTACAGTACAGTAGAATAGGTTAACCACCGTTCCCAATCAACTGTTTAGGTGGGCATAGAGACATGTTCAAAACTGGCGCGAATGTAGTACACTCGTGCCGGTTTTGAATGTGTGTCTATGCCCAGCTATTGACAATGCCCCATTCGATCATGAAATCTTCATACTTCATTTCAAAATACAAAAGTACAATAACTTGTATTACACGTATTTGTTTGCGGAAACGATTTTCTAACTGTTCAAAATAATGAACCTTGTTTGCATAAACGCTACAGAAATAAACACTAAAATATTAAATATTAAAAAAAAAATAATTAAAAGAATTCTCAAAAATTACTCTTGCCGATTTCTATCATCGTCATAGACGACATTTCTCTCTTATTCATAAGTGATACCCCATAGTTATTATCTACTAAAAATTCTAGAAAAGAAGATATTTTCGAGGGAGAGATATTTCATAGAACGAGGAATTTCTGTGAAAATATACGGAGATGTTTTATGAAGCTTTAAAACGAGGGAATCAAACTTTGATTATGATGCAATGCACCGTTCGGTGTGAAGAGGCCTAAATACCTCAAAATATATAAAAAAGAACAATTATTATTTCCCTCGTCTGAAAGCCGAAGGAAGTATTGTAATCACGAAAAAATCACCTTCCGAGATTTCTTCAGATCTTCACGTTTCATGGTCCCTGAATGGCGAAAAAAAGGTTTGCTTAATTCCGTCTGTCTGTTTGTGGGCAGTATAGCTCAAAAACTATTTGTCGGAGGAAGACGATATTTTGCATACATATTATACAGATTGTCCGGATTGTATTTGGGACATGGTAAATTAATGAGTGCGACAGAGATACACAGATAAAATGAGTAGGTATGACAGAGATAAAACATATCGAAATTTATCAATATACCAATAGACACTTTCAAAACTTTTTATGGATGCTCATATTTTAAATAAATTAAACGCATCTGTCATTAGAAATTTCAAAATGCAGTACACGGTAGCAGAATAGGTTCAAATTATTAAATGGATTTATGCTGGGAACTCAATTAATAAATCTATACATTTATTTTTCTACTCCTGTAACTAAAATTCCATTTAACATACTAACATACACGTCGCTAAGTGACCTTTTAAACATGCCTTCATAACCTATGACTAAAGAGCCTCTTAGTCATGAGCTGAAGTTGGCAACGATGTTTTAGTCATGGGGTGAAGTTAGGTTCAAATAGTATTTGCTTTATTAGCCACAGCCAAAACAAAAATCAGTTAGTTTTCAACCGTCACTTTGACGTTTGTCAAGCATAATTTAACCTAATATAATAAATGTCAAAATTTTAATGAAATAGTATGATGTTATATTCCCAAAATTTGTGGTCGTAGAAAAAGTATAGTATGCAACTCGTTTTATAAACTTATTAGTCACTCATTTTATTAAACACTCGCTCCGCTGCGCTTCGCTCGTGATTAATCAAACTCGTGACTAAAATGACGTTTATAAAACTTGATACATAATATACTATTATAACTGCTTTTAAAAATCGTCCCATTCAGGCATATCCAGAATTGTGTGTAATTTTGAAGAAACTTTTTATGACATGGGTGCGTGGGCCCGCGAATGGTTTGAGTCCAGAACAAAAACACTTGTAAAACGGTAGAAAAACGTTTATTGTAGTGCGAGATGCTAAGAATTCGCACTCACCGAGGATGGGGTGTAACTGAACTGAGCTTATGTCAATCCCGTTAGTTATAGTCAAAACGGGTGAATATAGCTTTGAAGAATTCGCAGTCCCGTTATATCAGGGTGTTGAAGCCAGCAACATTCCCGTTAGATGGAACATGCAACGGTAAATTTAACAGTACTGCTACAACCCTTTTGTCGGGGACAACGAACTACTACGAATTATGCTAAACGAATTTCCGTATCTGTTATCGCCACAACATTAATGACAGCTAAGCTTAATTTATTTTTAAAACTTGTATATCCATGAAAAGTTTTTTTTTCGTCTACCATATACGAAAATGAATCATATTGACCCTAAAAATGTGACCGAAAGTAATGTTTATCGTCCCTTGGGCCGCTAAACTTATAACAACACGATTTTGAAGTTTTTCACAATCTAGACACCTTTGACTGTCATTTGAGTGCTTTGATGTTTCACATAATTTTTCATTAAATGTCAGTTTAAATCAAAGTTTGGAATCAAAACAGACAATAAAAGTGTAAAATAACAGTAAGTTCTGAATAATAGTAATTCAGCGAGTAAGTGAAAATGAATGGCAATCCAGACAATTACGAAGAATTTACGAATACTCCACCGGCTTGCAAGACGAAGCTAGCAAAATTTCTCTGAATTTGTTACCCACAAAGTCAAGAGAACGGTACGAAAAGTACTATGAATTATTCAATAACTGGAAAACGAATAAAAAAGCAAAATACTTAACAGAAAATGTATTACTTGCTTATCTATCGGAAAGATCAAAGATTGGAAATGCAGGTACATTATGGTCTGAGTTTTCAATGTTGAAAAGCACTTTTAAAGTCAAGGAAAATATAAATTTTGTTAATTTTCATAGAGTTCGAGCATTTTTGAAACAAAATTCTGTAAATTACCTGCCCAAAAAGTCTAAAACTTTGGCTCAAGAACAATGCATTGAATTTTTTAAGGAAGCAGATGATTCAGAATATCTTATGATAAAGGTAAAAAAAATAAATTAAGATGAATTAATTTTATTTTTTTATTAACATTGCGTTGTAGGTTTCTGTTATTATGAAATGAGTTGTTGAATATGAATCTTGACCACATAGATAATAAAGGAGACGTATTGATTGTTACAGTTCCAGAAACAAAAAATAATATTACAAGAACGTTTACAGTCACAAACAAAACTGTTGATGGATTGAATCTACTTACAATATACAACAAATATGTTTCTCTTAGACCTACTCACACTCCACACAATCGCCTATTCATTTATTACAAAAACAATAACTGTACAGTACAACCGATCGCAAAAAATGTATTTAGCAAAATTCCAAGCAAAATAGCCACTTTTTGAAACTATCTGAACCTAGTACATACACGGGACATTGCTTCCGCCTCAGTTCTGCAACCCTACTAGCTAACTCTGGGAGTGATTTATTTACACTTAAAAAACATGGAGGTTGGCGTTCTTCTGCAGTTGCAGAAGGATATATCGATGACTGCTTATCGAATAAGATTAACATTTCTCAAAAAATCTTGACAAACCAAGAACAGCAGCCTAATACTAGCAAAAATAACAGAATTAAAGTGTTATTTCCGACCAAATAAATGAAATTCCTGTTAAGCTAGATAATTCCAATGAACCCACTTCATCTATAGAAATAAGTCACCAAGCTACTAGCACTTCGAACACTTACCAAATTAACATTAATTATTATAATACATAAATTCGTAAATTGTTAGTACTTAAGTTTCTTATTAAATTCTGTTTGTATTTATAAAATCAAAGCTTTTTGTTATATTTTTTTCTATTTTTTTAATGCTAGGCGAAAAGCAGTTGTGTGTCACACATGCAGAAAATGCATTAGCAGACCTTAGCTTTCAGCTGCCTTCGCTTTGCTTTGCTCGCTCATGCAGCTAATACCCGCGGGCTGCTAATGCTCGTTTTCTGCCCTTGTGACACAATATACTAAAAAGTGTCCATTGGTATATTGATAAATTTGGATATGTTTCTTCTCTGTCATACCTACTCATTTTATCTGTTTCTCCCTGTTGCGCTCATTAATTTTCCATGTCCCGAGTACAATCCGGACAATGTATATCTCTACCTCGCATGAAACCGGTACAATTTCATACAAATATACAGTGTGGTCCATTAAGTGTGCAACAAATGGGACACTTTTTTATTAGTTGTACAATCGAAATTTAAATACCGCCAAAAGTTAGTTCATGTTCAATAACCATATCAGATGCCCTTAGAATGGCTTCAAGTGAAACAATATACAGGGCAGGACAAAAAATATGAAATTCCTTCAAGAATAGTTACCTTGTTTAAAAAAATATAGCAAAATTTTATTGAGAAAAGTTGTTTAGAATCAAAAGTTATGCTCAAATACAAAGTCATGGCCTCCTATTCAAATTTTGATTCTTTTTTGGAAAATTTTGTATTACCCCCGTATGATACATATTTTTATTATTCTGATTTTATATGTATTTAAAGTAGCCACAACCACATCACTTTTAAATAACTTTTAGCAACTTGAAGCGTATTTGTAAAATTTACTTGGATTTATATTTTTTAGGTAAGCGTCAACTTCATGTTTGTTGCAACGATATTTAACAGAACTTTAGAATTTCGCAAATATTCTTTTTAACAAGGCAGATGCTTTACTAATAATAATTTAAATATAAAAAAACTTTTAATAAAATCAGAATAATCGAAATATGTATCATACGGGGATAATACAGAATTTTACAAAAAAGAATCAAAGTTCGAATAGGAGGCCGTGACTTTGTAATTGAGCATAACTTTTGATTCTAAACAACTTTTCTCAATAAAATTTTGCAATATTGCTATATTTTTTGAAATAAGGTAACTTTATTCTTGAACGAATTTCATATTTTTGTCCTGCCCTGTATAGTGTTTGACTTGAAGCCATTCTAAGGGCATCTGATATGGTTATCGAACATGCACTAACTTGTGGCCGTATTTAAATTTCGATTGTAGAACTAATAAAAAAATGTCCCATTTGTTGCACACTTAATGGACCACACTGTATACAGAGTGAGCACCTTAAAAAATTAAATTTTGTTTATTTTTAGGTTAATTTTGAAATAGAAAAAAGTAATAACTCAACCGATACAGGATAATGTCACAAAAGAGTAAAAACGTTTCCACAATAACACCGTTCTGTTTAAGAGAGGCGCGCGACGGACATATTTTGAAGAGGCTCGGTGGCATAGTTGGCTTTAGTGATGCAGATACGACCTCTACGCAGGGGTGCGGTTACTATCACTCTGCAGATGCGGCGGGTTCAAATCCCAGCGGGACTTTTTTATTTGAAAATGTGTTTAATTTATTAGAAACGTGAAGATATTTTTACTCCTAACTTAATTTGCCTTTTAAAATTGTTTAGTGTCACAATGTCGACTTGGGAAGTTCTGCGTAAAGCGTTTTGCAGATTTTTTTACTTCCTTTTACAATAAAGAAAGTATTGGATTTACCTCAAAAAATTTAAATTGAGTTTTTAACAGATCTTCACGTTTTAGAGTCTTCTGACCCCAAAAAGCACGTTTTTGTTCATTGGTCCGTCTGTCTGTCTGAGAAAAGAATATCTCAAAAACGAAGAGAGGTATGGAGTTGAAACTGTATACATAAGCTTTATGTACTATTTAGATGCGACGGCAAGCTTTTGAAGAAAATCACATAACCGGAAGTATTGTGTTTACTCTTGTAATTTTTCATTTTTTTTTTTGATTTTTTCCAAAACTGCTCTAACGGGGCATGGACACAACGCCCACCACCTAGTATAGCCGCCATGTTGGACAAAACGGCCACCGCTATTTTTGGTGATAACGCCCACTCTGGTCACAACGTCCACCGTCGCATTTGGTCCTAACGTTCACCTTGGACACAACGTCCACCGCCACAACGCCCACTCTGGTCACAACGTCCACCGACGCCTGTTGAGAATAACATTTTACAGCGTTGGTTGTAACACAGTCTATAAACTAACTAGTTTATAGACTGTGGTCGTAACGTCCACCCTGGTCACAACTTCCACCGCCACAACGCCCACTCTGGTCACAATGTCCACCGACGCCTGTTGAGATTAATATTTTACGACGTTGGTCGTAACGTCCACCCTGGTCACAACGTTCACTTTTAAATTTGGTCACAACGTCCACATTGGACACAGCGTCCACCGCCATAAAGCCCACTCTGGTCACAACGTCCACCTACGCATTTGGTCATAACGTCCATCTAGGACACAACGTCCACCGCCATAACGCCCACTCTGGTCACAACGTCCACCTTCGCATTTGGTCATAACGTCCACCTTGCATACAACACCCACTTTTGTTTTACTTATTATTTAATCAACGTTTAACTGCTTCCTTTAATGCTTTTTGAGTGGTTTAATGTTGTTTAGAATTTGAAAATGTTGGTTTTAGGTTATTTTATGTATTTTTTTAGTCAATGTACAGTTTCAACTATTTGTTCCCCCTTCATGACGATTTTCTCTCTATTTTATGATGGTTTTTGTCTAGTGTATGTATTTCCAGCTCGTTTCTCATATAAATCAGTATACGATGAATAAGGGTCCTATTATAACACTAAATATACCTAACGATTCATTGGTTTGCGACACACCTCATTCGAAAAAAAAAGTTTCCTTATTGTTTGTTGTACCAGTAGGTAAGTATTTACAAGTCCATAAAAACTAAAAATAAAAGAGAAGGTTTTCGTCACTAAAAAACGTGGTTGTACATGTTATCATTAGTAATTTAACAAGGGCGAGACCAGCACAATAACTCTTTTGATGAGAAACATTATTTGTAAGTATGTCGCCCGCGTTTATATTTTGAAGTTTATTACACAAAAACCGTATACGATTTATGATTTAGAACTCACTTAATAACGCAAAAAGACTGAAGTTGCTTGTTTTTTGCAACTCTACTTCCAATTATGACGCCATCCACGGGGTCGATAGTCAGCCCTAGGGCGCTTATCGCTTGATAAGCATCCCTAGAGTGTTTATCAGGTAATCAGTTCAGTATTGGACAATTTTCAAAAAATGCATGGTTCTCCTTGGATGATATCAGTTATGTGACAGTTGAGTGTAATATTCCAACTAAGTAACGTTTGTGTCTCCCACTAAGTACAAGTGGCCTATTTGTTTCAATATTTTACCACAGACTTTAGAATACCAATGCTTATATAATTTTAGTTATTTAATGTTACATATAGGGTCTAATAACGACTTTGACAAATCTGACCAATGTGTGGCTTATGTAACTCATAAAAACTACATTGTTATGGATATATATTGCGATGGTATTTAGCCCTCAAATCGGCTCTGATTGCAGTACAAGCAAATAGCAAATTAAATCATTAAAGCACAGAGTTGTAATAATGCAAGCATCTGAGAAAATTCACATAAATTGCCAAATCATAATAACACTGGTATAATTCGCCAATGACATTGATTATTTTGGAATAGGCACAGAAATATGGAAGCTCAAATTCCGTGTATTGGGTTTAGCAATATAATTTTAATCGTAATATAATAGATTTGCACAAACTGAAAGCCGAATCTAAATTAATTAAGAACTGGCACAAAAAGTTCAAGTTAGACACAGCTTAAAAATGGAAGCGTAGAAAGTAAAGTCATTAGAGAATGGGTAGCAAATGAACGTTTTTAATAAAGGTGAGAACAAGAATGACTAGAAGAATAAGGCAAAGAACATAGAAAAACCAGGCAAGTCATTTATTACATGAAAATACAAGACTTGGGGGTTTGAAGAGATTGAAATAGCAAGAAATTAGGTGGAATTCAAATAAGCAAGAAATTAGACGATGTTGGTGGATTAAAAAACTAGTCAGTGTAGTGATAAACAATGGGCATTTAGGTGTGGTAAAAAAATCAAGTGAGTGGCGCATAAAAAAACGTTGAGAAATAAACAATTCCAAAAGACAATAATTCTAGTACATAAGAGATTGTAATTAACTGATAAAATTTTGTTAAATTAGATTATAAGTTATGTTTTTGTACCTGGTTGATTTCCTACAATTCAAATCTGTAGACAGTGTTTTGTCAATTACGACGAAGGATAGCAATTGTTCTAAATAAATGGGTGAAAGTGATTGGTTTTTGCTCTATCTTTAATTACCGAAAATTCATAGAAAGCATAAATGTATAAAAAAATAAATAGCACCATCGTAATCAGCGAATTCGAGTGTATCAGCACAATTGGAGGCAAGAGATTCCAGGTATTTGAGTTTTTGGCGTTCCGAGGCGACGACGGCAGCCACGGCTTGGAGGCGATTTCCCGCAGCATCAATCTGCAGCATCGTGGGAAGGCATAGGGTGTCAGGATTCTTCCGACAGCTCCACACATCAGGCCAGAACATAATCCAGCATCACGAGCAGCCCGGGGAGCAAGATTACAGCCAGATTCACCATCAAAAGGGGGTCCCGAATCTACGAAAGTGAGGTTAGTGAATTGTCCAATTTTGATCTGCCCGATCGGTGTGAAAATTTGAGCATACGTTAATTACGATCTGGAGAACACGAAAATCGTAACAGTTCCCGTGGATGGCGAGGTATTTTCCCAGGATTTTCAATTAAAATCGTCAATTGGAGGCACCAAGAAACAAATGCGAATACGGCGTCCTTTTTAAGAATGCACCAATAGCTAACGATCTGGAAAAACAAAAGATTGCCTAGAAGCCGCTTGAAGGCAATTATTCAAAATCTTACCATCAAAATTTGTTCATTTAATTGTTGATAAATCAATTTCACACGCGAGCTGAAAATAATTAGAACTTGTTGTGATAGATTTGACGTACAAACGGCACATTACGCCTACATTTCAGGTCAATCTGCCTACTTTTCAGAGGCGTACCGTAGAATTTTAACTTGGAAAGTCAGGAACCCAACACCCGAGATTTTGAGTTTTTAATTTCATGTCTCTATTTAAAATTGAGCTAGCGAAGTTAGGAAATCAGATGAATGGATTAGAAAAAGGGCAAACTACCATAAGAGTAATTCTCAATTTTGGCGTACCCAACGAAATTAATTAATCAGTTAGTTTGATTTAGCAAGTGGTAGAATTAAATTAAATATTGTGTGGTGACTCTTTTTATTTATCACATTAATTATAAACATACAAATATAATACGTACAGGGTTATTGCATAAGAAAAAAATCTGGTGTGATACACTCACACAACTTCCTTTTACAGTGATCTTATAATTAGTCAAAAATTTCATTTTTAATTTTTAACCATTTGTTAAAAATTTTCAAAAATTACAAATTCTACAAAAACGGTACAAAATCGAGTGTTAGTTGAAGAGACAAATTTTTTCTAGAATTTTAAGGTGAATTCAAAAATGTAATAATATACCGGGTGTTTTATTTAAAATAGGAGTTAATAAAAAAAATAGAAAAAATAACAAAAGAAACCTACTTTAGAAGTATTCAACTGGAAAATCACCTATCTCACATCAATACACATTAAAAATGTAAGAGAAATGTAAAATTTAAAAAAAATCGTTAGAGCCGTTTTTGAAAAAATCGAAAAAAACTGAAAAATCACAAGAGTAAACACCTACTTCCGGTTATGCGATTTTCTTCAAAAGCTTGCTGTCTCATCTACATAGTACACAAAACTTATATATGAAGTTTCAACGCCATACCTCTTTTCGTTTGTGAGATATTCTGTTCACAGACAGACAGACACACAGACCAATGAAAAAAAATATGTTTTTTGGGATCAGGGGACTCTAAAACGTGAAGATCTGTTGAAAACTCAATTTCGAATTTTTGGGGTGAATCCAATACTTCCTTTATAGTAAAAGGAAGTAAATAGCGCCCAACGCTGCGGCCAAGAAAAATTGAAAATTAATATAACGTGTAGGCTTGTAAAAACTAAAAATAAACCACGTATTGGGCTATTACAAAATTAAATGGTCGCCTAATTCATGGGCTTTTTATAAATTCACTAGGCGCTCAATGCTGTTAAGGAATTAAAGTAATTGAATAAATTGACAGACAATAGGTAGGTGGAAGTTATTAAGATTTAAAATTTTGAAAAGCTTTATTTGTGTGGGTGTTTTGTCTGTGGGTGTGAGCACTCAAATTCTATCTGTATCACGTATCAACGAAAAATCGAACACATGATGACTCGAAGACAGCAAAAGAAAAGTGAAGGGGAAGAACAGCAAGCCGAAGAGGTTACGGAGGCACAAGAGCCACCGACCGAACAACAAACACAGGGTGATCAGCCCGAAACACAACAGCCGCAAACGTCAAAACAAACACAGGAATTAAGTGGGATTATGGAAGCTATAATACAAATGAGGAAGGAAGCAAAGGAAAGGGACGAAAAGAGCAGGAAGGAAGCAGAAGCTAGCAGGAAGGAAGCAGAAGCTAGCAGAAAGGAAGCACAGGAAAGGGACGAAAAATTACAACAAATACTCACCGACGAAATACAAGAGCTCAAACAAGATGCCGAAAGAACGGTGCAGAAATTGGAACAAGAGGCAGCGGAAAGAGAGAATAGGGCAGAACAACATGCAGAGATCCTGGTCAAAGCGGTAAAAGAAAAATTGGAAAAGAATAAAGAAGAAGTACAAGCAAAAATAGACGGGTTAGAAAAGAAACTCGAGGATTTCAAAGAAACGATAAAGGCGGAAATACAACAAGAAGTCTTGCAGAGGGTTGATGAAAGCCTGAAAAGAAAGGATGAAGAAATTGAAGATAAAATTTTAGCATTACAAATAACAACACAAGAAAGGCTGGCTCAACAACAGGATGAAACAGATCAGAAGCTAGACAGGTTAAAAACAAGTGCAGAAGAAAAATTCAAGAAAGCAGGCGAGGAAAGGAAGCAAAATGCAACAAAGATTACTATAATAGACAACCGACTTACAAGGGAGTTACAAGGGATTAATGAAAAATTAGAACATACGCAAGAATACCCGGTTAGTGCGGCACCTCCTAGCTTCAGCACAGAATTTATCCCGAAGTTCGAGGGGAGATACGGGGAGCTCCCGATGATTTTCCTAAGTAAACTGGACGATATCATTAGAACAATAACAACTGAATGCAGACGGCTACAGGTAATCAATATGGCATTAAAGGGAAATGCTGAAGTCTGGCATAGCATCATAAAATCCAAATATGCAACGTATGATGAATTTTGGGCACTCTTCGTGGAACAATACTGGAGCAATTCCCATCAAGCTCAAGTAAGGACGGAACTAACATCGGGCAAGTACATCGATAAAGGAAGATCTCGCGAAATGTACATAATGCACCGTTTCAACAAGGCACAGTACCTAACTCCTAAGTTGGCAGAAGAGGAAATAGTACAACACCTGTCACGGCACCTTGAGGCTGAAATAACCCGAGCGGTGGCAGTCCAAAACGTCAAGTCGTTGCGCGATTTGTTGGAAATTGTGCGAAATTATGACATGGCAGTTTACAACGAGAGAGGAGAAACAAGGACAGCAAATCATCAAAATTCAAGTTATAAAAGAAAATTGGATAACACTTCAGAAAATAAATTTCGGCCAAATAACAATTTTAATAATAATAATCAATATAATCAACAAGACAGAAGAAACATGGGAAACTTTAATAGACCATACAATCAAAATAGGGGATATTACAATAATAATTGGGGTAACCAGAACAGGAATAATTTCAGAACGGGGGAAGATAGAAAGAACTATGAGCAGCTTATTGCCGAACGTAATAAGAAGAGATGTCAAGAGATGGAGCAGGCACCAAATATCGACAGACAGAACGTCAACACATTATTTACCGAGCGAAACACAGATAGAGACAATGCAGAAAATTTGAACCGAATAGAGATAGCCGAGGTGCACGAAGAGCCTGCGGGGGGTAAAAAAAAACCCAATTTTTGTAAATATAGTTAGTAATAGTAGTTTTAAGTATGTTGCGAATTTTGCTATCACATGGGACAGAACGGGGGAATATTTACTAGAGGAGAACGAAGAATATACAACAAACTCGTGTTTACCATTTATAAAATTGCAAATTTTAGACCAACAATATTATGCGTTGATTGACAGTGGTGCAATGGTTTCCTTAGTACAGGAGGAAGTGATAAATACTCATATGAATAATTTAAGAAGCAACATTATAAAAGTTAACAAGATCGACCTTTTGTCCGCAACAAGAAGGAAAATTTCAACAACGAATAGGGTATTGGCAATAAAGATATGCATAAATGGAAAAGAATTTGATGTCCGATTTTATATTGTAGCAGCTTTGAACGTACAGTTTGTAATAGGTGTAGATATCATTCAGAAAGTAGGGATAAAAATTGATGGAATGCTAAAGAGCATCCAGATTGATGATATTATAAAGCCTTGGTCTATTGAGGATCACGAGCTAAGAAATTGTTGCCCAGCTGAGATAACGGCGGGAGACGATAATATGAATTGTTGCCGAGCTAAGAAAGCCGGAGACGAAGTTATGATTATAAATAATTATGCGATAGGGGAAAGAATACTGGATGATAATCAGATAGGAAGGGATTTTATACAATATAAAGATAGAATCATGGAAATAATCGAGCAAAATGAAGAAATATTAAACCAGAAGACCGGACAAGCGAAGAAATATTGCCACAAATTGTATGTCGACGAATCACAAGGTTTTAAGTCCAAATCATATCCTATACCATTTGCACAACGCGAGAAGGTAAGACACGAAATACAACAAATGTTAGACGAGGGGGTAATAGAACGCTCTAAAACAAACTTCGTTAACCCAATGGTGGTAGTAAAAAAAAGCGACGGTAGTCTTAGATTATGTCTCGATGCACGTAAAATTAATCAGATTACGAAACCCCAATATGAAAGTCCGCAGACAATTGACGTTTTATTGAGTCAGATTTGGGACAAGAAAGTTCTATCGAAATTGGACTTGAAAAATTCATTCTGGTTGATACCGCTACATGAGGACTCTAGAAAATACACCGGATTCTGCATAGAGGGGGAAATTTTTCAATTCAAGGTGGTCCCGTTTGGTTTGGCGACATCGTGCGCAGCTTTAGTGAGAGCTATGCAACAAATATTAAATAAATTCGACAGCTTTTGCGTGCATTACATAGACGACATTTTAATATTTTCAGAAGATGTGGAACAACATTTGGAGCATTTAAAATTAGTTATAAGTACTTTAAACAAAAACGGTTTGAAATTAAATTTGGCCAAGTGCCAATTCATGAAAACGAATGTAGCGTATTTAGGCTATGAAATTTGCAACAAAGGGGTCACAATAAGTACAGAAAGAATAGAAGAAATAAAGAATTTGCCCCGTCCGAAAAATTTAAAAACGTTAAGAGGCTTACTTGGGCTGTTAAATTATTATAAGAAGTTTATAGCAAATTATTCTGACTTAACTTTGCCTTTGGTTGAATTACTGAGGAAGGAAACGAAATGGGTGTGGACTGAAGAAAGAGAGAAGGCGTTTAACAATTTAAAACAAAAATTCCATGAGGGATTGCTACTTAAATATCCAAATTTCAAAGAAAACTAAGGACCGTTACGAAGAGAAGATAAATCGCAAAATTAACAAGCGAATGAAGTTTAAAATTGGGGATCGAGTCATAATAAAAAAGCTCAAGGTAGCTGATCGCAGAGAGAAGATCTGTGCGAAATTTTTAAACGCCTATGAAGGACCTTACAGGGTACATAAAATTCTAAGCAATGAAAATACATACGAACTTATCAATGAAACAGATAATAGAGTAAGGGGTCGTTTTCATATCTCGGCGATACACCCATATTTGGAAAATATAATTTAGAATAGATTAGTTATAGGACCAATGTTGTACCACACACAATAGTTTAGTTAGAATAGGAGCTAGGTTAGGCATTTTAGTAATTTAAGGTAGGATAGTAAAGCATCAAATATCAAATGAGACTGATTAATGATAACAGTTCGAAAAAAAAACAATGAATAATTTTGTGTGAATTAAAATAACAACGCATTACAATCTACTAATGATATTAAAAAGAAAACATGCGTAGTGATTTTAATTAACAAAAATTAGGGGGAATTTCATGCGATGGTATTTAGCCCTCAAATCGGCTCTGATTGCAGTACAAGCAAATAGCAAATTAAATCATTAAAGCACAGAGTTGTAATAATGCAAGCATCTGAGAAAATTCACATAAACTGCCAAATCATAATAACACTTTTATAATTCGCCAATGACATTGATTATTTTGGAATAGGCACAGAAATATGGAAGCTCAAATTCCGTGTATTGGGTTTAGCAATATAATTTTAATCGTAATATAATAGATTTGCACAAACTAAAAGCCGAATCTAAATTAATTAAGAACTGGCACAAAAAGTTCAAGTTAGACACAGCTTAAAAATGGAAGCGTAGAAAGTAAAGTCATTAGAGAATGGGTAACAAATGAACGTTTTTAATAAAGGTGAGAACAAGAATGACTAGAAGAATAAGGCAAAGAACATAGAAAAACCAGGCAAGTCATTTATTACATGAAAATACAAGACTTGGGGGTTTGAAGAGATTGAAATAGCAAGAAATTAGGTGGAATTCAAATAAGCAAGAAATTAGACGATGTTGGTGGATTAAAAAACTAGTCAGTGTAGTGATAAACAATGAGCATTTAAGTGTGGTAAAAAAATCAAGTGAGTGGCGCATAAAAAAACGTTGAGAAATAAACAATTCCAAAAGACAATAATTCTAGTACATAAGAGATTGTAATTAACTGATAAAATTTTGTTAAATTAGATTATAAGTTATGTTTTTGTACCTGGTTGATTTCCTACAATTCAAATCTGTAGACAGTGTTTTGTCAATTACGACGAAGGATAGCAATTGTTCTAAATAAATGGGTGAAAGTGCTTGGTTTTTGCTCTATCTTTAATTACCGAAATTTCATAGAAAGCATAAATGTATAAAAAAATAAATAGCACCATCGTAATCAGCGAATTCGAGTGTATCAGCACAATTGGAGGCAAGAGATTCCAGGTATTTGAGTTTTTGGCGTTCCGAGGCGACGACGGCAGCCACGGCTTGGAGGCGATTTCCCGCAGCATCAATCTGCAGCATCGTGGGAAGGCATAGGGTGT
This sequence comes from Agriotes lineatus, assembly GCA_940337035.1. Lineage (NCBI taxonomy): Eukaryota > Metazoa > Arthropoda > Insecta > Coleoptera > Elateridae > Agriotes > Agriotes lineatus. Next base: position 143,287 of record CALNHX010001393.1, on the reverse strand, counting down.
CAGGATTCTTCCGGCAGCTCCACACATCAGGCCAGAACATAATCCAGCATCACGAGCAGCCCGGGGAGCAAGATTACAGCCAGATTCACCATCAAAAGGGGGTCCCGAATCTACGAAAGTGAGGTTAGTGAATTGTCCAATTTTGATCTGCCCGATCGGTGTGAAAATTTGAGCATACGTTAATTACGACCTGGAGAACACGAAAATCGTAACAGTTCCCGTGGATGGCGAGGTATTTTCCCAGGATTTTCAATTAAAATCGTCAATTGGAGGCACCAAGAAACAAATGCGAATACGGCGTCCTTTTTAAGAATGCACCAATAGCTAACGATCTGGAAAAACAAAAGATTGCCTAGAAGCCGCTTGAAGGCAATTATTCAAAATCTTACCATCAAAATTTGTTCATTTAATTGTTGATAAATCAATTTCACACGCGAGCTGAAAATAAATAGAACTTGTTGTGATAGATTTGACGTACAAACGGCACATTACGCCTACATTTCAGGTCAATCTGCCTACTTTTCAGAGGCGTACCGTAGAATTTTAACTTGGAAAGTCAGGAACCCAACACCCGAGATTTTGAGTTTTTAATTTCATGTCTCTATTTAAAATTGAGCTAGCGAAGTTAGGAAATCAGATGAATGGATTAGAAAAAGGGCAAACTACCATAAGAGTAATTCTCAATTTTGGCGTACCCAACGAAATTAATTAATCAGTTAGTTTGATTTAGCAAGTGGTAGAATTAAATTAAATATTGTGTGGTGACTCTTTTTATTTATCACATTAATTATAAACATACAAATATTATACGTACAGGGTCATTGCAATATATATACAGGGTGGCCATAAATATCTGATATCACACTACTTTTGAAATCAACACAGCTTTATTAAAGTGATGAATCGAACTAAACTAAATGTCATTAATGTCATCACAACTAAAATTCCTATCTGCCAAAAATTATTACAGATTGCAATAAGTAATGCAGTTAGAACAGGAGATTTTATAATCGAGGTGCAGGCTAAACTGCAGAATCCGGGGCACATTCCCCTCCTCTTATTGCATTTTATTACATTACATAGGTACCAATACTTATTGTAATTGAAATATAATACCAACCTAACATTTATAAGTAACCAATTCCATGGCTACCGGGATCTCAGATATTTATGGCCACCCCGTATATGCTGTAAAAATTACGTATTAACTCCATGTTACGTTACTAAGAAGCACATTCTGAGTAGGAAAAAAGTTAGATAAAAATTCCTTGTCTGATATTTTCGAAGATATAGCAAGGTTTTATTAATTTCAGAACTAGCAGAACTGGCAACATGGTTTAATCACAAATAGGTAAGGCTACATTGTTTTCATAGATACAACACTTAATTGAAATAAATGTAATTTTCCACTGATCTGTAATTTGTTGTTTATGTCTGATGTACGAGGTGGGTCTAGGACATTTCGCCGTCGCCATTTCGCCGTCGCCGTTTCGCCGTCGCCGTTTCGCCGTCGCCATTTCGCCGTCTGCCATTTCGCCGTCGCCATTTCGCCGTCGCCGTTTCGCCGTCGCCGTTTCGCCGTCGCCATTTCGCCGTCTGCCATTTCGCCGTCGCCATTTCGCCGTCGCCGTTTCGCCGTCGCCATTTCGCCGTCGCCATTTCGCCGTAGATTATTTTACATTTCCGACTTAAAAAAACACTTTTTGACTTATCTATATCTAAGCAAAACATGGAATCAAAGTTTTACATGTTTTAAATGATACATGTTCGAAATCTTTAATAGCTTTAAAATATTATTTACATTGATTTCCCATTAGGAAGACGTTAAAGGTTATTAAAGTTACACTTCTTATATGCATTAAACCGTCTGATTAGTTGTTGATGGTAATGAGCATACTTGTTACTTTTTCCTAATCCTTTTATCATGCACATGGTGGTCATTATAATGATTTGGATTAGAAAATTCCCTTTATGTCCTACCAGTACATTAATTGAAATTAATGACAATATTTTAAGGATTAAATTACAAATAAACTGGCCGCATCACTTGGATACGTTAAAATTGTTGTAGTAAAACTTTAACTTAATATTAGTCACCTTAGGTATAACAACTGCTTGTTTAATTAGATATACAAATGTCATGTCCTATGTATTATGAACTGTTCTTGTTCCCAGAAGCATTAAAGCATTTCACCAATTAATCATATTTTCGTGATCCTCAATATGGTAGCAGAGCGTGGTTGGTGAATGCAGTAGTAAATGCTTGTGATCTTCGGTCGAGCTTTCGTCGTGGATTGTTGTTTTGCACTTGGGTTGTAAGTGGATTAAGACGATGGAATTTCATGGCGTGGAAAAGCTCCGTGGTGCCGAAAACTGGTGCATATGGAAATTCGCAGTAAGAAACTTGCTGCGTGGTATTGAAGGTGCTTATGAAGTATGTATCGGTGACATAAAGAAACCGGCGGTTTTGGCCGGTGCCGAGTCAACTGAAGACCGAATTGCATACGAGGCAAGTTTAAAACTATGGGACAAGGCAGACCGGGCGGCCAGTCATGTCATTGTAAGGACATTGGAGTCTAAGGTAATGGCATTGCTTGTTACTTGTGAATCTGCCAGAGACATGTGGGTCAAATTACATTCTGTTTTCGAGCAACAAACTAAACAGGCTGCTCATACTGTACAGTCAGAATTTTTCGGATTTAGTATGAATGCCACCGACGACATGGTGACGCATATAGCCAAGTTTGAAGGGCTAGTTTTACGCATGCAGCAGCTCAATGTTCAACCGGACGAGTCGTCGCTGATGGTAAAACTTCTCGATACATTGTCAGATGACTATGAAAGCCTTCGACAAGCCTGGTGGGCTAGATCGGAGACTCAGCAAACTCTGGAAAATTTAGTTCAAGTTTTGACGTCTGATGAGAAACGTCGCCAACAACGTACTGTAAAACAGGATGATCTTGTCGCACTGACGGCTGCGAAAAGTAGAAATAAAGGAAAAGACATGACGTCCCGTGGTATGTCCAACAACAGCTGTAGAGACCAGTCAAAGAAGTTTGAGAAGAGGAAAGACAAGTCAAATTTCAAATGTTACCATTGTGGTGGCTACGGCCACGTACGAAGAAACTGTTACAGTTTTAAACAGAAAAGTACATCGAACAGTGGTGGTGACGGAAGAGATGGTGGTGATCAGGCGTTTGTAACTGAAGCGGTGAATGCTGAATTGACCAACGATGCCTGGATTGTTGACTCAGGTGCGACCGACCATATGACTCATCGTCGTGACTGGTTTTCAACATACGAAGAGTTCCCAGTACCGATTAAAATAAAAATTGGTGATCATTCTACCATGGACGCCTTGGGACGAGGAACTATTAATTTTGAAGCGGCAGTTGATTGAAAATGGCACAACTGTCACATGGAAAGCGCCTTGTATGTTCCCAAAGTAAGGCGAAACTTGTTTTCAGAAATTTCTGCACTTGATAAAGGTATGGTGTGTCATTCATCCAAGAGCGGGTGTAAATTTTTGAAAAATGGACTTGTTAAGGCATGCGGCATACGCGTTGGAAAAATGTTTAAAATGGACATTCGTGTAAAACAACCGGAACTTTCGCACATGAGTGAAGCAAATGTTTCGTCACATAAAGACAGTTTGCAGATATGGCATGAGCGCTTAGGGCACCAAAATAAGCGTCACGTTCATAAAATTCTTAAGCAACATGGAATTGATGTTGTTATTGATAATAAATTTTGCGGAGCTTGTGTCGAGGGGAAGCACCATCGAAATAGTTTTAAGTCACGTAAACAGCGCGAGACGGAATCGGGAGTAGTTATCCATGCAGATTTGTGTGGTCCCATGGAGTGTTCGTCGCTGGGTGGAGCGAAATATTTTGTATGTTTCACTTGTGACTTTTCCAGATAGCGTATGGTTTATTTTCTGAAAGAAAAATCTGAGACTGTTGATAAAGTAGCCGAAATGCTGAAAATCGTCGAAACTAATTGCGGACTGTCGGTAAAAATTTTGCAGTGCGATGGCGGTCGTGTTATCGATAATGGTGAAGTCCGAAAACTTTTAAAATTAACTGGTACACAGTTAGTTATTACAAATCTGTACACACCTCAACAAAACGGCTGTGCCGAACGTACAAATCGAAAGGTGGTTGAACTTGCGAGAACAATGATTCTGGCCAAAAATTTACCAAAATATTTGTGGCCCGAAGCGGTTAATACTGCTGTTTACATTTTAAATCGAACAGGATCGAGTTGTGTAGACGGAAAGACGCCGTATGAACTTTTCACTGGAAAGACTGCGCATTTAAATACATTTCATGTCTTTGGTAATGACTGTTACGTGCATCTACCAAATGAAAGACGGAAGAAGTGGGATGCAAAAGGGAAGCTTGGTGTATTTGTGGGCTACTCAGATGGTATGGCTGGTTTTCGTATCTGGATAAAATCAGAAAATCGGGTGGTAAGAAGTAAATGTGTTGTTTTTACACCCGAAGTTCCAGGAACAACGCTGGAATTATTTACAACCGAAATAAACGACGATAATCATTCAGAAGAGGTAGAAGATGAGCCTGAGCCTGACAGCTCTGTTGAAGCTGAACCTGTCCCAGGTTTGACTGATGTAACTGAAAGACTTGACAGGACCAGAACGTTGCGAGATCGAGCAGCTATACAATCCCCAAATCGTTTAATTGAAACAATGTTGGCTGAAGTGGACGAACCAAAAAGTTATGCTGAAGCAGTTGAGTCGGCGGAGCAAGTGCATTGGAATGCGGCCATGAAAGAGGAAATGGAGGCACTGGAGGAAAATTCAACCTGGACCTTGGTCGAATTACCAGTGGGTCGCAGAGCTATTTCTAATCGCTGGGTGTACCGCATAAAAAGAACTGCTGATGGTGAAGTAGATCGATATAAAGCCCGACTTGTTGTCCGAGGTTTTAGTCAACGTGAGGGGATTGATTACATTGAAACGTTCAGTCCTGTAGCTCGTTTCGATACTATACGAACAGCACTGAGCATTGCAGCCAATGAAAATCTACAGTTAGCGCAATTCGATGTCAAGACAGCCTTTCTCAATGGCATTATTGATAAAGAAATATATATGGAACAACCCGAGGGATTTCGCGACGGAACCAATCGTTTAGAGCAGGGGTCGGCAACCTGCGGCCCGCGGGCCGCATGCGGCCCTTTGCAACTTTTTGCACGGCCCGCCAAAACACCAATATAACTTTAGGAAAAATCAACAAACTTAGAGCGTAAGCGTGCCGAAATGGGGCCGGTGACAAAAATACGCGACAAACAGAAGCATAGTGGGAAACCTATTTTACTGCGCAAGTTTAATCCCCACTCCCCAGCGAATACGACATCTCGCTTAGCAAGTGTAGCATTCTTTCTAGTGATGGGCATAATCGGATGATTTAAATAATCGGAATGTTCCATTTCGGAATGTTTATAAAATCGGAATATCATCCGATTATTTTACATTCCGTAAATGCAAGCAAGGGAAAACGAGCGAAATAACAACAAGCGGAAGGAAGAAGAAGTGCGTGCAAATTTACGATGAGAGCACTCGCCGTCGCGCCGTAAGCCCTTATCTGCGTTGGCATCTATTGTTTGGGTTTGTAGGACGGTCAGTAATAGCTATTTACGTTATTAGACCGGTAGCAACATTTTTATGGCCGCGCCAACACTTTACAGGTCGAACCGTAGGGCGAGACCTGTATGTTTGGCAAGGCCATAAGAATTCTACCGGTCGTGTATCGTATAAGATTTTTTAGGATACTGCATTGGTAACTAGCGTTTACATTGTTACAAACGAGTCCGGTAAATTTTATCTACCGGACTCGTTTGTAACTATGTAGATGCTAGTTAGCAATGCAGTATCCTAAAAAACAATTTATGAGTTTGACTCGCACAGTGGGATATGAGGAAATAAAATATTTTTTCAAATTATTACAGTGGTTACGTTAATAGACTTTCGGAAAATGGTAGTGATATTTTAAAGCTTAATAGCACATAAAGTACATAATAGATAGTATAAAACAATACTTGAATTTGAAGTCTGTAGGTGTACTATCTAATAATTAATCTACGAAATACCACTGCCATTAGTGCCATTCACGTATCATACACGTGCGCACACGGCGCGACTCGTCGACATTCGCCAACCAGCATATAGCAGTCAAGTGAGTCAATACAACATTCCGTATTCCGTTCAGTTCAAATTGGCATTTCGTTTTCTCATTTTGTGTACCGAATAGTAAAATAATCGAATTCCGAAAGTTCCGAATTTTGTGCACCGAACAGTAAAATAATCGAATTCCGAAAAGTTCCGAAATAATAGGAACCTTCCGACTTTTTGAACAATCGGAAACTTTCCGATTATTCATTCCGGATAGGCTTATCACTAATTCTTTCATTTCGCCAGTTTGCTACTGTATGTTCATATGTGCGTTCATGTTGACAGCCGTATGACGTTTCACTACAATATTTTATATTTTTTATATTTATATATTTTATATTTACATATTTATACATATTTAATTGGAATTGTATATTCTTTTTTTTCCCTTTTAAGAATTGTAAAATTTTTGTTCTCTAACATTGTTATTATAGCATGTCAATAAAAAATAAATTTTTTCTATATTTATTTTTAATAATATTTATACTCGTATATGATATAAAAGCACTATTTAAGTTACATTTGAATGTGAGGTCCGCATAAAAAGAATTATTTTTAAAATGGCCCGCCGTCCGAAAAAGGTTGCCGACCCCTGGTTTAGAGCATCCTGGGAAAACTATGGAGTTTGCTTGTATTACACCAGGTGCAGTATTGAACACTGAGGCAGATAGTATAACACCTAGTCCTCAAACACCAATATTACAAACAGGTAAATTTGCAACAGTTTGAGACAAAATACAGCTTACCTCAAAATGTTGGAAAACTCTTGACCTTAGTTTACCTACGCCAAAATATGCTGCTTTAAGGCAGCTTATCTAGTACGAGGATGTGCTGAAAAGTTCCAGGCTTTAAATAGAAAGAAACGTGCTAGCGAAATATGAAACATTTTATTCAACGTACTCCCCCCTCAAGCTAACACATTTAGCACAACGCTTCTCCAGTTTTCTTAACCCCTCCAAATAGAAGTGGGACGGTTGTTACTCCAAAAACGCCTCCGTAGCTGCGATGACTTCCTCATTGGAGCCAAACTTGTTATGCCTAAATTTATATATTTATACCTATTATTTGTGCACCAAATTATGTAATTATTTTTGTAGTTGTTAAGTGTCCTATAAATGGAGATTTTTTTGTTGGACAATAAATCAACTATTATATTATGTCGTTTTTTTTCTTTTGTTGACTGTTAGCCCAAGAATAGCGTCGAGTAATTATACCTTGGTCACAAATTGTTAATATCAGTACCCAAGGAAGTGAAAACCAAAGCTGCCATGTGAAAACGATCTTGATAAACCAGCATGGACCAATACGATGATTTATGGATTTCTATGATTATCACTGATTGTCTCATGCTAGGTTATCAAATATCAAATTTCAATAAACAGTATAGTAAAATATTACCAGAAATGTATTTTCAATTTCCCGCCAAAATGAACTTCCCGGCCACTAGAGGCGCTGACATTCAGTTCTCTTTCTGTCTTAGGGACATTTCATTCTCTACCAACGGTTTATTATTTCTCTAGGAAGGCAACCCACTGCCTCTCTGTAGGGAGCACTTGTTAGCTCAGGAGTTATCGCTTCATCGCTGATCTTTTCCATTGGAGTTGATACAGGATTAGCATCCTGCATGTGAAATTTTCGTAGTATGCTCTCAGCATATACTTTCTGGTGGATAAAAATTGAACCATCACTGTTTTGTTCGATTGATATGCCTAGAAAGTTTCCTACTGGCACGACAGTCATCTTAAATTCTGCTTCTAACTTACACAGAAATTCGTCTACATCAGTTTGTCGTGTCGCGAAAACCAGTCCATCATCAACGTACAATACTACTATTAACTTATTCTGACCAGAAGTTCGGTAAAATAAACATGGGTCCGCAGCACTTCCACGAAGTCCAAAAGTGAACAAAACATCCTTGAAACGTTTATTCCAACATCTTGGTGATTGCTTCAAACCATACAGGCTCTTGTGAAGTTTACAGACACGATTGGTTCCGTCGCTAAATCCCTCGGGTTGTTCCATATATATTTCTTTATCAATAATGCCATTGAGAAAGGCTGTCTTGACATCGAATTGCGCTAACTGTAGATTTTCATTGGCTGCAATGCTCAGTGCTGTTCGTATAGTATCGAAACGAGCTACAGGACTGAACGTTTCAATGTAATCAATCCCCTCACGTTGACTAAAACCTCGGACAACAAGTCGGGCTTTATATCGATCTACTTCACCATCAGCAGTTCTTTTTATGCGGTACACCCAGCGATTAGAAATAGCTCTGCGACCCACTGGTAATTCGACCAAGGTCCAGGTTGAATTTTCCTCCAGTGCCTCCATTTCCTCTTTCATGGCCGCATTCCAATGCACTTGCTCCGCCGACTCAACTGCTTCAGCATAACTTTTTGGTTCGTCCACTTCAGCCAACATTGTTTCAATTAAACGATTTGGGGATTGTATAGCTGCTCGATCTCGCAACGTTCTGGTCTTGTCAAGTCTTTCAGTTACATCAGTCAAATCTGGGACAGGTTCAGCTTCAACAGAGCTGTCAGGCTCAGGCTCATCTTCTACCTCTTCTGAATGATTATCGTCGTTTATTTCGGTTGTAAATAATTCCAGCGTTGTTCCTGGAACTTCGGGTGTAAAAACAACACATTTACTTCTTACCACCCGATTTTCTGATTTTATCCAGATACGAAAACCATCCATACCATCTGAGTAGCCCACAAATACACCAAGGTTCCCTTTTGCATCCCACTTCTTCCGCCTTTCATTTGGTAGATGCACGTAACAGTCATTACCAAAGACATGAAATGTATTTAAATGCGCAGTCTTTCCAGTGAAAAGTTCATACGGCGTCTTTCCGTCTACACAACTCGATCCTGTTCGATTTAAAATGTAAACAGCAGTATTAACCGCTTCGGGCCACAAATATTTTGGTAAATTTTTGGCCAGAATCATTGTTCTCGCAAGTTCAACCACCTTTCGATTTGTACGTTCGGCACAGCCGTTTTGTTGAGGTGTGTACGGATTTGTAATAACTAACTGTGTACCAGTTAATTTAAAAAGTTTTCGGACTTCACCATTATCGATAACACGACCGCCATCGCACTGCAAAATTTCTACCGACAGTCCGCAATTAGTTTCGACGATTTTCAGCATTTCGGCTACTTTATCAACAGTCTCAGATTTTTCTTTCAGAAAATAAACCATACGGTATCTGGAAAAGTCACAAGTGAAACATACAAAATATTTCGCTCCACCCAGCGACGAACACTCCATGGGACCACACAAATCTGCATGGATAACTACTCCCGATTCCGTCTCGCGCTGTTTACGTGACTTAAAACTATTTCGATGCTGCTTCCCCTCGACACAAGCTCCGCAAAATTTATTATCAATAACATCAATTCCATGTTGCTTAAGAATTTTATGAACGTGACGCTTATTTTGGTGCCCTAAGCGCTCATGCCATATCTGCAAACTGTCTTTATGTGACGAAACATTTGCTTCACTCATGTGCGAAAGTTCCGGTTGTTTTACACGAATGTCCATTTTAAACATTTTTCCAACGCGTATGCCGCATGCCTTAACAAGTCCATTTTTCAAAAATTTACACCCGCTCTTGGATGAATGACACACCATACCTTTATAAAGTGCAGAAATTTCTGAAAACAAGTTTCGCCTTACTTTGGGAACATACAAGGCGCTTTCCATGTGACAGTTGTGCCATTTTCCATCAACTGCCGCTTCAAAATTAATAGTTCCTCGTCCCAAAGCGTCCATGGTAGAATGATCACCAAGTTTTATTTTAATCGGTACTGGGAACTCTTCATATGTTGAAAACCAGTCACGACGATGAGTCATATGGTCGGTCGCACCTGAGTCAACAATCCAGGCATCGTTGGTCAATTCAGCATTCACCGCTTCAGTTACTAACGCCTGATCACCACCATCTCTTCCGTCACCACCACTGTTCGATGTACTTTTCTGTTTAAAACTGTAACAGTTTCTTCGTACGTGGCCGTAGCCACCACAATGGTAACATTTGAAATTTGACTTGTCTTTCCTCTTCTCAAACTTCTTTGACTGATCTCTACAGCTGTTGTTGGACATACCACGGGACGTCATGTCTTTTCCTTTATTTCTACTTTTCGCAGCCGTCAGTGCGACAAGATCATCCTGTTTTACAGTACGTTGTTGGCGACGTTTCTCATCAGACGTCAAAACTTGAACTAAATTTTCCAGAGTTTGCTGGGTCTCCGATCTAGCCCACCAGGCTTGTCGAAGGCTTTCATAGTCATCTGACAATGTATCGAGAAGTTTTACCATCAGCGACGACTCGTCCGGTTGAACATTGAGCTGCTGCATGCGTAAAACTAGCCCTTCAAACTTGGCTATATGCGTCACCATGTCGTCGGTGGCATTCATACTAAATCCGAAAAATTCTGACTGTACAGTATGAGCAGCCTGTTTAGTTTGTTGCTCGAAAACAGAATGTAATTTGACCCACATGTCTCTGGCAGATTCACAAGTAACAAGCAATGCCATTACCTTAGACTCCAATGTCCCTACAATGACATGACTGGCCGCCCGGTCTGCCTTGTCCCATAGTTTTAAACTTGCCTCGTATGCAATTCGGTCTTCAATTGACTCGGCACCGGCCAAAACCGCCGGTTTCTTTATGTCACCGATACATACTTCATAAGCACCTTCAATACCACGCAGCAAGTTTCTTACTGCGAACTTCCATATGCACCAGTTTTCGGCACCACGGAGCTTTTCCACGCCATGAAATTCCATCGTCTTAATCCACTTAAAACCCAAGTGCAAAACAACAATCCACGACGAAAGCTCGACCGAAGATCACAAGCATTTACTACTGCATTCACCAACCACGCTCTGCTACCATATTGAGGATCACGAAAATATGATTAATTGGTGAAATGCTTTAATGCTTCTGGGAACAAGAACAGTTCATAATACATAGGACATGACATTTGTATATCTAATTAAACAAGCAGTTGTTATACCTAAGGTGACTAATATTAAGCTAAAGTTTTACTACAACAATTTTAACGTATCCAAGTGATGCGGCCAGTTTATTTGTAATTTAATCCTTAATATAGTGTCATTAATTTCAATTAATGTACTGGTAGGACATAAAGGGAATTTTCTAATCCAAATCATTATAATGACCACCATGTGCATGATAAAAGGATTAGCAAAAAGTAACAAGTATGCTCATTACCATCAACAACTAATCAGACGGTTTAATGCATATAACTTTAATAACCTTTAACGTCTTCCTAATGGGAAATAAATGTAAATAATATTTTAAAGCTATTAAAGATTTCGAACATGTATCATTTAAAACATGTAAAACTTTGATTCCCTGTTTTGCTTAGATATAGATAATTCAAAAAGTGTTTTTTTTAAGTCGGAAATGTAAAATAATCTACGGCGAAATGGCGACGGCGAAATGGCGACGGCGAAACGGCGACGGCGAAATGGCGACGGCGAAATGGCGACGGCGAAACGGCGACGGCGAAACGGCGACGGCGAAATGACGACGGCGAAATGGCAGACGGCGAAATGGCGACGGCGAAACGGCGACGGCGAAACGGCGAAGGCGAAATGGCGACGGCGAAATATCCTAGACCCGTCGTACCCACATTACAAAATCAGCGGTTTTATCAACTGGCTAGCTACTTTATAAATCGCAGCCACATTCTAGAATCTTCACTCGCATTCCAGAACTTTACAATCTGGTTAGTGTTTTCAACCGTTTTACGAACTGACGGATCAGCTAATAGCCACATTTTCAAATATCAATAACGCTGTTCGTTGTTTCGACACGAAAGGAACTCAATAGAGCCTGAGAAAATGCTTGAAAATTCGAAAAAAGCTGAAAGATCTGCTCATTGGTGATCACATCACCATTGCAGTACCTCTAAGATAAACTGAGGTCTTGTCTACTAGAAAAATGTTTTTGGAACTCTACTTGATAAACAAGATGGAGTTTATGAAATAGGCATAGTAAGTAGACGCCTAAACAGGTGGTTTGCTGGAGACTAGCTCTCCTTCAACACTGCTCAGGACTTCTCTTTTTAAAAGGTTTCTGATACCAGTCCAACAACTTTAAGAGAATGCCTTAGTATTCGTAGTAATGCTTAAAGGTTTAACGCATAGGGCTTTAACAATTCTTTATGAAAACCAAGCCAAAATCAGTACCAGGATACAAGAAGTCTGTGGTTCAAGAGTGGCTTGAAATGCAGTAGCAGAAGTCACTGTAGTGGACCATGCTGCACTAAATGGTTTTTGCATACATACTTATTATAGAGGGATTTTTAAACCGAACAAAGGGAAACTAACAATTGAGTTGCTAAGTGGCAAAACTGGTTACCTAAGAACCCTTCGGGGTCCCTATGCTTACCTATATGCTTTTGAAGAGATCTTTTTGCATTGTGTGTTGGATGGACGTGTTGGGGAAGAAAAACTCTCACTGCATATTTATGCACTTATTTGTCATATATATATACTACCATTAATAAATTACTTGCTTTCATTATCTATAAACCGCTTGTTTTATACTAAAATATTTACGATGTAAAAGTCATCATTCCATTTGGTATTTGATAATGTAACTGTTACTTGATTGGTCAGTTCATAAAACAGCTGCAAACACTAGCCAGATTGTAAAATAATGAAAGACGAATAAAGATTTTAGAATGTGGCTAGCCCTTTTATTAAATGGCTGATTTTGTAATGTATCTGCCACAAAGAAACATTAAAAATTCAATCGCAACAGTGTAGTGTGACTTAGCCGTTATGACATTCCTCAAATACTGGCAGTCTGTTAAGAGAATTTCTTACAGGTATATAAATCATTCTAACGATGGGCATATTTTACTAATTACATTTTTAATGAAAACATTATATGAGCCGCAGGGGTTATCAATAGAACAAAATCAGTGATGCTCGGAGAGCAACGAAACTGAGTCAGTGGCGGCAAAACTAGCGACTCGTGCACGTGTCGTCCCTCATTAACCAAGGACCGACACGTGCTAATAAAAGCACTAAAGTGCACGGAATAGTGAGTTGTTGGCATTATTCGCCGCCGATACAAAAAGGTTCTTGAGTGGGAACAGAGACTACGAAGGCATCAAAGCAACACGGCAGCATCACCAAAGGTTTGCTGCATTTTTCATACAAGGAAGCCGTTGTCGTAACGCCACTGTGCCATCGCTCTTGTCTAGGGTCTGAGGCACTTGAGAACAACCGAATGCAAAGTTAGTTGCTAGTTAAAACTGCAATACGAAGTAAGGAAGTGATTGCAACATTTGTGGCAATTGTTTCAATGAACAATTGCGACTTTGTGAACAATTGCTTTCGTGCCCAAGATAACGGGGAATTACCCGCAACCAGTACGCAGTCATTGCGTCATTTGCTGACACAGCGTGTCGCTTGAATTGAACGTGACAAAGCAGCGTTCCTAGGATAACGGTTACCGCATCAAGGGCATTTACAGAATAGACAGCTTCGCCTTTAGTGTATTTGTGCGCGGAATTTAAATACATTTCGCGCTATCTGCGTTAGACTTTGCGTCGACAGTTGAACATTAGCTCACTATTTAAGGTGCTTTCATGCATATAGCGTACTATATTGTTGTAAGAATAATGTGTAGTCTTACATGTACTTTTATTTAACAACGCCAGTAGAAACAGCTTTTGACCATAGATAACTAAAGTATTGTTAACAGCTTCGCTGTATGTTTGGACGTCGATTATTCTTGTTATTGTATGCACATGCATTCTCTTGTATTTGTGTTTTTCTTACAGATTATATATCTTTTTATGTAAACTGTTGGGTTTTTATTGCTGGCGGTGTTTGCATGCATAATTTCAGCATTCCAGGTCACAACGGGCAAATCCAAAACAATATTACCTACCTTTAGCCGTACTGACGATCTTAGCACTGCAGTGGGCGCGCCCAGTTCATTACACGACTGGTCGAGCCAAGTCTCGTAGACCCAAAAACTAAGAACCATTTATATGACAATAAATTTTAATATGAGATGTTTGTTTACAATAACAAAAATTTTCAGTTATATTTTAGTTGCTGCTACCATTAAAAAAATATTCTATTTATTGTTTTCTATATCTTAAAGGTTTTAGTAAATCATGCTAATTTCATAATAGTAAACACAGCCTCTGATGAATTTCAAGATTTTAATTTTCTATATACATTTATGGACAGAACAATGTTTTTAATACTAAGAGGTAGAACAAAACCATTTATTTTCGTCATTTTGGTTCAAGGATGCACAAGCAGTGCACAAAAACCCTGCATGCGAAAAACACAATTTTTTTTACGAATTTTTTTTCTTTTGCTACTTTATTTGGAAAAAAGCAACGATTTTTAATTGCGGGGTTATTAGGGTCCTACTGGATGGTCTTTAGGGGTTCCAGCTACTTCTTGTCAACTTAGATGAATTTCCGGTGGATAACTTTTGAGTAGTGATCGCCAATGTAATTGGTCATTTGTTAGAATCAAAGCTAATTTTTTTTTATATTGACGTCTTGGTACACTAACGTCGAAGTATATTGCAACATAAATTATTTGTGAGGTCATTTCAGCTACATTCAATGCAAAAATAATCAAGAAGACAAAACAATTCACAAACGTAAACGGTCGCGCCAAGTCTCACAGACTTTTTTTTCAAATAACTCACGAACACTAACAACTGTGCTTATGCCGATTATTGGGAAGCAAGTAAGTTTAAAAATTTCAAGCTACCTGGATGCACAACCCTATTACACCACTTTTAACAAATTCCCACTCAATAATGTATATGCATCGGGTCTGTGAGACTTGGCGCGACCACTGCAGGGTTAACAGAGTTTTATGTCTCTACGACTGTTTAAACTAGCAAACCCAGAGCAATATCAATTAATAGTACAGAGTATAGAGCTGAATAGAAGTACTGTTACAGTATGGAAAATGCGACTTTTATAGTTTGGTAAATATCCATGCTATCCAAAAATAGTACAAATTAGTACAAATAGTTTTCTTGAAAAAAATCACAAGGAATAATACTACGTTTTTGAATGGCAAGAAGCTCTATATGCGGCTCATGGATTGGAATTATTTAATTCTCTTTTCAATTATTAGAATTTTACTACACCTACTCAAATACATTCAAAGTGTTCCCGCGCTTATTTTAACAGTCAGTACTAGTTTAAACACCTCAAAAAATGTGCAAATTGCAAACACATTGTAAACTTGTCATTTTAATACGATGTTTTTCAAATGAATAAGTGAATCCATGTTTAATTACACTAAACGTTATTGAACTGAAGTAAAACATGATTGCCTTAATGATTTCTTTTGCAGTTCCTCACTTACGGTTAGATATTTACGTTGACACTTTATGGCGCAGTAAGTTTTTTTGACAAATAGAAACGATCATAAGTGCCTATCTAGAACTTTAATTAAACTCTAGATTATTGACTATTGAAATAAATTTGCCAACATTTTTCCATGTTTTCCCGAAAACATTAGTAAGTAAAAGTAAAACTTTGGAAACAGGCAACATTCTTCTCTATTGAATAATTTATTAGAATATAGGCTGTTACGATTTGCGCTCTTGGGTGAAAATTAGCTACACACGATAGTATGAATGAACTTTAATGAAGTTTAGCATTATGCAATTTGTAAGTTAGACTGTCGTAGGGAAATTTTGCATACTTAAGTTTACGATACTCTGGTAGGTAATTTTTGGCCTTCTTAATGTACTTCTAAGCTGTGAACTTCTTCACAGGACATTTTCGAGTTGCAATTTCGAATTGCGGTCTTCGAAGTCCCGGCTCTCGATGCGCCGAATTCTTGTGGGCCGGTAACCTGCGTGCCGGTTTTCCATGGCCGAATTGCACGTGCAAATTACTGAGGGATTGCTGGATGTTATGGGAACTTTCCTGGCCGGGGTTAAATAGGCCACGACCTAGTTTCCACCCTTGTCGAAGTTTTGGTGCATGCAGGAATTCACTTGCCAGGTTGCTGCTCATTGAAGAGGCTCCCGGCTGCTGCTTTCGAAGAGTTTTGTTACGTTCATGCTGAAATTCACTTGCCAGGTTGCTGCTCGCAAAAGTGCCTCCCGGCTACTGCTTTCGGAGAGCTTTGTTACCGCATCACGGTACAGTCGAAATAAGGTGCTGTAAAAATATGATGTACTTTTTTTGTGCTGCCCCTTGCCGTCGAATTCGAGAGTGCAGATGAATTTCGTGGCATCGCACACCTCACCCAAGAATTGCATAATTCAAGGGGTTTATTTGGGAATTTATCTTCGATTATAATGTTCCGTTATACATTTAATTGTAGCGTCGAGACATCCACTGCAACACTGTTGCTCGTAAATTTGATTTAACTGTTTAGTGGTAAAAGTTTGATGTTTCTTAACAAACTTTAACTTATTTTTATTGAGGATCACGAAAATATGATTAATTGGTGAAATGCTTTAATGCTTCTGGAAACAAGAACAGTTCATAATACATAGGACATGACATTTGTATATCTAATTAAACAAGCAGTTGTTATACCTAAGGTGACTAATATTAAGTTAAAGTTTTACTACAACACTTCCCCTAAAACTTTAACAACTCTTACATTCCTAATTTAGAACGTAAAAATTCTAATTTCACTCTAGGAAGCGGTTTCGTTAAAATATCCGCAACCTGGCCAGCGCTCGACACATGTTCAATCATCAGTTTGCATTCTTGAACTTTTTCACGCACAAAATGAAAACGGACATCAATGTGCTTAGACCGCTTGTGAAACTCAGGATTTTTAGCTAATCTTATAGCACTCGCATTATCCACAAAAATCATTGGCACACTGGCCAAAGGCGCAATTTCCTGGAAGAGCCGATCCAACCAGATGGCATCTTTTGCTGCCTCACTAGCCGCCACATACTCCGCCTCCGTCGTAGACAATGAGACACACTGTTGTCGTCTGCTTGCCCAAGTAATGGCTCCACCACCGTTTAACTTGAAGACCATTCCACTCACGGAACGCCTAGTGTTTGGATTACTAGCATAGTCAGCATCGCTATAACCTTCCAGCATGGCGTTTTTATGAAAACAGTCATATCTGATGCCCATTGAAACTGTACCCTTTACGTACTTTAAAATACGTTTCACCATTTTCCAATGTTGTTTCTTTGGATTCTCAAGAAATTGTGATACGTAATTAACGGCAAAAACAATATCTGGTCGGGTAGCAACCGCTAGATACATAAGGCAACCCTAGAGAAATAATAAACCGTTGGTATAGAATGAAAACAGTATGGGTAAAAGTGAGGACAGTCATGGTTGCTCAAAGAGCCGCACTTCCCGGCCGATAAGATGGCACCATTTGTAGAGTTTGCCTAGAGTACCTGTATATAGTAAAAGTAGAGCAAGCGCGGCAACAGAATTTCATTGGTTGGATCCCTTTTGGATCCCATTAAAATTTAAAAATTTAGTTGGCACGTGTGCTTTCGATTTTTTGAATTAGTGACATTGAAATTGTCAGATTTATTGCACTTTAGAAGTAAGTACATATTTCATTATCATGACCGGGGTGTAATAACCGTTCAGAAAATGATATACATCCTGTAAGCATACTCAAAAATCCAGCAATAAAACAAATTTGGTTAAACAGCATCGACAGAGAAAATTATAAATCCAAACGACCAAGAATATGTGAAAATCATTTTGGAAAGAATCAGAGGGAATTTGGAGTACGCTTTAGTTTTCATGTTAGGTAGGAAAGCTAGTGTCACCTTAATTTTCTTTTTATTTCATTAATCCTTACTTTTAGGAGTTATTACAAGTAGATGGAAGCAAGTCAGTATAAAATGTTAAGATTGAATCACTATTTGGAGTCCTACATTTAAATATTATTCAATCTATGTTCCTCAGGTCTAGATGTGAACAGCAAATGAATATAAAGTTGGCTTAATACCACTGTATTTACTAGTTAATAAATAAAAGTGCATTGCATGGCATTAAGCACATTTAGTTTCAACTTCATACTTCGACTAAATACTAAATAATAATTTATAGTCAACTATAACCTATGACAGTTGTAACTAACTTCACAGGATGAATCCCTTCATTATATTAATGTAGTCGACTGTGAAATTGTGACTAACTTCGCTTCATGGATCCCTAAATGTCATCGTTTGCCCTACTCTTACTATTCAGGTACTCTAAGTTTGCCTTGCAGTGATCTATATTATTTACCGGACATCGCTCTCCTGTCAGTCATTATTCTTACCCCTAGAGAAATAAGACTTGGTTTATTATTTCTCCAGGTTCTTAACCAATTTAAAATGGTTAAAATTAACTGCTGCGTGCCAAACTGCATCCCTGAGAGGAACCACGGTCGACATCGATTTATACATCCTGAAAAAAACCCTGAATTATACTCCAAGTGGTTGCATGCAATTGGTAACAGAAAGCTTTTTACCCTCAATAAAAACTATGTTTACGATAACTTTCGAGTATGCGACAAACATTTTGTCAAAGAAGATTTTGGCCCAAATAATGTTGTAAAAAGAACAGCGTTACCAAAACTATTTTTGCCAGGTAGGTAGGTGTATACATAACGCATGTAGGTAGTTTTTTGGGGTAGTTGCAGAGCAACAAAGTTCATTCTTGATAAAAGTGGCACAACATCTTACTGCAGATTTTTCAACCAGTATGCCAGGTGACTTAAGGTTATTTTTTTAAGTAGCTGAATGTGGCATGCTATTTTTTCCTAGCAGTTATGCCCCAGATCGAACGAGAATATTCACATAGCATCCCGCAGGGTGAAATTCTTGAGCCCCAGCTAGGGGCAAGGCCTACGGCAGTACTTCGATTAGAGCATCCTGGGGAAACTATGGAGTTTGCTTGTATTACACCAGGTGCAGTATTGAACACTGAGGCAGAGAGTATAACACCTCGTCCTCAAACACCAATATTACAAACAGGTAAATTTGCAACAGTTTGAGACAAAATACAGCTTACCTCAAAATGTTGGAAAACTCTTGACCTTAGTTTACCTACGCCAAAATATGCTGCTTTAAGGCAGCTTATCTAGTACGAGGATGTGCTGAAAAGTTCCAGGCTTTAAATAGAAAGAAACGTGCTAGCGAAATATGAAACATTTTATTCAACGTACTCCCCCCTCAAGCTAACACATTTAGCACAACGCTTCTCCAGTTTTCTTAACCCCTCCAAATAGAAGTGGGACGGTTGTTACTCCAAAAACGCCTCCGTAGCTGCGATGACTTCCTCATTGGAGCCAAACTTGTTATGCCTAAATTTATATATTTATACCTATTATTTGTGCACCAAATTATGTAATTATTTTTGTAGTTGTTAAGTGTCCTATAAATGGAGATTTTTTTGTTGGACAATAAATCAACTATTATATTATGTCGTTTTTTTTCTTTTGTTGACTGTTAGCCCAAGAATAGCGTCGAGTAATTATACCTTGGTCACAAATTGTTAATATCAGTACCCAAGGAAGTGAAAACCAAAGCTGCCATGTGAAAACGATCTTGATAAACCAGCATGGACCAATACGATGATTTATGGATTTCTATGATTATCACTGATTGTCTCATGCTAGGTTATCAAATATCAAATTTCAATAAACAGTATAGTAAAATATTACCAGAAATGTATTTTCAATTTCCCGCCAAAATGAACTTCCCGGCCACTAGAGGCGCTGACATTCAGTTCTCTTTCTGTCTTAGGGACATTTCATTCTCTACCAACGGTTTATTATTTCTCTAGGAAGGCAACCCACTGCCTCTCTGTAGGGAGCACTTGTTAGCTCAGGAGTTATCGCTTCATCGCTGATCTTTTCCATTGGAGTTGATACAGGATTAGCATCCTGCATGTGAAATTTTCGTAGTATGCTCTCAGCATATACTTTCTGGTGGATAAAAATTGAACCATCACTGTTTTGTTCGATTGATATGCCTAGAAAGTTTCCTACTGGCACGACAGTCATCTTAAATTCTGCTTCTAACTTACACAGAAATTCGTCTACATCAGTTTGTCGTGTCGCGAAAACCAGTCCATCATCAACGTACAATACTACTATTAACTTATTCTGACCAGAAGTTCGGTAAAATAAACATGGGTCCGCAGCACTTCCACGAAGTCCAAAAGTGAACAAAACATCCTTGAAACGTTTATTCCAACATCTTGGTGATTGCTTCAAACCATACAGGCTCTTGTGAAGTTTACAGACACGATTGGTTCCGTCGCTAAATCCCTCAGGTTGTTCCATATATATTTCTTTATCAATAATGCCATTGAGAAAGGCTGTCTTGACATCGAATTGCGCTAACTGTAGATTTTCATTGGCTGCAATGCTCAGTGCTGTTCGTATAGTATCGAAACGAGCTACAGGACTGAACGTTTCAATGTAATCAATCCCCTCACGTTGACTAAAACCTCGGACAACAAGTCGGGCTTTATATCGATCTACTTCACCATCAGCAGTTCTTTTTATGCGGTACACCCAGCGATTAGAAATAGCTCTGCGACCCACTGGTAATTCGACCAAGGTCCAGGTTGAATTTTCCTCCAGTGCCTCCATTTCCTCTTTCATGGCCGCATTCCAATGCACTTGCTCCGCCGACTCAACTGCTTCAGCATAACTTTTTGGTTCGTCCACTTCAGCCAACATTGTTTCAATTAAACGATTTGGGGATTGTATAGCTGCTCGATCTCGCAACGTTCTGGTCTTGTCAAGTCTTTCAGTTACATCAGTCAAACCTGGGACAGGTTCAGCTTCAACAGAGCTGTCAGGCTCAGGCTCATCTTCTACCTCTTCTGAATGATTATCGTCGTTTATTTCGGTTGTAAATAATTCCAGCGTTGTTCCTGGAACTTCGGGTGTAAAAACAACACATTTACTTCTTACCACCCGATTTTCTGATTTTATCCAGATACGAAAACCATCCATACCATCTGAGTAGCCCACAAATACACCAAGGTTCCCTTTTGCATCCCACTTCTTCCGTCTTTCATTTGGTAGATGCACGTAACAGTCATTACCAAAGACATGAAATGTATTTAAATGCGCAGTCTTTCCAGTGAAAAGTTCATACGGCGTCTTTCCGTCTACACAACTCGATCCTGTTCGATTTAAAATGTAAACAGCAGTATTAACCGCTTCGGGCCACAAATATTTTGGTAAATTTTTGGCCAGAATCATTGTTCTCGCAAGTTCAACCACCTTTCGATTTGTACGTTCGGCACAGCCGTTTTGTTGAGGTGTGTACGGATTTGTAATAACTAACTGTGTACCAGTTAATTTTAAAAGTTTTCGGACTTCACCATTATCGATAACACGACCGCCATCGCACTGCAAAATTTTTACCGACAGTCCGCAATTAGTTTCGACGATTTTCAGCATTTCGGCTACTTTATCAACAGTCTCAGATTTTTCTTTCAGAAAATAAACCATACGGTATCTGGAAAAGTCACAAGTGAAACATACAAAATATTTCGCTCCACCCAGCGACGAACACTCCATGGGACCACACAAATCTGCATGGATAACTACTCCCGATTCCGTCTCGCGCTGTTTACGTGACTTAAAACTATTTCGATGCTGCTTCCCCTCGACACAAGCTCCGCAAAATTTATTATCAATAACATCAATTCCATGTTGCTTAAGAATTTTATGAACGTGACGCTTATTTTGGTGCCCTAAGCGCTCATGCCATATCTGCAAACTGTCTTTATGTGACGAAACATTTGCTTCACTCATGTGCGAAAGTTGTTTTACACGAATGTCCATTTTAAACATTTTTCCAACGCGTATGCCGCATGCCTTAACAAGTCCATTTTTCAAAAATTTACACCCGCTCTTGGATGAATGACACACCATACCTTTATAAAGTGCAGAAATTTCTGAAAACAAGTTTCGCCTTACTTTGGGAACATACAAGGCGCTTTCCATGTGACAGTTGTGCCATTTTCCATCAACTGCCGCTTCAAAATTAATAGTTCCTCGTCCCAAGGCGTCCATGGTAGAATGATCACCAAGTTTTATTTTAATCGGTACTGGGAACTCTTCATATGTTGAAAACCAGTCACGACGATGAGTCATATGGTCGGTCGCACCTGAGTCAACAATCCAGGCATCGTTGGTCATTTCAGCATTCACCGCTTCAGTTACAAACGCCTGATCACCACCATCTCTTCCGTCACTACCACTGTTCGATGTACTTTTCTGTTTAAAACTGTAACAGTTTCTTCGTACGTGGCCGTAGCCACCACAATGGTAACATTTGAAATTTGACTTGTCTTTCCTCTTCTCAAACTTCTTTGACTGATCTCTACAGCTGTTGTTGGACATACCACGGGACGTCATGTCTTTTCCTTTATTTCTACTTTTCGCAGCCGTCAGTGCGACAAGATCATCCTGTTTTACAGTACGTTGTTGGCGACGTTTCTCATCAGACGTCAAAACTTGAACTAAATTTTCCAGAGTTTGCTGGGTCTCCGATCTAGCCCACCAGGCTTGTCGAAGGCTTCCATAGTCATCTGACAATGTATCGAGAGGTTTTACCATCAGCGACGACTCGTCCGGTTGAACATTGAGCTGCTGCATGCGTAAAACTAGCCCTTCAAACTTGGCTATATGCGTCACCATGTCGTCGGTGGCATTCATACTAAATCTGAAAAATTCTGACTGTACAGTATGAGCAGCCTGTTTAGTTTGTTGCTCGAAAACAGAATGTAATTTGACCCACATGTCTCTGGCAGATTCACAAGTAACAAGCAATGCCATTACCTTAGACTCCAATGTCCTTACAATGACATGACTGGCCGCCCGGTCTGCCTTGTCCCATAGTTTTAAACTTGCCTCGTATGCAATTCGGTCTTCAATTGACTCGGCACCGGCCAAAACCGCCGGTTTCTTTATGTCACCGATACATACTTCATAATCACCTTCAATACCACGCAGCAAGTTTCTTACTGCGAATTTCCATATGCACCAGTTTTCGGCACCACGGAGCTTTTCCACGCCATGAAATTCCATCGTCTTAATCCACTTACAACCCAAGTGCAAAACAACAATCCACGACGAAAGCTCGACAGAAGATCACAAGCATTTACTACTGCATTCACCAACCACGCTCTGCTACCATATTGAGGATCACGAAAATATGATTAATTGGTGAAATGCTTTAATGCTTCTGGGAACAAGAACAGTTCATAATACATAGGACATAACATTTGTATATTTAATTAAACAAGCAGTTGTTATACCTAAGGTGACTAATATTAAGTTAAAGTTTTACTACAACGATTTTAACGTATCCAAGTGATGCGGCCAGTTTATTTGTAATTTAATCATTTAAAGTTTATGATTTATATTGTAAACTAGATTTGGCTTTATGGAAGGATCCATTCTTCTTTATTTTACACGGTCAACTGTCTTTAAACATTTGAATTATTATTATTCTTATTGTAACTTGAACGTATTCAGAACTGTCACACGGTAGACTCAATAACAGGCCTATTGGCTACTGGAAACGCCGCTTTTATACGGATCTGTCTAATAAGGTACTCCCCCAGGTATAAAATGCGCTTAACAAAAGAGCAGCGAATGCGATTGCCCATTCACTTGGCGTGTGCCATAACACGAAGTTCGAGAATTTAATTAGCTGTCCTATAGTTACATATTTACTTATGTTCTTTTTTTTGCTTAACTATATTAATTAAAATTGGGGTCCTTATTCAAGTAAAAACATAACTACATTTTCTTATTGTATTTTTAACTGAATTGCATATTTGTTCTTAATCCTTATGTACAGGCTGCATCAAATTTTATGGAACCACTGTTGTAATTATATGTGAAGTAATGTGCTCTGGTTTTTTATTTACTGCTGCGTCGAGTATCTGTTTTTATTGAGCTATTTAGATTCACCGTTGTGAGTTTCATCAGGAAGTAATACTACCGAAGCTGGACAACGGCGTGGCTCCATTTCGGAACCTGCAATATCAGGTAATTTGTTCTTTGAAACCCACCCCATCTGCGGCTTGAGCTGTCGCGAGCGTATACTCCCAAACTACTCCTTTTCAGTGACAAAGATTCATTTAGTATGTGTTAGCACTGGGGACATTGTGTTAGTGTATCGGTTAATTATTGTTGTATTGAATAACGGGTTATATCTTAAAGCAACTCGAGTAGGTACATAAAGGGTCGTGGTACGAATACTCAAAGAAAATATAAACCATAACCGTAAATAGAATTTAATATCAACAACAATATCACAAATAGTCATCGTAATTAAATAGAAAATATTGGTTACACCAAATCAAACACCCAAAAAATATGAATTACTAAAATTCAAAACAATTTACAATAAAACATAATAAAACTTCGACGGCAGCAGCATTACAAAGTCACAGTTATAATAACTAGTATAACATTGATATCTGAATGCCATGCCAACATTCAGTTAGATTAATGAAACAAGGCGCTCTCGACTGGCTCGCGAAAATGGTAAAATTTTAAGTTATGAGAAGCCGGACGCTTAACGTCACATTTTACAGCGGGTGTTATACGCGTACACACAAACACGCTGTCAGCTAATCTGTAGTTGAAAACGCATTATGAATTTTACGTTTCCCCTTGCGCTTTTACTTTGTAAAAAATATGCAAATCACAGTAGTTAAAATGCCTTTATCGAACAATCAACACGCTGAATCGCAAGGGGTAAAAACAAAAAGGCCAAAGATAGAAATCGGCTTCACTTGTAAATGACACCGTTATAATACGTACGCCGCGGTTGGTAACTGGAAACAAAAATTCTACTAGTAAGCGTAGCCTGCCTTGATCAAGGTATTTCAAATTCCTCAGGAAGCTTGCATTTGAAGCGTTCACGGTTGCCCTCGACGAGCGCTTGCAATCGCAGAATGAGATCCAGGTACGTCTACTATTATCGAAGGTTGCGAGCCTTTCGGAGCAAAACCAAAAATTCTTTCTCGCGGCGTTCGACGAAAAGAGGAGCGCAAGCGATATTTATATAAGAGATGCGAGCCCCTATCAAGGAGGGAATTACAAGAAATGCACAAATGAAAAGGGGAAAAGGAAGGTTAAAATTAGCCGAAACGGAACGAGAAGAGAAGTGAGAGATAAGCTACTCAGAAGGGGTGCGGAAAGTTCGTTCCCCACATTTCGTTCCCGGGATATTTCGTCTCCCCACAGCTAGTAGGTACCCGGAAACTTCGTTCCCGAGTTCCTAGATTACAGAGTGTTGAAAAACAAGTGCAGCGATCGGAATGATGTTAGAAAACTGAAAAATAGTTTAATGAATTTATTTATTATAATCTTATATATAAGAATAGAAGTCCTGACTGACCCACTCATCAACGCCCAGCCCAAACCCTTGGACCTAGAAAACTGAAATTTTGCACAGACTTTTCCTTTAGGCAGTATACAAGGAATAAGGAAGGATATTTCGAAATTCAACCCCTAAAGGGGTAAAATGGGGGTTCCAATTTTGTATAGAAAAATAATATTAAATAGACATTTCGACTTGAAACTTCGTAGGAGTATTCCTAAAAACAAATAATAAAACACGTTATTCGTGATTTTCCGAAAATCTACCCCTTAGCGGGTGAAATGGGGTAAATAAGCATAAAAATCAACATGGGTGTCATTATTGAGGTTTTTGGGACGTTGATTGCGAAAATGGCATTTGAAATTAGGCAGGCAGAATTCTCATAGGGAGTACGTATCCGCTATGAAAGGATTTTTTAAAATTCAACCCCTAAAGGAGTAAAATAGGGGTTGGAATTTTGTAAGATCAAATTTTGAACTAAGTCATTCAAAGTTTTTAAAATTTCTCCCCTGAAGGTGAAAATAGAAGATAACGGGACAGGACGGGACGGGACCGCACGGGAAGGAAAGGAAAGGGTTGGGTTGGGAGGGGAGGGAACGGGAAGGAAAGGGAAGGGATGGAATGGATGGGGCGAGAAGAGGGCAGGACGGGACGGGACGAAATGGGACGGGACGGGAAGGGACGGACACGGAGTCGGAAAAAGGGACGGGGACTGGGAAAGAGACGGGAACGGGAACGGAGACGAGATGGGATGGGATGACAGAAAATAATTAGTCATTAGGCTATTTTAATACACAAATAACGAAAATGGCATTTATTTTTAAGTCCAAGATGGTGGACATGACATAAGGGAAGAGAAGGAACGGGACTGGACTAGACGGGACGGGATTGGACTGGACGGGACGGGACTGGACGAGACGGGACGGGACGAGACTGAACGGGAAGGGAAGAGAACGGACAGAACGGGACGGGACGGGACGAGACGCGACTGGACTGGACGGGAAGAGACGGGACGAGACGGAACGGGGCGGGGCGGGACGGAACGGAACGGGACGGGACGGGACGGAAAGGGAAGGAAAGGAATGGGATGGAAGAGGAGAGGACGAGACGAGGCGGGAAGGGACGGGATGGACGCAACTGGACGGGACGGGACTGGATGGCAAGGGAAGGGACGAGACGGGACGGGAAAGGACGGGACGGAACAAGACGGGGCGGAACGGAACGGGACGGAAAGGGAAGAGAAGGGGTTGGGTTGGAAGGGGAGGGGACGGGAAGGGACGGGAAAGGACGGGACGGGACGGGACTAGACGGGACGGGACTGGACGGGACTAAACGGGACTGGAAGGAACGAAACGGGAAGGAAAGGAAAGGGAAGGGATGGGATGGAAGAGGAGGGGACGGGACGGGACGGGACGGGACGGGACGGGATGGGACGGTACGGAGACGGGGACGGAGAAAGGGATGGGGACGGGGATAGGATGGGATGGGATGACAGAAAATAATTAGTTATTATTTAATACACAAATAACGAACCTCGCGCGAACGAAGTCGCGGGTAACAGCTAGTAAACTTATAAGAACAAAATAAATTGTATTTATTAAAAATGGTATATCAACCTGAAATTTTGTATAAGTTTATAATTTCTCATTCTGAACAACTTTTCTTAGTAATATTTTGCCGTATCATGTACAAAAAGGATAGTTTACCCGAAAGGGAAATAGTTTTTGCTTAACTGTCAATGCCGACTTGTTTTTCAAAAACTGAAAACATTCCTAAAGTTCTCTACAAACCAAGTAGGAATTTTAATTCCAATAGCATTTTAATGTAAAACTAAAAATAAAATTTAATTGCCTCTTGTAAACTTAATCCGGCAACATAGTGTATGTAGTTCTTATAAGTTTATTATAATAAATAAGTTAACTACAATATCTTTCATTTTTCTAACTGCATTCCGATCGCTGCACTCGTTTTTCAACACCCTGTGATCTAGGAGACCAATTAAACTCGCTCGGGAACGAAGTTTCCGGGTACGAAATGTGGGGTACGAAATGTGGCGAACGAAATGTGGGCAACGAACTTTTCGCAAACCATTAGATGCTTAGGTGAGAATTGCTTAGAATCAAGCTCAAACGGCATATGGAAATAAAGCACATGATGTCAACGCAATTAGGAACATGTCATTAGATATGACTAAACAATTAACACCTTTCAAGGTTGACAGTGACATGGGCTTGTATTTAGCGAATTTCGAGTGGGTTTGTGTGGCCAATTCCATTGACGAATGTGTAGTCACCAACAGGGAATGAGGTCGTGGCGCGATTAACTCACGAGGACAGCAGAGATTATGATAAAGTCAAGGCTAGTCTATTAATATATCAGCTAACAGCAGAAGTTTTCAGAACAAAATTCCGGTATGGTTAACGAAACACTGACCAGAGTTATGCAGAATTTGCATACCAGCTGAGAAGCAATTCCTGGGAATCGATTAAGAGCGAGGAAGTAGAAGGAAACTTCGACAAGGTAGTTCAACTGATGTGCTTGCAGAGATTTTATAGTGAGTTACCAGGGGAGATAAAGTTTTGGGTGGAGAACCGCAACAAGGCCAAACCGATGGGGAAAGCTATAGAGCATGCAGACACATATGTCATCAAAAGGGTTCAGGTACAAAACGGAATTATAATGGGAATTTCAAGGGGCAACAGGTCACTACAAATGTTTACCGGCATTTCCCAAAACGTTGTTTTAGCAACGATAGGCCAGGACAACAACGAGAAAGGGCTAGGCTAGTAGTACCTTACACCATTGTACCAAAAGTAAACGAAGTCAAAGCAAAATTATTGAGTGATAACAGAACCTGATACGATCTCGTGCACACAAGTTGAATAAAAGGAGGGGATAATACAGGGAAATGGTGTATATGTGCAAGGACTCCTGCATGAGAAATATGTGTAGCGCTACTAGTTAAAAAGATGAAATTGAAATTGCCAGAAACCCTGGTAGAAACTGAAGCAGCTGTACTGAATCGTGCCTCATGATTATTCGTATCTGCTGTTGAATAGAACGCGGAGCATGCTGCCGAAGAAATGGGATTATGTGATTCAACAAGTGCTTGCATTAGCGAGAGCGCAGGTGAAGGCTATAATGAAAAAGAAAAAAGCCCAAGAAGAAAATAAAGAAGAAAATACGGAGGTAGAGAGTTTAGAAAAGCAAAAATTCGACGAAAAGGGAGAAAAAGCAGAAACGGAGATTACGGAAGCTGGAAAAAGACGAACACTATTCAATTCCTATATTGGATATCGACTACTCGAACATAACTAAGCTTACACCGACAACTATAAAAATGCTGCAATTGGAAAACCCAAAATTACAGAAGTATTTTAAGATGGAGGAAGCAAAAGGGAAAAACATTGTAATAAAAGACATTGCTTATGGACTACTGCACAGAAGAATTACTGACAAATTGCGCCGGAGCTTTGAGCAAGTGATGGTGCCAGACAAACAACAAAGTTACTACTCGTAGATATCGCTCATAACATGTGGATGGGACATCTACTTGTTTAGAAGAAATCGTGCCTTTGTTTCGTAGAGCAAATGAATGGCCATCAAATGCTGCAGATTGCAATCCTTTGGACTACTCTTGTAAAGCGCTTCTATCTTAAGAATTTGCAGAACATACAATAATTTGTTTTTGGACTTGGACATTTTTCATTTAAACCTTCTGAAACTTAAGAAAATATTACATTCCACGGTATTAGTAATTATGTCAGACAAGGTAAAGCTTAATTTAAGTCAAAGTGATTTCCGATTAATGAGTAACATGCTGATGAAGTAAAACAACCGCTGGAAGCTGCTTTGAAGAATTTAGAAAGGTGTGCAAAAGCAGAAGTAATTTCGAAATAACTGAAAAAAGTTGGAAACGTATTTTCTTTCAGTAGTTGAGCTTAAAATACATTGTATTGCTATGAATACCCCTGACTAATTCCTAGATTTCAATCACATGTTTATACATATTTAAAATGCAATGCTCAGGCTGTAGAAAACCTTTCAACAGAACCAAGAGATAACTACAAACATTTGCGAATACCACAAAAAGTGCGAACATTTTACTTTTCGATATTTATTAGACCACGCTAGATTTAATTTAAAACACACAGGGGGCTACATAAAACTTTACAAACTATTGTAATCAATAGGTTAGAAACATAAAATAAAAATATATCAAAATTTCTGTTGGCAAGCAAATTTAAATTCTCTAAAAATATTTGGAATATGCTGATGCCGAGGAAGAAGTTACTTTTATTTGCTTAGATTAAACCTAGATATACCAGAACGCAAGCATAGTACGAGTGTTGTTGAAAGATGGTGATATCCGTACCAATAATTAAGAAATTGAAATCGAAAGTTTTTAATTGGAACCTTTAACAACCTGTACCGCTGTTAGCTTTGATATTTCGAAAAAGTGGTAAATGAAAAAAATGCTTATCTTTTTTTAGCTTTATTTCCTGGTAAAAGAAAAGAACCAACTTAAAAATCACCCTGTATACTACTACAGATTGTTATTCTTGTTGTAATGACTTTATTCTCACTTGGGTCGGGTCCCTATATCCTAGCAAATATTATCTTGATTTGTATGAATTATAGAAAATATATTTCGTATAAACTTAATTATAGTGTTCTTTTTTTAACAAATTAATTGCAAACCCTTTCTATAATACTGATTTAACCATTGAGATCGCTACAATACTGGATATTATTTAACTAATGAGAACACTAACTTTAAATATGGCTATCCAACTTTACAATTTCGCAAACCAAGCTGCTATTATTCGTATTTGTGACTACGTATTTAAGGCGTTGCCTAGGTGATAAAAATTGCATTAAGTAAATACACGTCTGCCAGAAATGCACAAAAAACCGACAACACGTTTGGAATTCACTAAATTCAATCTTTTAGGATAAACTTTCCTCGCTTTTTCAACACCTTCCCAATGGAAACTAAGGTCTAGCTCAAATCCTAGCAAGTCCCACAATGCCTGGGCCTCTCTTTCTCTGTTGGCCTGCAGATACAAGCCGCTGAATGCTCTGCAGAACGACACCTGTAGCTCGACCCCTGGGAAAACGTCTCCAATTCCCGTTGCCTCACGCCTAGGGCTCCAACTGCTTCACACGAAGATCGCTGCCTACTTCTAGCTCACAAGGCTTCAATTACACTACTCGAACCTCGTACACAATCTCGGAAAGAATAGCCAACCCTCTATTCGCAAATTAAACACTTTTTTATAGCTTAACAGAGGTGCTACTGATCAATGCAACCTATTACAGCACACCCAAAGAATATAGAATTATTTTTCAAACACACTGAATTGTATTAATAATGATTTATTGGTGGACCAAAAATTAGCACCACTTCACAGATTGGCTTCCTTTTCCCCATTGTTTGTCTTCGATCTTACAATGTTTTACATTATTTCCAAGCCTGCTTTGATTATATTTTGTTGTTCCAATCAAGGCTAACACTATGCTTAATGCTGTTTTACACAATTCGCAAAAATTAAACTAGCACATTTATAGAACATCTTATAAAATATTATTTGATATGCTTGAAATGTTATTAACTGCTATTATAATCATAAAGGCTTCAAATGTGTTCATAGCAATATATACAATAATTTGTCACCCATAAGTTTTGCCTCTTTTTTATACATACACTTGTACATACCACCTTCGTAAGTATATGTATGTGGAGAGCATCTATATTTCGGAATTGGTTGGTTAGAAAAGTTATATGTAAGATAATAGGAAAAGTGATGAGTTTCACATAGCTAGGAACCGAAATTACAAGTAACGGATTATTACTGTTTACGATAGTAGCAGTGGACTGTAATTTAATTTTAACTAATCGACGATTACACACTATTTTGGCGAGGGCACGCTTGAACAAAAAGGAAAATGCATTGCCACTTACCTTGCTGCTGTATCGCTCTTTTCCACCAAGCTGGTGGCCATCAATAGACGCAACGAATTTCGGCTCTTATTTTTCTTTAACAGTAATAGTTCATGCACACACAAAATCACGCTACAAAACAACAAAGTTGTGCCGATCCACTCGAGGCGCGCGATAGCTCGGTGTACTTGCGGGCAACTGTTCTTCGCGAGTGTCTTCCAGCGATATCTTTGATTTCGGTAGGCGGCTAACATTTTTTTTCGGGTCGCGATCCTCGCGTTTATAAACTATCTACAACCCCTGTGGGGGTCTGGACATCCTCCCTCACCTTGGAGTGATCAGGTCCAACAAACAACAGAACAACTCAGCTAATTTAATTAATAACAATACAACAAGAAGGCGTTTCTCCATGCCAAAGACCAAGCCTATCGAAACAAGGAGGAAACGCAACAATAACAAATCTACATAATTGGCAACGCAGACAGCTTTACCACTGCACGCATAAAAATGCCACGAGCCGTTTTTACTTCCGTAACGAGGACTACACCATCCGGACCGGGGAACGTTCTAGTAACTCGGCTTAATTGCCATTGCAAAAGAGGGACGATGTCTCGAATAAGAACCAACGTACCCTCTTTCATATTCGGACACCCTTTCGTCCATTGGTGACGCTGATGCAGAGTACACAAGTAGTTCCTGTGCCACTGGTTCCGAAAGAAGGGGTAAATTTGTTGAACGAGTTTCCATTGACGAATGCAAGTAATGTTTCCCATAGGACTGTTTGGCTCTATCACAGTTACAGGGGATTCCAGCAGGAAAAAGTGGTCAGGAGTCAGGGCATCCAAATCATTCGAGTCGCTGCTCATCGGTGTCATAGCCCGGAAATTCAACGCTGCCTTCTCTTGTACTAGAATAGTGTAGAATTTTTCGTAGGTCAGAATTTGGTTACACATGACCCGGACTAGCAAGTTCTTTACACTTTTAATGCCTGCCTTCCAAATTCCGCCAAAATGAGGGTTGGAGGGGGGATTTAAGTGCCAGGCAATACCTTTATGTGCCCCCTCTTGCGACACGGTCTGATTGTACGCATCGAAAGTGACTACTTGCTTCCACTCGGCCAACTTGCGCTTAGCGCCGACAAAGTTGGTGCCGCAATCACTATATACTTTTCTGACGGTTCCACGGCGAATCAGCAATCTTCGAAATGCATCTAGAAGAGCTTCTGTCGTAAAATCCGACACCAGTTCCACACGAACAGCGCGAGTCGAAAAGCAGACAAACAGACAAATGTAGACCTTGAGGATCTCTACAACTCCATCGTTATTTCGAAAGGTTATCCATAATCCACGCCTGTTACCAAGAACGCTTTCACTGCCTGGGTTCGTGCACCCGACAAATCTCCCATCATTGGCTGGATGGGCGGTGGTTGAGTTCGACAACATGTCAAGCATTTTGCGAGTATACAAACCCCCGAGCAAAACCTGACAGGTTCTTTCTTTACCTAAAGATAAATTAAACACTGTGTCATCTAAAGTTGTTTATAGAGTCCCTTGCTCTTGTAATGTTGTATACATTGGCGAAACAGGACATTCAGTAAAAACTCGCATCTCTGAACACCAGTGCTGTCTCAAGTCGGGTCTGGTTTCATCAACGCCGACGCGATACCGGCCATAAGATCCTTTTCGATGAAATTTCTATTATCTGCAAATCCCCATTCTTCTTTAGCAGAAAGATTCACGAAGCCATTGAGATTTATAAACAACCTAACAATCTCAATCGGGACGAAGGCTTTCCCCTTCCTTCTATATGGATAGTACTAATTTCTAAGCCTCGCCCATCGCCACTCAACCGCGACGGCACTTGCCCATAAATTCTCCCCTTTCTTCTTCCGATCGTTAGAAGAGTTTTACCTCTGGCGTGGTTTACAGGTTGAGTTACCGTGCTCTTTTGCTTTTCATCCTGATAAAGCCCCTTACAAAAGTGGGCGAAACGTTAAGTTCTTCGACCTCAATAGTGACATGGTCCAATCTCGAAAGTCGTTTGTTACTTAAAGACAGGGGCGTGCTGGGCCGCCGGGACACCGGGCGAATGCCCGGTGGCCTGCGCCCGTCAGTGATCTGATGGCCTGCGCCCTTAAATTGAGAATATTCCAGAAATCCCGGAAAATAAAGCAATTATGAATAAAGACACACAAACTCAGGATTCATGATGTAATGTAATAGGGACCAGCCGCCAGCAAATGATTACCATTCTTATTATTGTTATGACGCCGGGCCGAGCGCCGCGCCTGGAAATAAAAATGTTTGGGTTAAATGTAATAGATCTCTATATTGTGTTTATCATGATTACTGCGATAAGATTGAGATGAGGCCACTATGCACTATCGGGTTGCATCGAAATGCTCAATGGATCGAACCAGTGAAAGACTGCGAAAGTGCCAAGTATTAATTCATTCGTTCTTCGCGTCACGCCGTCGGGTATCACATCCTACTACCCCCAACAGTACCTCAACTTGAAACTTTTTGGCACCATAGGCATCATGGATAAAAAACGTAAGGGTGGCGCGGAAAGATTGCGCGATAAAAATAAAAAGATGTTGTAAACAGAAGTCGAAAAGTGTGTCAAATTAGACAGTTTCATTAATAAACCCAGTTCAGTGACGGAAAAATTGAGCATTGTTCAGACTTCTACTCCAAGTGAACGTTCTACGAGCAGTAGGACTGCAAATGAGGTTGACTATACCACAGAAGATATTAGGGTGGAGACAGAAGAAACGGAAACTACCAGTGTTTCGTGTGATCATCGTACTAGTACGTCAGTTTCCACCACCCTACAGATAAATCAAACAATTTAAACAAATGTTCAAGCTAATTATTTTTAAACTTTTCTAAATTGATTGTATTGATCTCCCAAATTCTTTTTTTAACATTTAATGTTCAGCAGAGAGCAGTTTGGCTGATCTGAATGTATCATAACAATATATATTCAGATTCCCTGGAAGAAATAAAGGTCACTTTGTTCAAGTTTTCCCATACCGAAAATCAGTATCTATTTTTCAGAAGAAAAAATAACCTCCGAAAATTTAGGCTATCACGGAGTGTTACAAGGAATTTCATCACATAAAATCTTTTGATAAGAGAATAACGAAACCTTGCGAAAGGTTTCTGGGAGTGTTATGGTGTATCGGTGTAAGGGTCGTATCCAGGTTTTTTGTGACAGCCTGACAAAACTACAAGAATGTCAATTTCTTGAAATGAAACAACGTGTGAATTTTTTCACTTTAGGTGTAGAACATAATTTATAAAAATTAAAGCACAAATTAAAAGAAGTTCCCGCACAATAGAAAATTTACAGCGTGTTTCATTTGAAATAATTTCCTTTCTTGTAGTTTTAGGAAACTGTTATAAAAAAATGGGTACGGCATAGGCAAAAAAACCTAAAGTATACTACAGATGATCATATGATATGAATGACACCCCGTTTCTGTCTGAATTTTTGCAAAATCTTTTTTTCTGAAAAGGTATCGATTGAAAACAAAGAAATAGTAGTTTGTATACCAAGACACTGAAGTTTAGCTTTTTATCACGAATGTGGATCTAGTTGCCGAGGCCCGTAGGGCCAAGGCAAATAAACCACATGAGGGATAAAATGGAACTTCACTGCCGAGGTGTACACTATGTTTTATGCGAAATCCAGAAATTGCGAAATTACAATATTTTACCCAACATTTGTAGGTTATGTTAACGTCAGTTGACGTTTATCTGTCGCCTCGCCACCTACATAAAAGTCGTAAAACAATGGATAACGTTAATGCCGATTCCTCGTATTTTCATGACGATTTCGAGAAACGTTAATGCCGATTTCGAATAAATGACCTTTATTTTCTTCAGGTAATCTAAAAAAATATATAAACAGGATGCTCTATTTGAAAAAATCTGGTGTGATACACTCACACAACTTCCTTTTACAGTGATCTTATAATTAGTCAAAAATTTCATTTTTAATTTTTAACCATTTGTTAAAAGTTTTCAAAAATTACAAATTCTACAAAAACGGTACAAAATCGAGTGTTAGTTAAAGAAACACATTTTCTCTAGAATTTTAAGGTGAATTCAAAAATGTAATAATATACCGGGTGTTTTATTTAAAATAGGAGTTAATAAAAAAAATAGAAAAAAAAACAAAAGAAACCCACTTTAGAAGTATTCAACTGGAAAATCACCTATCTCACATCAATACACATTAAAAATGTAAGAAAAATGTAAAGTTTAAAAAAATCGTTAGAGCCGTTTTTGAAAAAATCGAAAAAAACTGAAAAATCACAAGAGTAAACACCTACTTCCGGTTATGCGATTTTCTTCAAAAGCTTGCTGTCTCATCTACATAGTACACAAAACTTATATATGAAGTTTCAACGCCATACCTCTTTTCGTTTTTGAGATATTCTGTTCACAGACAGACAGACAGACAGACACACAGACAGACCAATGAAAAAAAATATGTTTTTTGGGATCAGGGGACTCTAAAACGTGAAGATCCGTTGAAAACTCAATTTCGAATTTTTGGGGTGAATCCAATACTTCCTTTATAGTAAAAGCAAAGATAATATATACATAGATCTCTAAACACAATGGGCGTGAAGTTACGGTGAAAGTACTTTTGTACGCGCGTGACAGATGGCGTAAGTCATTGCTTTACTTTAGAAATGTAGCTGACCAAACATTGGTTCGTAGCAGATGTATTAGCTGCATGTTTGGACCAGCGTATTTGCAAACCGCACAGATAAACGCAGATAATAATCTAGGAAAGGGATTATTCTCAGCGTGTTATTTGTAAACAGAGTTCAAGTTTAATAGCACACTTTTATAAAATAATACATTGCAAGGATATTGCACACAATAAAACAAGTGTGATGTGAAAAATACTGTAAATAACTTAAAAAGTTGAAAAAATATGACTATTGTAGGTAATGTTTTTTCGTTAGAAGATTTTGCAGCTAATTTTGTTGTTAATATCAATCCTTTATCTAATAGACTTGTCTGTCCGGGACGCTGTTTTGTCTGTCCGGGACGCTGTTTCAGCAGCCAAACCGTATCTAAGAGATAGAGAAAAAAGTTATTAAAGTTATATGTTTGGAATGGTCATGTCAGGTCAGGAACCGAATTTCAGTCACGTGACACTTCCGGTTTTCGAGAAATCACGTGATTTCCGTCCGTCCGGGACGCTGGTCCGTCCGGGACGGTCTTTTTTGTTTTATTAAATAAGACGTTTGTCTCACTGGTTGCTAGTCTTTACTAATGGTTGTAAGTGAAATCATTAGTTGTGTCAAAGCAATGTTAGTTATTTTTCATTAAAAAATCATTTTAAAAGTAACGTTTCGCTATTTAATATAGCTTCTTCAGACTTGATACAATTTGTTTATAACAATTTAAAAAATTTTTGGGACACACATTTAAAAGGCACAAAAGTTTTGTATCTAGAAATAAGAAACATTTTATAAGTTAGATTTGTGAAACGATAAATTCCTCTGTTTTTTATTTTTTGGTTTGTTTTTTCTTTTTTATATTTATATTTGTTCCAAGTCATAAAGTGGTTATAGTTTTATACTATTAATTTCAGTTTTAAAATGGTTTAAGAATAGTGTAAAATTGTATTTAACCATTTGTTATTTTAAGAACGTTTTGCCCATCCTATTTTCAAAGAATAATAACAAGCTATAAACAAATACAAACAAGAACAGCAACATTCTTAAAACAAAAAGTCAATTACCACTTTAAGAAAAATCTCAATAAACACAATGCAAAAGTTTTCAATTGAAAAATGTCATAAACAAAACTGATAAGTTCTACAGCAAATTCTTAAAAAGTAAATTAACCGAGTGGCGATTTTGCTCGATTAAAAAACCAAAAGGTCAGTATATTACTAAGCATAATTATTCTAAAAAAAAAACCAAAAGATTAAAACATTCCAACTAATCATAGTATTATCATCTTCCAGTGATCCCGAAATAGATGGTTCAATAAATAATAACAAGAAACTTATTAAAAAAAAAACAACAAACCAAGTGAAAATAATACAAAAAAAAGGACTCCCTTGTATCTATAATACTTATATAGAAATTAAAACAACTTAAAAAAACCTCAAAACCACGGTGGAAGAACACCAACGTAAATGAGAAAAAAGTAAAATACTAAAGAAAAATTTACAAATAACAGCAATTTGAAAATCAAAATAAAAATTCGAAATCAACCATTTTAACTTAAAGAAGGTAATAAACTTGGTTAAATTAACAATGATAAAACCATGATTAAAATTAAAAATGAACTAATTATATAATGAAAAACACCAATCTCCTTTTTTATTAACCTACACTATTAAATTTTACAGAAATACCAAATTAATAACACCAGAAATAATTTATAACATAAATCAAACCTTCCTTACCTATTAAACATCTATAACAGGTCTAAGAAAGAGGAAAAAGAGAGGAAATTAAAAAAAGAAAATAATTTCAAACAACTAACCAAGTAAGATAATCTATTAATTAAGTATCTTAAATAATTTTAATAAAAAATAATGTTTCTTTTTTAGATAACCACAAACTACTTAAAATAACAAATGGTGAAATCCAATTTTACACTATTCTTAAACTATTTTAAAACTGAAATTAATAGTATAAAACTATAACCACTTTATGACTTGGAACAAATATAAATATAAAAAAAAACCAAAACAAAAGGTAAAAAACAGAGGAATTTATTGTTTCACAAATCTAACTTATAAAATGTTTCTTATTTCTAGATACAAAACTTTTGTGCCTTTTAAATGTGTGTCCCAAAAATTTTTTAAATTGGTATAAACAAATTGTATCAAGTCTAAAGAAGCTATATTAAATAGCGAAACGTTACTTTTAAAATGATTTTTAATGAAAAATAACTAACATTGCTTTGACACAACTAATGATTTCACTTACAACCATTAGTAAAGATTGATATTAACAACAAAATTAGCTGCAAAATCTTCTAACGAAAAAACATGACCTACAATAGTCATATTTTTTCAACTTTTTAATTTTATTAAATAATACAGCTGTAACAAACAATTAATAGAAACTGTAAATAACGTGTTTGGAGAGCTAAAATAGTAGCAGATTTAATCTACATACACAATAAAAAAGGGTGACAAGTAAAATAAAAACTTAATTTTCAAAACAGTGTGTATGTAAGTAACGTATTTAGGCAGATAAAATATTATAAATGAAAACACTCCATGCAACAATAATTCGGGATTGTAAAAATTGTCATTACTTCGACACGAAGTGTACGAAGTATTGAAATTCCCTCATATTGAAAACCACTCTAAGTCAAATATCTCTAAAATTTGAGCCAACCGACTAATGAACCCACTATATCAAATCTCCGTCTCGGCGGTGCGGATCTTTTGGTGAAGATCCCAGCCCACTAGATCAATCCCCCGTATTGGGGGGTGCCTAAACGTGCTGTGCGGGGGATGTATGTTCGTATGTGTACACGATTCCGGTCGCCAGGAACCTTCCTGAAGACTTGGATCGTTTTCATACGATAGGTCCTCCGAGAATGAAGGCAACATCAACTTTTGAGCTATGGTCGTCGGCAAAAAAAATTTTTTTTTTTTTATAAATAACTGGTTCATAGCATTTCATTGTATTAGCGAAACGGAGTGATGCTGAGTATCG
Source organism: Agriotes lineatus (assembly GCA_940337035.1). Lineage (NCBI taxonomy): Eukaryota > Metazoa > Arthropoda > Insecta > Coleoptera > Elateridae > Agriotes > Agriotes lineatus. The sequence goes on along the minus strand of CALNHX010001393.1, from coordinate 104,037 downwards.
AAGTATTCTTGGAAAGCACGGAAGGGCGCTTTTCTTGGGTGGGGGTACCGTATATTTAAATTTTAAAATTACATAAAAATACAGTTGCTTTAAATTAACACAGTCAAACAAGTATAACGTCGAAAATACTATAAATAACGTATTAATAAGAAATTAAAATACTAATTTAACAAAAGTATAGTAGGCAGTGCGCCTTTATCAAACAGTTTAAAGGAAAATTTAAATATGTATAAAAATTGATTTACATTAAATTGCACACAGTAAAACAAGTGTGACATATAATATCAAAATATCTTTGTTATAGGTTGTAATTAACGATAAGTATAATTGCTGGGTCAAAAATCAGTTAAGTTACGTAAGTAATGAATGTCCAACTTGGCTCTTAATTTGTTATACTTATAGAATAATAATTTTATATTTCAAAATAAATGTAATTTTAAAAATGTAAAAGAACTCTTTCATTTACATACACTCGTTTATAATACATTATTTATTCAAATATTGTATAATACAAAATAGCATTAAACTATCAATATGTAATTCTATAAATGGAATAATAATTATTAATTAATACACAACATAATCGATCGCTGCATATTAATCGCTTCACCCTGTATAAAAATATAAAAATCTTATTAGAGCAAGTTATATATATAGAAACCGCTTAGTTATAATAGATACGCTTTATCTGCTTCCTGTAAGATTACTATTATCAATGCTTATATGCAACTTTGCGAGTCTGCATTCTCGCCTTTTCATGATATGTTATTTAGTCTTAAGCCGAATGTACTAGTTAATAGATCGTTCTACTTAAGCTCCGCTTTTCTGTGTATGAAAGAAAACAATAAAGTTTTTTTTCGATTTGGGCGTTACCAAACTTATCACTGGCGCAGTCGTTCGTATGTTCAGAAAGGGCACTAAACAAATTTTCGAACATTAAAATTTGTAGTGTGCACTTCGAACTTTCTGGACATTCAAGCTACCGAAACCAACAATCCCTGGGAGATCCTGAACACTTGGTGGAAGACAAACATCGCGGAAGCCAAACGGAAGGAAACCCGCCCTGCCTGGAAGCAGTCGATTCCCTCATCAAGGACAAAAATCGCCAACGGTGAGCATCGCTGGTTCCTGCAACTTGCAGTCTATCGCAGACACCTGGCTATCGGAGCCCCCTGACTATCGGAGTCACCTAGAAGATGCAGTTCTACGCATCGTAAGTAATTTTTAAAAGTTTGCAAGTGAAAGTGCAACGATTTGCTTTTTTATTAAATAATTTAAACCCCACTAATATTACTAGCTTTAAGCAATTATTTTTAAGATTAGGTAAATGCAAAACGAGATGAAGTACTGGCGTACACGTTAGGTGTGCTTAATAATTCAGCCAACTGACTTTGCATTTATGCGTAGGTACCCTGAATTAGGTTAATTTTAAGGCCCTACTAACGTAATAAATTCCCATTTAAAACAAAGTGCGACGCTCTATTGAATTACTGTAAATTCAAAATCCGAATACGTATGAATAGCTCAGATTCTGACTCTTCAGAATTCGAAAGCGAAGAAATAGAACAACTAATAAACCCTATTAGACGTATTGAAATTAATTTGCGACCATCAATTTTAAACATGTCGTTAGAAAATCAAAGTGGCGTACAACAAGCCCCACAACAACCAATTTTAGTGAATTATCCTCCAGGATTTCACATGTCAATACTAAACGAAATCCCACGATATGACGGCAACCCTACGGAACTCAGTGAGTACATCCGAGCCGTAGAGGACATTTTTGACCAATTTTATCAGACAAACAACGCTAACGCGTATATTAATAAACTTCTTTTATCTGCTGCCCGAAACAGACTAAAAGGATCAGCCTTAGAAGTAGTCACCGGACAGACAATTCTATCATGGAACGACCTAAAAACAATTTTAATCGAAAATTTCGGAGACCAACGTTCAGAATTAAATTTAGTTATCGATATGACAAGACTTAGGCAAAATTTCAAGGAACATCCTGTTGATTTTTACAACAGATGTCGCTCTTTATTAGCAATTTTAAATTCCAAAATATCCCTTTCAACTGATGCACAGGATATTAAAGATTATCGCATAACCAACGCGAAAGCTTTAGCATTAAAATCATTTACTGGTGGACTTATGGATCCCCTTGGACCTTTCATAAGATCACGAGCCCCCCGTACACTAGAAAATGCCTTAACTATTGTTAAAGAAGAATTGGATGTTAGATATTTCCAAAATTCGCAAAATAAACCCCAAATTTTATTACAACAACCAACAAAAACCATTCATAAACCTCACTTTTCGAAGGTTGAGAGTAGCCAAACTTCGCACTCACGTGCCCAACAAAATTATTTTCCACGATTTCAACCCGTTACAGGTGTAGTAACGCAATTAAACCCAAATCAATCTCCCACTCAATCTTCTGGCTACCAAAGACCAACTTCATCGAATCATAACGTATTCGCACCAAAGAAAAATTTTCAACCGACACATAAACCTGAACCCATGGAAACCTCAACGATCCAGAAGCGCCCAGCTTCACAACAAATAGGAAACTTTAAAAGCCAAAGACCATTTAACCAATTTCACCCTTTCAATCGAACTTTTCAGAACCAAAGCAATTTCCAACAGAAAAACAATTCCCCACATTTTCCATCTCAGCAATTGCATAACATGAATGCTGAATTCCAACAAGATCCTCACGAATTACTTAGCTACCCAGACGAATTTGAACATTTCCAAATACAAAACGACAACAACTTTGAATCACATTACGCAACGTTAGATCCAACTACAGATTTTTTTAATCTGCCTGACGCAGACTCTGACAACGAAGACCCTGACGAACTTGTAAATTTTCGTTAAAGGCCTCGGTGGAAAACTTCTCTATAAACCCTAAATCAAACCTACCATTTATAATAATTCCACAAACCAACGAAAAACTCTTAATTGACACTGGATCATCAAAAACAATAATATCCCCAGAATTTGTTTTCAGAAATTTCCCCGATTCTGTTTATCGACATAACTTTGAAATTACAACCTCTCATGGCACCTCTAAACATAATCTAGTCGCCGACATTCCTTTACCTACACTTTTTCGAAAACCTGGCAACCATCAAGTTTATCTTTATAATTTTCACGACGAATATGTAGGCCTCATAGGATCAGACCTATTGGCCACCCTTCCAGCTAACATTGACTACAAATGGATGCATATACAAACCGAAAACACTACCGTACCATTCTTTTATAACCCATCCATAACAAAACAACAAAGACAAAAACGAAATGAATGTAACTTCTTAAAATTTAAAAACCCTGAAAATATTCTGTACCACAAAACAATTTTACCCCGTACCGAAACAACTATTAGATTACCAGCCATTGGACAAAATGGAAATAAATTATGTCCAAAAATAAAAATTTCTGACACTCTAACCATACCCCCCGCTATAGTACATTTACACAACAATTGGTTTACAACAACTATATTAAATGTGTCCGAAAAGGAACAAGCCATATACATAGACACCCCTTTATATTTAGAAGAATTTCAAATTCAAGACGCCGAAACGATATCAGTTAATAACCACAATTTTTCCTTTAGTAACGAAAACACCGCGACCTCAAAAAATCAAATTTTGGAACAAAATCTAAAAACAAACCTACGTTTAGATCATTTAAACGAAGAGGAACAAACACTCCTGAAAAACCTTTGTTTCGAATACAAAGACATTTTCTATACTCCAGAATTACCTTTGACTTGTACTAATTTGACTCAACATCATATTCGAACCAAAACTAACAACCCCATTTTCACGAAAGCTTATAGATACCCACATTGTTATAGAGCAGAAGTTAAAACACAGATAAACAAAATGTTAAAAGAAGACATCATAGAACCGTCAGAATCACCTTACAATTTCCCCATTTGGGTGGTACCCAAGAAAAAGGATGCCTCCGGCAAACAAAAATTCCGTATAGTAATTGACTATAGGAAATTAAACGCTGAAACCATTGAAGATAAACACCCTCTTCCAAACATAGAAACTGTACTCGATACTTTAGGACGAGCACAATATTTCTCGACCCTAGACCTCGCGAGCGGTTTTCACCAAATTAAAATCAAATCAGAAGACCGAGAGAAAACGGCCTTTTCGACCGAAGAAGGCCATTACCAATTCAAAAGAATGCCTTTTGGCCTAAAAAACGCACCAGCGGCGTTCCAAAGAACCATTAATACTGCCCTACTAGGACTAACACCCCAGCAATGTCTTGTATACCTAGACGATGTTATAATATTTTCGACTTCCCTACAAGAACATGTAAATAGATTAAGAAACGTATTTCAAAGATGCCGTAACACAAACCTAAAAATTCAACTCGACAAGTCAGAATTTTTGCACAATTCAATAAATTACTTAGGTCATGTTATTACCCCCGACGGAATTAAACCAAATCCCGACAAAATTCATGCTATCACGAAATTTCCTCTCCCCAAAACACGTACAGAAATTAAATCATTTCTTGGACTTTTCGGTTACTATAGAAAATTTGTAAAAGATTTCGCTAAACTAACAAAATTTTTAACAATCTGTTTGAAGAAAGATCACAAAATTGTTCATTCACAAGACTTCATTGATTCCTTCAACCACTTGAAAACGTTACTGATCAACGAACCAATTTTAGCCTATCCAGATTTCGAAAAACCTTTCGAATTAACAACGGACGCCTCTAAAGTTGCTCTTGGAGCCGTTCTTTCTCAAAACTCTAAACCGATATGTTTCGCTTCAAGAACATTGAACGAGACAGAACAAAAATACAGCACGATTGAACGTGAATTACTGGCTATTGTTTGGGCTACCAAAAATTTTCGACCTTATTTATTTGGCACAAAATTTGTATTATACACCGACCACAGACCTCTCATATGGCTCAAGAACCTAAAGGAACCTAACTCAAAATTAACTAGGTGGTCACTTAAATTAGAAGAGTATAATTTCGATATTCGATACCTACCAGGTAAATCTAACAAAGTCGCAGACGCCCTTTCCAGAATTCAAATATATCCAATGTCCTTGACCAACTCAAGTAATAAACCGAGACTTGATACCCCTGAACCAACATATGACAACATAAGTATTTTACCCGAACGAGCAGATTCCCCTAACCTAGAAGACTTTATGACAGTTCCAACGTTCACATTACCCCCCGACATTTCTCAACCTTCAAAAACACCTGAACAAAATGTTGACAATAATTCTCTACCAGACACAGTACACACACAAGCTAGCTCTTCACCTGTCATAGATATTTCCGAAAAACCACTTCAACACTTTAAAAATCAGATTGAATTCATCTCAGCTAACATGCCCAGAGAAATCAAAATCACAACTTTTGATAATAACAAACACATTTCAGTATTTATTAATAAATCAAACCAGCTATTGATTGAACATTGCCAACCAAAAACTAATTATTATTGTTATTTTTCATCAGACCAATTATATGATGCATTTTCTCGATACATTAATGACATAACTAATGAAAATACACCAAAATTTCACAGATGTATGACACAAGTAATATACATCACTAACCCTAACGAAATAGTTTTTGGGCACACAGAAAACAGAAACCCATTTGACTTGGAATTTGACCGAACCTTTCTAACCGACTATGTCAATGACCATAAAAATAAGATGAAAAAGATATACCAAAATCTAGCAGGTATCCAACTACAATCAAAATCTAATCGAAATTCGCGAATTAATGTCAAAAAGAAAGACCAAAAGTTTACAATAGGAGACCTAGTCTACGTGAAAGCAAATAACAGAAGCAAAAACAAACCCCGTTTTATTGGCCCTTACAAAATTCAACAAGTTTTAGAACATGACATATATATTTTAATTTATGAAAAAAATCAATCCACTTTAAAAAGACACGCTAACGAGTTACAACCTTTCACAGGACAATCTACACCCTTATCGCATTCACCTGGTCCGTCAAATCCGACGTAACCATCGAAACCCTGACAGACAATCCAGGCCTTTATCCCTTAGTGAAAGGCACAGCAATCTTAAAAGACAGTGAGTGGACATTAGTGAAAACTCTTGACTATTCCCCTCTTTTACAAAATTATATCCATCTAAAATCCAACATAGAAGAGACTATTACGACCCTTCAAGGAAATAATTATCGCATATACTATCCAACAGGAAATTATAATACCCCCGACAATCAATTATTAATCCTTGATCAGTACCTGAAGAAATCCGATTTATTGATCAGACAACTCTTTCCCGAAATACAAATCACCCGTTCCAAACGCGAACTCCTAGACGGTATCGGAACAGTGATTAAATTCTTCACAGGAAACCTTGACGCAAAAGACGGAAGAAGATATGACGAGACTATCGAAAAATTAACCAAGACCACAGATTTACAGAAAACCATCCTAGAGGAACAGACAGAAATTCTCAATAATTCTATCGCTACATTTAATGATAATATTCAAAAATTATCCGAAAACCAGAAAATAATTGCACAAAACTTACAAAGTTTTATTTTGGAAATCGAAACTAACAATGGCAAAATCCTAAATACTTTGTCGACTTTTACTACCCTCGTTGAAACTATAGAAGCCCTCCAACTTTTCATAAATGTTTTTATGGAACTTGAGACATCATTAACATTCGCACAAAATCAACAAATCCATCTCTCTTTAATCGATGACAACAATCTTCTAACTTCGTTACTTGAAATCCCGAAGTACCTTGATAAAATACAAAGCAAAACCTTACAATTACCTTACCCTGTTGAACCGTCAACCCTACACTTGTATGAGAGTTTAATCAAAATCAAAGCCTATCAAACTAAAAGCAGTTTCACATTCATCTACGAGATACCACTCGTGCAAAAATCGATAAGTTACCAATTTATTAATTTGATACCCATTCCTGCTTATTACAGAGATCAACTCTTTCACATGACATTACCCACTTTTAACTCAATACTGTTTTCAAAAGAATATAGTATCCCTATGGAACCTCAATATTGTTCAATAATATCTAACAACCAATATTTCTGTCAAAAGGAAAATCATTATTTCATACCCAACAGTAAATTGTGTGAAACGCAACTTCTTAGCTTTAATTCAAATCAAACTTGTAAACCGTTTACGTTTCCCTTATCTCACTCTAAATTGATTAAACTTACAAAAAATACTTGGATCTTTAGTTCACCTAGCGAAGTTATTTGTGAAATTCAATGCGATAATGTTCAATACCATAAAACTCTCATGAACACCCAGTTAATTCAAATAACACCGGATTGTTCAGCAATCATAAATTACAACGATGTTTTATTCACTTTCGAATCATCCTCAAGAACTTCAGTAAATCAATTAACAACAACCATTGGTAGACTAAAAACCAATGCAATCAATAACAGCATAAAAATAAACAGTTCATTAGACTTATCCTATGTGGACGTAAACTCATTAAAACATGAACAATTAAAATTGAGTTATCACAAGGAAAGACTACAACAAAGTGATTCTTCACCTATATATAATTATTATAGCATAAGTTCCATTATTATTATAATCCTATTTGTATTAATCATTATTTGTATTTTTATATATGCCTATTTTAAACGCCATATCTTAATCAATAAAATAATCGCAAATTTACAAAATATAAATACTCCTACTCAGACCGTAGAACAACCATTAAATTTATTACAATGTAAAGTATGAACAGCATATAATTAATCATTGAAAATCAATTTTCCAAATATGCTTTTCAAACTGGCAAAGGAGGAGTTATATATATAGAAACCGCTTAGTTATAATAGATACGCTTTATCTGCTTCCTGTAAGATTACTATTATCAATGCTTATATGCAACTTTGCGAGTCTGCATTCTCGCCTTTTCATGATATGTTATTTAGTCTTAAGCCGAATGTACTAGTTAATAGATCGTTCTACTTAAGCTCCGCTTTTCTGTGTATGAAAGAAAACAATAAAGTTTTTTTTCGATTTGGGCGTTACCAAACTTATCACTAGCACGTGTTACGAAAATGCTTTTGTCACTTGTTTGGCAAGCATAATATAAACCTTCTACGGTATTTCAATAATATTCAATAAATATTTGCATAACATTAAAATGCAGTTAAGTATCCATTAGCAGTTTATCTAGAAAACCATCTCTTCCGAAAACAACGAATACCCGTTCTGCAAGTGGCAGGTAAATATGAATTAAGAAAGGACATACGTAGATATAGGCATTTCGCTCGTTTCAGCCAGTTAGTTAGTTTGGCGCTACGTAATGGGATTCTTACTTCAAAATTTGTAGCTATCGAAGCGCCGTCTGCATGCAGCGTCCAGAACTAACCCTTTTATTGTGACCATTCACTAGAGATCTATGTATATATTATCTTTGGTAAAAGGAAGTAAAAATGGAGTTAGGTGCCACCCAGAATTAAATTGGACACCTCATATGATTAGAAATAATTTTAAGTGACGAAGAAGTTGCTTAGGTGAAACTTTTATAATTACAAGATTTTTTTTCATATATTTTCAATAAAAAGTGCTACAGATCTCGGACCCTTAGGTGGTACACCTGTACGCAATAATTGGTTTGGACCTGGCCTGCTCTGCTCTCTAGTCCGGGCCTGCACTGGTTCTACCAGCACGCCCCTGCTTAAAGACAATGACTGTGAAAGCCTTCGAAACCAAGACTTCCGCATAAGAAGCACTGAAACACCGGACCAATGCAATCTACAATCTCTCAGCGAATTGATGACAAGACGAAGAGACGAGTTGAACACCAATATTTCACGAATTGCTAACAATAGATAGAACAGTTAAAATTGGAAGAGACATGTCACCAAGGAGAAAAAGAAACATTTAAGGTTTTAGCAAAAGAAAAAGAAAAACATTAATACCCATGTTCTGATCTCTCTATTTCAGTACAATTCGGGAAACATAAGCAATGTTTTGAATCTGTTTTCGTTTGCTTTTCAGAACATTTAGAAAATTGTTAAATGTTGAAATACAGTAGGATGATTGGACGGGACGTGCGACTCGACTACTAGTGCCCTCTAGCGGTAAAAATTAACATCATTTTCGAGTTCCGAAATCTTTTTTATGCTGACAAGTGAAGTTTAGTTGATCTGTGGCGTTCAGTTAAGAAATTGCAACGGTTTAAGGACGACGCTTAAATGGAAAATCCAAAAGTGGATAAAACCGCTATTCGTGGTGCGATTCAATATTTGTTTTTTAAGAAGCTAAACAAGACTGAAATTTTGGCCGATATGCAGCAAATATTGGGTGACAATGCCCCTTCGAAAGCAACGATTTGTCGCTGGGTTGCAGGATTTAAAAGTGGTGATTTGAGCAATGAAGATGATGAACAACCAGGACTATCAAAAACGGTAACAACCCTGGAAACAGTCGATCAAGTGCATGATATTATTTTGAAGGATCGAAGAATAAACATTGACGAGATAGCTAGAATCGTAGGCATATCAACTGAGCGCACACGTCATATTTTGCAAGTAGAATTGGGCATGTTTAAGCCGTCAGCAAGATGGGTGCCGCGCTTGCTGAATGCTAATCAAAAACGAGGAGTGCGAACATCAAGCGACAATTTGAAGCTGTTTAACAAAAATCAGGTTAATTTTCTGCGCCGCATTGTTACGGTCGATGAAACTTGGATTCATCACTACATTCCCGAATCAAAACGCCAATCTCAACAGTGGAAAAATCATGGAAGTCCTCCATTAAAGAAGGCAAAGTCGTTTTCATCGGCCGGGAAAGTAATGGCTACTATTTTATGGGATTCGAAGAGGATACTTCTCATCGACTATCTCACAAAGGGCCAAACCATCAACGGAGCATATTATGCTGCACTTTTGGACCAACTAAAAACAGCAATTGCTGAAAAAAGACCCGGAATGGTTCGAAAAAAGGTGCTCATTCCAGTCGCATTGTTTGTGAGAAATTGGATCAACTTCGCTTCCAGGTTATCCCCCACCTACATTACTCGCCAGATCTTGCTCCGAGTGACTTTTACCTATTCCCAAAGCTCAAAGTTTTCCTTGCCGGAAAGAAGTTTAAGACGGACGAAGAAGTAATTCCAGCAACGGAGCAATATTTTGACAGCCTTGAAGAAGATCACTACAAAACAGGCATAATGGCACTTCAGCGTCGCTGGTCCAAGTGTGTTGATGTACGAGAAGAATATGTTGAAAAATAAACAAAATTAATGCTCTAACTCATGTCTTTCATTTCGAGTCTCACGTCCCGTCAAATCATTCTCGTACATGTCATCTATATATTTTTAAGTGAAACTCAAATTTATTGTAGAGTCCGAGTTGAACAGCCGTCGCGAACGCATGTGTTAAACTTATCGTTGTGACCGCTGTGATAACTTTCGCCACGTGCTGTTTCGCGAGCAGACATTCACCTTCGTTTTATTCCCGGTAACAAAATTTTATTTTATTTACTAAATACTAACAATTCCAAACACATCTCACACCCCCAGCTGGGGGGTGTGCTTAGACGCAATCCATCATGTCCGTCTTAAAAAGAAACTCAAATCACTTGTCACCACCGATCTCCGATCTACAAAAAAAATATCTCTGGAAACCCGAATCCCTAATTGAGAAAAACAGATATTATCTACCTAGTCATCTCGAACCCTCCGTCTCCAACGAAACTGAGATAACTAATCAACCACCGAAAGACAAAATACCACCGATTTTCCTTCACGGTCCAGTCAATCACAAAGAAGTTATCAACGACATTAAAAGCCTCATCAAGAAAGAATTCACAGCATCCTTAAATTCATCTACATTAAAGATTACCCTAACTTGCCAAGAAGACTATAGATCTCTGGCCAAGCATTATCTAGATAACAAAATTGAGTTTCACACGTTCCAAAATCCTAATGGCAGACCACTTTCAGTAGTCATTAAAAACGTTCCCCCCTCCTTAACGGAAGCTGATATTGAAGCTGAACTTGCAACTTATGAACTACCGATAAAACGGGTTACTAGACTACTAAACAAAGATAGAACACCTATGCCAGTCTGCGCAATACTCTTAACAGCGAATGAAAAAGCAAACGAAATATTTAAAATAAACAAAATTTACCACTCCATAGTGACCGTAGAACCACGAAAGAACAATAACAAAACCCCACAATGCCACAGATGCCAACGCATTGGCCATACTAAAAATTATTGCGGACTAGAACCTAGATGCGTAAAATGTCTAGGCAACCACTTATACACAAACTGTGATAAACCACTCCAAGCTCCCCCAATGTGTACCAACTGCGGAGAAAATCACCCCGCCAACTTTAGGGGATGTAAATACTTCACAGAAACAAGAAATCACGACAGACGACCCCGAAACGAACCTAACAAAACACCAAAAACATCGAGCAACCACGTACCTGATAATAACTTGAAAAACTTTCCCCAACTCTCACGTAATACCCCACAAATGAACCCATCATGGCAACCCAGAATGAACAATTCAGCTCCCGAAACCTCATCTGTACTTAACACCCTACTATCATCCCTCCTAAATCTACTCCAACCCTATATTGAACAAATAAAACATTTTCTCTTAACGAATCTCTTACCGACTCTCTTCAATGGACCATAAAATCAACACAATCTCTCAAATAAAAATCCTCAACTGGAATGCAAATGGCATCAAAAAGCAGCTAAATTTATTGAAGTCTTTTCTGTCACGATATTCCATAGATATAGCATGCGTCTCGGAAACGCATTTAAATCACTGTGAAACACTCAAATTAGCTAATTAAATAACTAATCAACACTACAAATCTCGAGACCGTAGCAATTAAAATTAAAGCCCATGACAGCAGCACCGTAAACATAATTTGCGTCTACAAACAACCCAACAAGCGACTCATAGAGCAAGACATCTCGACAATATTCACCACAAATGAACCTATTCTACTTATCGGTGACCTAAATTCTAAAAACACCATTTGGGGATGTAGAGCAACAAACCCAGCCGGCTAAAAACTATACGATCTCACATCTACATACGCTTTTCAAATACAAGCCCCCAATGAGCCCACTTACTACCCTTACAGAAACGACCACCAGCCCGACATACTGGACATTGTAGCTTGCAAGAACTTCAACAAGCAAATACATCAACAAGTGCTCCCCGACCTAGACTCGGACCATCTACCAGTCATCATTTCATTTCTAATCACACCTGCAACAACCACCCTCGAGCCAAGATTAATTAATGGGATAGTCGACTGGGAACTCTTCCGCGAGCTCTTAGACCATCAGCCCAAGTACCCAAACGATTTACAATCCCCAACCCACATCGACGACACAATCTCGCACATGACAAACAGCGTCACTAATAGTGTTCAACGAGCTACCAAACAGAGGGTCAACTGAAAACGTACGAACTTTTACTCATCACCCAAATATATAATCGACTTAATTAAGCAAAAGAACTCTCTGAGAAGAGAATGGCAGACAACTCGAAATCCCGCAACTAAAAACATCGTAAACAACCTATCTCATCGCATTAAACATGAACTCGAAGCGTATCGCATTTACTCCTACCAAAAACTCATTAGCAACCTCGAACCAACAGATCCTGGAATTTGGAGAACAACCAAACGAATTCTACGTCAACCATACGAGATACCACCAATCACCTTGAATGCACAGACACTCAATTCCGACGAAGAAAAAAGCGTAGCTTTCGCAGAACATCTCGAGCGAACGTTCACTTCCCCCAATCACAGCGACCCGGTCTTCAACAACATAGTGAACAACCATGTCGAAACACATCAACCAATACCAGAAACTAACTTCAAACCAACCTCTCCTAAAGAACTTGCTTCCATAATCAAAACTCTACCGATAAATAAATCACCAGGCCATGATGCAATACCCAATGTCATTTTGAAGAAACTTACCAAGAAAGCATACGCGTACGTAGCAACAGTTTTTAATGCATGCCTAAAGCTAGGGTATTTCCCCAACGTATGGAAACAGGCAACTGTACTTATGTTCCCCAAACCAGGAAAGGATAAAAAAAACCATGACTAGTTACAGACCAATCAGTCTACTTACAACACTTTCGAAACTTTTGGAAAAAGTCATCTATTCTCGGTTAAACGACGAAGTTCAACGATTAGATATCCTACCAACCTATCAATTCGGCTTCAGGGAAGGCCACTCCACCAGCCATCAATTACAACGCGTGACAGAAGCCATTGAAAGAGGATATGAATCCAAACAATTCACAGCAACCCTATTTATTGATATAGCACAAGCCTTCGACCGCGTGTGGACAAATGGCCTCAAATACAAACTCTTATTCTTGAAAATACTCGAATACATCAAATCCATTTTATTCTCCTTCCTAGATAATCGCTCCTTCTCAGTCAAAATCCACACATTCCTATCTCCCATCAAAAACATACACGCGGGAGTCCCACAAGGTAGCATTCTCGGCCCCATCCTCTTCAACATCTTCATGCACGATTTCCCCGCCATCAATGCTGACCTTGCAATGTATGCCGACGACACCGTCATATTAGCTAGACATAAATGCTTGGAAGAGGCGATCTCTAATCTACAAGAAGCTACCACTACACTTACCAAATGGTTCAAGAAATGGAACCTCTCAATCAATTACACCAAATGCGTCACAAAAATCTTTACGCTGAGACGAATTAACAACCCCCCTGAAATCTCCATTAACGGCTACTATATTCAGTGGAATGCCTACGATGAGCCCGTTAAATACCTAGGTATTTATTTCGACACCAAGCTCACCTGAAAAAAACATGTCCTCAAAAAACTGAATGAAGGACATATGCGATTACTTCAATTATACCCTCTTATTAATCGCAAATCTACCTTACTTACTCAATGTACTACCACCCTGTACAAGTCACTTATACGCCCATTAGTCCTATACGGATGTGTTGTGTGGGGCAACACATCTAAAACAAACCTCCGCAGAATTCAAGTGCTCCAGAACAAGATTCTTAGAATCGCGGTGAACGCTCCCTGGTTTGTCACAAATCAACAACTACACCACGAACTGGGCATACCCACAATTGAACAACACATAGCGAAACTTACTAAAAAATTTCACTCTAATCTCACCAACTGCAGCGGGGCAGCCTACTAGACCATAGGTCAGCGAGGCATCCACGTACGACTAAAACGTAAGCTTCCACAAGATATATTTCTTAGTGACAACAGTGACAACGACTAAGTGATTAGTTTTAACACACCCAGTGCTCTCACAGTGAAAAACAATTAACAATCAAAACTCCCCCGTGGTCATAGCTACCGCTCATCCAACCAGCATAAAGACATATTCCCAAGTGATAACAGTGACGATTACATGATCAATGTCAACTAATTAACACTCGGAACTTTCCTGCGGTCATACTTACCGCTCACGCTACGTCTTACATTATATATAACCTGCCATCACTGCCTTGTATAACAGTGTAAATTGTTGAGCAGGCAAATGCCTAATAAAAAAAAATTTTTTATTGTGAACTACTGAATGCTTTCTTTTACGCCTGAAAAACATCTAAGGTACTTGAAAATTCGGCACAATTTAAACTGACAGATGGATACTATATTATCAACTTTTTAAACAAGTTGTGTAACAGATAACGATTCTTTTTATTGATCATTATATAGTAGTCACAAGCATACCAACCAAAGACGATAAACGGATTAGGTAAAATAAATTAATTATGTCGGAGAATCGCTCTTTAGTAATTCAATAACAATGAAATATATACAACTAATACACTAATAATATTATACATAGGGTAAATATAATTCAAACTTAAATACGATGGATTGCCCAAAACGGTGGTTGGTAAGCTATAAAGGGAAAACGAAAAAATCATGGGAATAAAACAAAGAATATCCAAGTTACCAATAAATTTAGCGTTTTGCAGCTCTGTTGATCGTCGATGCATTCTTAGGTTGATGTGTTTGATATGTGATCGATAACCCAGGTGATGACGACCACACAATATTGGAATAAGACGATGGAAAACGATAAAATATGCACTTCTTTCGGGTCTTGTTGGCTTTCCGAACTGGAGTTAAATTAAGACTACGCGACAGGCTGATGGGGTAGGTAAATTGTGAAGGGAGAGGGACAGCAGAAGCATTTGGAGTTAACAACAAATAATTTAATTAATGCAAAGGAGAAAATAAATGCATAATGGATTTAAGTAACTTGGAAATATAACAGCTAAAGTTAGATAAATAAATAAAGATTTACCAAGCACAGGATGAAGTCATCTACTTTTGAAACAGACGTATAAGATCAACTGCATTTATTTTTTTTTTATAAATAGCTTTGTTGCGTCTAAGCTTACCGAAAAAGCAAAGTGTGTAAGCATTTACCAACAATCTTTACGTTTATTAAATGACAATAACATTATTTTTTTTAAATTATGTGAACAAAAATGAATTCCATCTTTTAAATTTCGGGGTGTTGCGATTCGAGTGGATTTTGTAAATTAATTGTGTGGGTGCCGTTGAGATATCTCGGTAACGTCAAAGTATATTAATGTACATCGCGCTAAGTGACCTTTCTAAAAACGCTCTTTCCTAAAAAGTCGGACTGCAGTTCTCTAAACAGCATCATTCCATATCGTCACAGCATTAGATTCTCGGCCAACAAAGACACTGAAAATAGGGTTACAAAAATACACCTTGCGTCATGCAAAAGAGCCAATTACATGAGCAATAAACGAACGAGCACCCGACTCAATTAACAATGTCCCAGGCAAAAGTGAAAGCAAACAATGAATCATAAACGCGAGCCGAGAAAATGGAATTCTTCTGGGAGGCGAAAGTTATAGCTTGGGCCCGGGCTGGAATAGGGAATCTTTTCCCTTGTATACGCGATCTGTATTTAAGCGTAAACACTGTGGGATTCCAGCGTTGCGTCTTCATTCGCCTTGTGTCACTCTGACCAAGACTAGGACACGGGTCAGATTACTTAGCCGCTAACTTCGTAATTAGATTCTGGTATTCGTTTTTGCTAAATTTGCTGTTCATATTTGTATGTTAAAACATATTGACGTACTTGTATATGTTTGTAATTTGTGTGTTTCAATGACAATAAAAAGATTCAAAACCTTCCCATTTGTTTTAATTCGTTGAGCATGAATATAATACAGTTTCATTTTTTTGGTATATACCGGAGTTTCATAATGTTCATAAACTTCATTGTTCTAATTAAATAAAACTAATAATATAGGTGATTTCGGAGGCTTTCACGGCCATTGTCATTAAGTAACAAACGACTTTCGGGATTGGACCGTATCATGATTGAGGTCGAAGGGGATTCATCAGGAGGAAAGGCAAAGGAGCACGGTAACTCAACGTATAAACCAAGCCAGAAGCAAAACTCGTTTTGCAAGGGAAGGGAGAAGGATTCATCCCATCGAGCCATAAGAGTAGGTAGTGTTATACTGAGAGAAACTTCCTAACGACATGACAAGTCTGCAAAATAAGAGCCTTCTGTAATAAATTGGAAAAGCCATTAGGAAGTTCTAGCTATTCTACATTTTATTAGGTGTTTAGTTGCAACTCCGCCAATAGAAATGATCACAGGAGCAATAATTCTGACATCATACAGCTTCTAAGTACGTTTCACATGGTGCAATATCAACAATAAATGCCCGTTTGTTTATTTTTTCAATTAGGGGAAGATCTGGGCGGATGTGGGCTACCTGTTTATCTGTTAGAACAGGACGATTCCAAATAGAGTACCTACAGCGTCACCAGATTTGAGAACAGGCACAGGTAAGTACTTCCAGTACGGTTCAGCAATTTATATTTCAGGACAAGATGTTGGTGTACAATTTTGGCCATCTGATTATGAAAACCAACATAGTCATTGTTTTCCAACGTTGTACATGCGCCAGCAACATATTCGATTTATTATTGTAATTATTATTAAAGGATGTCGTCCACATATATAAAGACAATTTAAAAAATGTTTTTGGTTTTGCTGTTGAGTGCAAGTCTATGTCACAATGATAGGTACGGAATCAAAACAACATACGCACAAAAAACCAAATTTATTAGTAGTACTCAAATTTCAAATACAAATATCTGCCAAAAAACTTTAGATAGTAATGCACGATAATGTATTAATACTAATCAATTACATTGTTAGTTATTTCTTCTAGGCTCATTATTAATACATATGATACACGTATTATCTAATCAAGTTCTTCATTTTCTCAAATTTCTCTCAAACGGCAATACCGAACAATACAATTTTGCAGTTTTACTGCGGTTTGGCCATATTCTTTCCCTTTCACGCTATTACAAAATTTTGCCGTATCATATGCTGCTTTCTGATAGAACGGGGAAGTGTTTCCAGCAGCAGTAAAGATTTTCCAAACATAAATTATTAACTGTGCGTTGTCTATATGAGACTCCTCGTCTACAATACCTCTTTTCTTGAAAACGCAGCCCAATATTGCGTTCAGCGAGTCGTTCTCTTCTGGATATTGCAACAGCAAGGCATTTTTCACTATATCATATTCCATTTCCTTTCAGCATTCTTCTCCTAACTTAAACGATTCTGTGAAAAATTGTAAAGCCTCATCAGTCTTGTATTGCTCCGGAATAGTTCTAGCCTGTAACTAATTGGAAATTAATATTTTGCTCCTTATTTGTAAGTACATATTTTACTTTACATCATCGTTTAAAACTTATTTAAGATACATTAATAGTATATTATGTATCAAGTTTTATAAACGTCATTTTAGTCACGAGTTTTATTAATCACGAGCGGAGCGCAGCGAAGCGAGTGTTTAATAAAATGAGTGACTAATAAGTTTATAAAACGAGTTGCATACTATACTTTTTCTAGGACCACAAATTTAGAGAATATATTTATTTATTTATTTAATTCGCACTCAGCCAACAGCCGTTAGGCCAATTATAGGCGTCGCTGTGCAGTTATGAGGACTTCCAACCCCACTAACGACTGTCATGATGTTCTATGACCGCCGGGACCAACTTTTTTCCGTGATAGCCGTACCACGAGGCGCCGAGAGATGCAGCCGTGGAACTCCCATCCAAGTTCTGACCAGAGACAGCGTTGCTTAACTCTGCTGATCGAACGTGGACGCTTGTTCAAGCTACACCACTCGGGACCATATTATTTAATTAAAATTTTGACATTTATTATATCAGGTTAAATTATGCTTAACAAACGTCAAAGTGACGGTTGGAAACTAATTTGATTTTAGTTTTGGATGTGGCTAATAAAGCAAATACTATTTGAACCTAACTTCACCCCATGACTAAAACATCGTTGCCAACTTCAGCTCATGACTAAGAGTCTCTTTTGTCATAGTTTATGAAGGCATGATTAAAAGGTCACTTAGCGACGTGTATGTTAGTATGTTAAAAGGCATTTTAGTTACAGGAGTAGAAAATAGTATATTATGTATCAAGTTTTATAAACGTCATTTTAGTCACAAGTTTTATTAATCACGAGCGAAGCGCAGCGGAGCGAGTGTTTAATAAAATGAGTGACTAATTAATTTATAAAACGAGTTGCATACTATACTTTTTCTACGACCACAAATTTAGGGAATATAACATCATATTATTTCATTAAAATTTTGACATTTATTATATTAGGTTAAATTATGCTTGACAAACGTCAAAGTGACGGTTGAAAACTAACTTGATTTTAGTTTTGGCTGTGGCTAATAAAGCAAATACTATTTGAACCTAACTTCACCCCATGACTAAAACGTCGTTGCCAACTTCAGCTCATGACTAAGAGACTCTTTAGTCATAGGTTATGAAGGCATGATTAAAAGGTCACTTAGCGACGTGTATGTTAGTATGTTAAATGGCATTTTAGTTACAGGAGTAGAAAAAGTATTGTAAAGATCGATGTTGAGGGCATGCGCAGTAAAATTCGCGAATTACTGTGATCAGCAGTTCCAAAACAATTTCATGGGGCATTCAATTTAAAAAACTATCAAAGGCTGCAGCTAACCTAAACAAGCTAGGACGTTGTTCATAATAGTTGGTTCTTCGGGGTTATGCCCTGTTTGTCGACATAAACTTGACTTTCGCTGGTCATCTTCTAAAGCCTGATATCGGTGCCTTCTGCTCCTGGTTATATATCGAGGAGTCGTTACGGTTGGGTGCTCATGTAAATCTTGTATGTTATTGGGTCTTGTCGTTTTTGCGCCTGGTTGCTCACGTGAAACTTGCTTATGGTTTGATTGGTTTTGCAGAGCTGCCTTCCATGTATTACTAAGGCGATAACCGTCTTCAACCAACGTAACGGCCCCTTGTAGCAGAAGTTTTGAAGAAGCTGACAGCATGAGCATCGAAACGTCAAGTTTATACCGACGACCATGCCATAACCCGGAAGAACCTACCAAACCAAATTGTTCGTGGATTGTGTAAACCCACTGTGTCTGTGAATTCAACTAACCCCGGGCACAGCATAAACCTATGAGAATCAGACTGGCGGACATGCGCAATAGGCAGGACTTTATACTGCAGTTGAAACGAATACTCGGTATATGCATTCCGATATATGTACGTTGAATTGCAGCACCAATAGGTAAGGGGCTTCCAGTTAATGTTGACCATTCTATCGAATTGTTGGAACGTGTTTTGTATCCGCTTATTACTTCCCTCGTCTGAAAGACGAAGGAAGTATTGTAATCACGAAAAATTACCTTCCGAGATTTCATCAGATCTTCACGTTTCAGGGTCCCTAGATTACGAAAAACCGTCTGTCTGTCTGTCTGTCTGTTAGTCTATCTGTTGGCGGTATAACTCAGAAACTATTTCTCGGAGAAAGATGATATTTTGTATACACATTATACAGGGTTAGCAAAGTTAAGTCGGCACTATTGCTAACTTCGTTATTATTGGAGCTACAAAGTCAGTTAAATAGGCAATCTAGTAGTATTTTTTTCGCCAATTACGATGGTGAAAACGGAATCAAAATTGAACAACGCGTTCGCGTAGCTCCAATAATAACGAAGTTAGCAATAGTGCCGACTTAACTTTGAAAACCCTGTATATACCGGGTGACAATGAGATCAGGGCCATGCTTATATCATCTTTATTTATAAATCGATTTAGATAAAATTGGATATGAAGATACTACAGATAATTTCTGATTGACCGAGAACTATAGTCAAAATGGTCGACTTCCGGTTTCACCGGAAAGGATACCAACTTTGATTTTTTAAAAGGATCACTCTATCTATTTTATGTTTTTCGGAATCTACAAGTCAAATTACATAAACTAATCTCGCCAAATTTTTATTTTTGCGAACAAAAAATATTTCTTTCAACTTTTATTTTTTACGATAGAAGGCTGTGGCTTGAAAGAATATGTTCTAATTGACTCTAGCAACTAATATAATAGCTATTTTATCAATGAAGTCAATAACAAACCCTTAATAAAAGAACAAAGTCTGCTAAACACGATTTTTAAGAAAAAGTAATTTTTTTAATGGCACCTACCAAGGGCCATCTTTCCATTAAATAGCAAATTTAATTACCAATCTAACGATATGCATCATGCACTACTTTATCTTTATCTAAAATTGAAGAATAATTAATTAATTTTTTAAATTATTTTGTGTAATACCTAAGCCAATTCGGTAGCACTGTTGTATGTAATTTGAGTCGTAGATTGCGAAAAACATATAAAATAAAGTGAAACAATAAGGAAGCCGACCTGCGATTAATTAATAAAATAAGCAATGGTAGTAAAAATCGCAGATCAACCCCCCTACCATTTATACACCACGGCAGCTCTGAAAAACTCTTTCTTTACTCACCGCGATGGCCGAACTAGCTCAAATATCGGCGGCCTTAGATCGTAGGTTCAAATCATCAGCTATGCACCCTGGAATGTCTTCAAAAAAAGGAAAAGGAAATGGAAATGGGCGCCAGAAATCAAAAGATTTCAAATAATAAGAAGAAAAATAAATTGCAAGTGACTAGCATTTAATTAATAATTAATAAAAGTTTTGAAATGTCAGTAATCAATGATCAGGATAATTAAAATGTAAATAATGTAATAACAAAATTGTGTATCTTAACTGAAGGTTGCGACACGCATAAAATTAAGAACCCCTTTCGGGTTATTTTAATAATTTACCAAAAACATTCGTGGGATATGCATACCTCAGTCATTTAATTAAACCTTCTGTTAGGCTATTGACAATAAAAAAAGCGTGACTGTACTTTTACAGAGGGTCGAAATACATAGAAATAGCAAATTTAAATACTGGGCATAATTAGATATAAGCATGAAAATTTCATGTAAAAAGCAAGAGCATGTATCAAATTGAACATTACATTACATGTTAATAATTGCAAACGTAGGCATTTAAATTTTAAATAAATGTAAAATCCAGGTATTAAAAAACACGAAAAATCTCGGAACTAACCTCGCTTCTCCAGCGCGCACAAATGGTTAACAGCAAACCCAACCCGGGGTAGCTGCACCCTTCGGTTCAAATAAGTTAGTCGTGAACTGCGACCATATCGTTGAAATCGACGTGGATGCGCCGAAAACTGCTGCAGAAGCATCCCCAAAAAGACCGCAACGCCGAACCCAGCAGTTGTCGAAAGTGCGATAAGGCTTGGCCTCCGAGAAAAACTCGTGTATGAAGCTGGTAATTAAGAGCTAAGAAAAATCTAATTACTATGGAGATAATAAAACAGAAAAGCGCAATCGTACCTGATCATAATCAGCCCTTGGAAGCACACACTGCTCATTAAATTAATTGAGCGCACGTAAATTGACTTGAACATAAACTTTAGCCACGCCGAACGCGGCGGGCAAAGCGAAGACAGCAAGTGCCAAGTACCAACAATTCGTGCCCAAAGGCAAGCTCGGACTCTGATAAGAAATAGCGCGGAGGTTGAGAGGGCATCGCGCAAATGAAAAGAACTTGATGCAGGTACAAAATGCGTTGGTTTGTAAAATTTACGAATTCGAAATGCAAAAGGATTTATAATTTAACTAAAAATATACAGGTTAAGCCTAAAATAATTGGATAAATGGCGAAACAATTAGGCTAAGCCAAAAAATTGTTTCAAAAGGATGATCCATTTCAAAAATAAAAGTTAGTATTATTTCCGGTGAAACCGGAATTCGGCCGTTTTAATTATACTTATATGTCAATCTGAAATTATCTCTAGTATCGTATCAATTTTCATTCAAATTTCTCCATAAGTAACGGAGATAGAAACATGGTCCTGATCCAATTGTCACCCGGTATACCTGGCATGAAACAGTGAAAATTACAGACAAATATATACAGTGTGAGCACCGTAAAAAATTAAATTTTGTTTATTTCTGCGTTAATTTTTAAATAGCAGGAAGTAATTATTTTTATATAGGTCAGGCTTTACACTTGCCGAAAATAGGCTCAACAGATACAGGATAATGTCACAAAAGAGTTCATTTCAATAAGGTTGGATGGCGCAATTCGACTTATCGATACAGTTACGATCGCTAAGCAGATGCGGTTTGCGGTTACGATCGCTATGCAGGTGCGGCGGGTTCAAACCAGAACGGGATACATTTTTTTAAATTTTCGAATTAATCTAATTCGCGCTAGGGAGTTCGGTGTAAACCCATTTACAGATTTTTTCTATGGGTATAAGTTGCATGTATTGTGTTGCTCAAGCGTTGGTAATCAAATATTATTTTTGATGAAAAAATTATTTAGCGCTCAAAATGATAAATGAACAACCAATTTCTATGTTTGGGGTATCAATATGAATAATTTGAGGCTCAAATTTTGGTGCTCCGGTATTATTATTGGTGTTAAAAAAACCTTTTTGGAAATCAAAGCAATATTTCTTTGCTGCTAGTCAAAACTGTATATTGACCGTGCACCAAAGTTACGAATCAAGATCTAGAAAATTTTTGTAATTTGCATCGTATAGAACTTCATAAAAAAACTCGAAGAACAATAATTCCCCAGTAAAGCGATTTCGTTTAACTTTAATTGAACATTTTCATTGTTTAAAAGCAGATCATAACCATCTCACTTCAAATTAGTTTATGAAGCAAGCTATATTACAATGTAAGTTATAATGATTCCATTCACATTCTCACAAAATTCGCACAGCTCGAAGTTATAAAACGTCACATGAATGCTACCAATCCTTTGATTTAAAATAAATATTATGTTCAAACATTCTTAAATCAGTAACATGAATATTTGAAAACATTTCGAAATAAAAAAAAATCAAAATAAAAAAGGCTAAAATACTAGAAAAAAACTGATATTAAGCTAATTACGAACAAAAGAACATACTACCACAATATTCCTAGAAAACCTAAAATTAATTTATTGCTACATGGACCTAAACGAAATGAGGCTACTAAGGTTATTCCTGGCCCTTCAAATATTACGAGTACGTAGTATAGATGAAGATAATCTGGTGTGAGACACTCACACAACTTCCTTTTACAGTGATCTTATAAATATCCAAAATTAGATTTTTATTTTTAAGCATTTCTCAAAAATTATCAAAAATTACAAATTCTACAAAAACGGTATAAAATAGAGCGTTAGTTGAACAGACAAATTTTCTCTAAAATTTTAAGCTGAATTCAAAAATGTACCTAATAATAAAAAAACAAACGAAGCCCATTTTAGAAGTATTCAACTGGAAAATCACCTATCTCACATTAATACACATTAAAAGTCTAATAAAAATGTAAAGTTTGAAAAAATCGAAAAAAACTGAAAAATCACAAGAGTAAACACCTACTTCCGGTTATGCGATTTTCTTCAAAAGCTTGCTGTCTCACTTATATATGAAGTTTTAACGCCATATCTTTTTTCGTTTTTCAGATATTCTGTTCACAGGCAGACACACACACACAGCCACACACATAGATACACACACACATACACACACACACACACACAGACTAGTGATGGGCATAACCGGACAACTTTCATAACCGAATTATTTGCATTCGAATCATATTAATAAACGGTTGATTATTTGAATAATCATTCGAATCAATTTTGGCTCTCGATTCGTTTCGATTAAGTCAGCCGGTTTGCCGGTTGGCGGTTCACCGTCATCTGCATCGGCATCGTAACTTGCAGATAGCAGAGGAACTCAGTTAATCGTTAATTATAATAATTGTATAAATGATTTTTATTTGATTTCTATGGAGTTTAAACCATTGAAAATAGCTATATCAATACTAATCATAAAGAAATTATAAATATGCGAATACAAAGTATCTATTGAATCTATTTTTAGTTCCTAAAATTCTCCAGTAGTCACCCTTCCCTTTTCGCTTGCACATCATACCGGTATATTTTAGAATCCATCATTTATCTACCTTCAGCCTTCCGCGGTTCTAAGGACGCACACTTAAAATTTTCAACATCGAAATCCACTTCTTGTCCCGACTGCTCCGTTATTAAAAATTAAATATAAATCTTTTACGATATTGGAAGATCTTATTTCGCTTTCTGTTTATCCCTTATTAGGCATAATCAACCGCGTTTCGAAGCAAAAATTTAGGCCGTTATAAATTAATACCAACACAGCTTCGGCAAATCTCATAGTCAGCAGAACGTTATCTTTAATAGGAACGGCCCCATAAATTTAACTCGTCGACTGGGAGTCTCAAATGTCTTAATAACATCAACAAGCAGCCGCGAGCTTCACTTGGGTCAATCAAGTACATACGTAGAAAAGGTTATATGAGTTATGAATGCCGTATTATTTACAGAATTTCGATCACTCGCAGGTCGCTGAGACGCGGCACGTAATACGTATCAGGATGAGGTTATTTTTCATCCGAATACTTGGAACGAAAACCGTGTTATACAGGTTATTTCAATAACCGGATAACCGGTTATTTTTTATTCGAATAAGCCCATCACTAACACAGACCAATGAACAAAAATATGTTTTTTGAGTTTAGGAGACTCTAAAACGTGAAAATCTGTTGAAAACTCAATTTCGGGGTGAATCCAATACTTTCTTTATCGTAAAAGGAAACAAGAAACTGAAATAAGTAACAATTCTATACTTTCTAACCAGTTAGGAAAGGCTAGATTAGTTTATACTCGCAGTAAGCACATATTTTTACA
The DNA here is from genome assembly GCA_940337035.1 of Agriotes lineatus. NCBI lineage: Eukaryota > Metazoa > Arthropoda > Insecta > Coleoptera > Elateridae > Agriotes > Agriotes lineatus. The sequence continues at coordinate 78,787 of CALNHX010001393.1, read as the reverse complement.
TTAATCAGATTTAGCTGTTATTACTGATCAGAATAATGGCTAATTCGAAGAAATGTTACTCAGAACGGAATATTTAATCCAAACAACTCAAAAACAATTTGGAAATCTCCATGCACATATTCTAATTAAAGAAGACGCAATTAATGGAATAGGCAAAATTTACGTAGCTTTTTGGCAACATTGATGCAGACGATGAAAAACTTTACTATCATTCTATTAATGCTGTAGAGTGTAGAACAAAATCAGAAATATTTAACACATAAAATAAACTTACAAATTCCTTTATCCAAAATCTAATTGCTAGCTACATTAAAGCAACAGCAATAATATAAAAGAATAACCAAGAAAAACTTGAAGATAATTAAAGAACGTTTCCGGCAGCAATTTAAAATACTATTATCGATTTCAGTATGTTACTTTTTAAGCCACAGTTTGTCAAATGAATTTGAACTACTAAATTTTAATAACTATCATAGATTATTTTTTTCGTACCGATATCAACCAATCAGAAGGCTGGATTTAGTTAAGGTATCTTATATAATTTCGATATTACAAAATCGATTATACTAATGTAACTTCACTAGGCAACGCAATAAGAACTTTTGTGAACTTATATGTTGCTTCCATGGAGATGGCTTTCATTTAAGTCATCACAAAAAAACGACTTGTTAGTATACTAATCTGTACAACTAGTTTTGAAAATCCTACTTTTTTTATGAAATTGCAATTTGATAATGAGGGCGAAGCCCGAGTTAATCAAGCAAATGAATGAAAAAAAGGGCTTTCAAAACGTGTTGTACACGTAGTTTTGGTCCAAATTTAGTCGAAAAGGACTTCGAAATTAACATCTGTCAAAATTATTAAAAAAAGTGTACTTTTTTCACTCTTTTTGAGTTAAAAAAAGTGGAACTTTCAATACGACTGTTCGTCAAAAAAGACGACTTTCTCGATCACTAAGCAAAACAAATATTTACCTCTTCCTATTTTTGAAATTTACTCAAAAAAGAATCAAATTGTATCAATGAGTACTTAGGACATTTTTCGAAGCAACGCAAGATTTCAAATTTTACAGAAATAGACGTAGAAGAAATTTACTAAATCACAAGACAACTACCATCAATCAAACTACTTTCCTAAGAACAGCACTCCAATTATAACATCCTGATTGGCCTGATAATTTTCTGAATAATTGTACTGTTTATGTTAAATTTAGAAAACAACGCAAGAAATAATTGGAAAGTTGAAAGAAAGCCAAAAGGAAATATCAACATAAAGCTAAAGAAATAGAAGTGGGCCAGAATCCAAAAAACAACTCCGTTATTTTTTCGTCTTAAGGAGGGTAGAGTTATCGAACATTTTATTATGCTTCGGCAATTAAGGAAATTAGAGTTGTGGACACTTAATGGGATGGGAGCAAGGTCTTACTACTCCATGGTATAAAAATTACTTAAAACCTTAACTTGCAGGTGCAAATTCTAGATATAAAAGAGGTTTACTTAAAAAATGAATTAGAAGTTAACAATATTAATTAAACATTAACCAACGCCGAGATATAGCAATGTATCGACAAAACATAAAAAGTTTATTTCAATTACATTAAAATCAAAGAATTTTTAAACGGACGCTTTTATAAAAAGTAAAAAGAATTGTAAAATGTTGCAAATGTTCTCAATTCGAAGAATGTAACCAGAATAATATGTTCCATTTACGTAGTTTATTTAAATTCGATCTTATGTTTTACCTTTAGAAAAAAGTTTGGTATATTTGATTAATTTGATCAATTACATATCAAGGTAGTAATGAAAGATGTATTTACATTTATCAATGAAGAAAAGTAAAATTGGATATGTTGGATTTATTTTGTATATCTTGCATATCTGTATAAATTCTGCAACTATTAATTGCTCGAACTAATTTATTTAAAATATAGGTAGTTTCCTGCTCTTTTATATATTTTTTCAGTTTTTATTGTGTTGTGACAAGATATTTTATTAATAAACAATACTTAAACAGACATTGTCATTTTATACTTCGTGTAAATTGGTATTTTTTAGCATTACCTTAAGTTAAGATTGGTAAAAAATTAAATATTAGTGTAGAAATGTCGTTAAAGCTCATTCTAATAGCTGTGTAAAGTATAAAGGGTTACCGATTATGTCATATATCTAATACTTACTATATTGCTAGCGGCTATGAGTGGGAAACTTGCCGATGAAGTGAGACACAGAACCAACTCCTTCATGTATACGGTGAGCTGTGCGCAAGCGCGGCGGCGTCGTCCGCCCAATGGGGAAGTGGTCAAGTTTAAAATTCGCTTCTAAATGCGGAGTTCGAATGCTCACGCATGCGCACGAGACGCGTTATACTCTAAGTGAGACTATGTCGGCGCCGTAATGTTTTCTGAAGTTTCCAGGCTCTACCAGCAATATATGTGTATTATATATATGGATTATGTATGTATGTATGTATGTATGTAATTCTAACCTGCGATTTTGCGATGATTACTAGATGTAAGCCAAATAGCATAGCGACCTTCATTGCGAATTTGTTTGAGTACAAACGACACTAATTCTGACTAATAATATTAACTGACGTGCTTATTTTATATCTGTTGAAGAACATCCCATCAAGGTCATGCCTAGAGGATACAAAAAATAAGATTCTGGCCTCTGGGGAATCCAGATTTCGTAAGCCATAATTTAGTATTTATAAATACAAATGTTAGAAAACAGTTCCCAGTAGAGATGGGCGCGTGAGTGAATTTTCGCTCACGTCACGCACGTTTCACGCTTGCTTTAAACAGTCACGTTCACGCACGTTCACGCTCACGTTCACTCACGTTCACGGCGTGACACGCCACTCACGACGTGACACGCAGCTTTTATTTCAAATTTTTCAGATAGAACAGAATGTTCAAATTTAAAACCATTGAAAAAACCCTAAATAGAACTAAAAATATGTTTTGCACCTGACATAATTTACGTGATATGTTTTAATCAGGATAGTTGACATAAAAAGAAAAAATTAAAATTGACTACAATAACTTCGACAAGGAATAAATACTGATTTCTCGCAAATATATTTCTTGCAGCTGTCTTCAAAGACATTACTTTTAATACCAAAATCTGTCATTGGAATTGACTTTTCCCTTATTGGTATGAGTACAGAAGGTATATGTTGTTAGGCAACACTTTTAATTTAAAAATTTAATTAAAAAAACATTACTTTTATTAGAATAATAAGTTCATCTACACAAGTACACAATAAATTGGTTTAAAAATAAAACGTAATCAATATTTTCAGTGTTAAGTCGAGTATACAACACAAAACATTAGGTACTTTTCTAAAAATAGGTTCATCTACACAATACATTTTTGGTTTAATAATAAAACGTATTTAACATTTTCAGCGTTAGCCAAATAAAAAACAACCATTACTTTTATTAGAATAATAAGTTCATCTACACATCTGCACATTAAAATGTTGATTTAAAAATAATATGTAACCAACATTTTCAGCGTTAAGTCGAATTCTGCGCTCTTCTAAAATTCGCCCAGCTGTAGAAAATACTCTTTCGCTTGTAGCGGAACTTGCCGGTATGTTTAAAATTTCTGAAGTTTTTTTAACAGTGGCGTATTTACACTGTTTTTCCAAAATCCTAAAATGTCATCTACATTTGCGAATTTTAATTTAACATACTAATTTAGTTCTGTTTCGACATCATCCTAATTACATGTGTCATCGTCAGAGCTATCTCTAAGTGTAGAAAGATAAGAATCTGATGCTGATGTACCAGTTTTGAGTCGTTTGCTATGTATTTCATTATTATCATCTATAGTTTTATTTGCATTATAATCTTCTCTTTTATGTGAAGGTATGAACTTTAAGGATTTATAACTAGGGTCCAAAAATAAAGCCACGTAATGTAACTTGTTTGGCACAATTTGTGATTTAATGAATTTAAAGGTTGCTGCACGCTGCAGTTTTTTATTCGTTACTAAATATTTAACGTGAAATTAACGTGAAACGTGAATCACGCCTTGAAAATTTTCACTCACGTTCACTCACGTTCACGTCACGATTTTCAAATACTAGTCACGTTCACGACTTGCCACGCCGTGACACGACGTGACACGACTGTTTTCACGTCAAGCGCCCATCCCTAGTTCCCAGTAAGTTATCAATTTACATTGTAAACGTTTCAGATTAATTTGGTATAGGTTTTTACATTATATTGGAAGCAAACGAGTTTTAGATGGTTAAATGAGACAGTATAAAGATAGATGTAAAGGGTTACCTGGAAGATGTTACAATAAGCCATTGTAGATACTATAAGTGTATTTTCGTGTCACATTATGTTCGAAAGACTATTTCCCTCGCACACTTTAAGCCAGTCAAATCTTTTAAATTGTTGAGATTCCTCGAATCAGATCTCAAGTATGCGATAATTTTGCACTAGTGTAAATTGCCTCGTCATCTAATTAGTGACGACCATGAATGGATTAACGAGATTCCCACTGTCCTTACCTACTATCTAGGGAAACCACGACAAATTAGAGAGGAAAGAAGACCCTGTTAACTTTAGTTTGGGAAATAGTCTGCAAAATACCCCTCTTGCATACCAAATTGATTCTAATTTTGTTTCGAGTAATTTGACATGCACTAGGGTTATTACCAATAACAGTCTGCCATATATGTAGTATTACATATATGCAGTCTGCAAAAGTAGAACAGTAGAACAGTTTAACCGCCGTTCCCAATCAACTGTTTAGGTGGTCATAGAGACATGTTCAAAACCGGCAGCACGAATGTACTACATTTCGCCAAAATTCTTCAAAAACGCTAATGGCAATTTCATTAAAGCTACTGCTCCATTTGAGCTATTAAACGCAGACTTTAAAGGACCATTACCGTCAGTAACACGAAATAAATACTTATTAACAATCATTGACAAATACTCATGCTTTCCTTTTGTAATTGCTTGTTCTGACATGACTTCTACTACGACTATCAAGTCTCCCAATAAACTCTTTTCGATATTTGAAATGCCCTTCTCTATTCATTCTGATCAAGAACCATCATTTATATCCAAAGAGTTGAAAGCATATTTGCATGATAAAGGTATTGCTACAAGTCGTACTACTCCATATAATCTTGAGGGGAACGATCAAGTCGAAAGGTATAATTGAATAATTTGGCAAACGATTTTTTGGCTCTAAAATTCCGACGGTTAAAAATAAGTCAATGGTAGGAAGTACTAGTAGAAGCCCTTCATTCAGTCCGTTCTCTTCTCTCTACTGCAACTAACTATACACCTCATAAAAGGACGTTTTAACACCAACGAAAATCAACTTTTGTAAATTCCATTCCTTCATTTCTTTTGTCACGAGCCCAAGTCTTACTAAAAACCATGTAAGAAATAAATATGACCATTTTGTAGAGGAAACTGAATTAATTGAATCAATTCCACAATACGCCTTGATCTGCCGTCAAGATGGACGGAAATCTACAGTTTCGTTAAAGCATTTGGCTCCACGAGGCGATGTTATTTTACTAAAAGAACTTACCACTCTTCATGTAAGTGAACTATTAAATTCGTCAGATCAGATTGAAAATATTGAAATTTGAAGGACTTCGTAGAATGAAATAGAAACAAATATTTCTGACCTTGTTCCTGAAGACAATGAAAATTGCGATCGTAATGATCATACAGAAAGTTTGCATAGTCTTACTAAAAAACCATGTAAGAAATAAATATATGTCCCTTTTGTAGAGGAAACTGAATTAATTGAAGCAATTCCACAATACGCCTTGATCCGCCGTCAAGATGGACGGGAATCTACAGTTTCGTTAAAGCATTTGGTTCCACGAGGCGATGTTATTTTACTAAAAGAAATTACCACTCTTCATGTAAGTGAACTATTAAATTCGTCAGATCAGATTGAAAATATTGAAATTTGAGGGACTTCGTAGAATGAAATTGAAAAAAATATTTCTGACCTTGCTCCTGAAGACAATGAAAATTGCGATCGTAATGATCATACAGAAAGTTTGCATAGATCAAGCAGAACAAGGCGATCGCCAAAATATTTAGAAGATTACCTGCGTTACTAAATAGGGAGAGGTGAATGTGGATCTTCTACATCGTCGCAAAATGTGATTCACTGTTAATGGCAGGTTTTACAAATTGGTTGGTTTTCCGTTGACAATATATACGTATTAGTTAGACATGTATGTCTTGCGTTGACCCTTGTCAATAATACACACATCACAAAAGTCCAGAAATATATATTTTTGTATCGACCGCAATTTAATTTTGTTATCAAATATTTCTGCCATTGATCAAGCTGTCGAAGAGTTAGAGTGTGGAGAAGACTTGGTAACTTGGAAAGGCTCAAATGTGTTCAGAAGGTCAATTCTTACAAAGAATGTCCAGGCATGATTGAGGTGGTATCTGCATTGGCGGAAAAACAAATCTCGTTTTACTTGAGGGGTTTATAAATGCCGACCACCATCTAAATATGGCACTGCGGCTTATAGTGTTTGTTGATATCTGCTGCATGATAGATGGTTGGGACTACACGATAACAGATGGCTCTTTCGCATTGCTTATCTGAAATATCTAGAATTACTTGAAAGTTGTTCTCTATAAAAACGAAAAACCGTTTATTTGCGACTCGCAAAATAATCTAAACGCCTTCTTTGACACGTTTACTCGAAATGGTCAAAAAATATATTTTTTTCTACAACCGTGTCTAAAGTAATACTTTAAACACGTTAGTTAGTTTGTAAAGTGCCACTTTTTAAAAAGCAGTGCATAAAAAGTTCTTTACAAACCCTAGTTCACAAAAATGAAATGTATTTTGGGTTGCCTATTTACGTAACCTTATTCTATCATGTGTAAAACCAGAAAGATGTCATTTATTTAATAGAATTTGGTAATTATAAGTACAAAACAATAATACTCGTGAAAAATTAACATAACTAATGAATTATTATTAGTAACAGTAATAGTGCATAAAAAGTTCTTTACAAACCCTAGTGCATAAAAAGTGAAATTTATTTTGGGTTGCCTATTTACAAAATTTTACATAATTTTGATAGTTCATTGATCTCGATCAGTGGAGGCAACTAAAATCTAATTTCAATTAACCAACCAGATCCGTACCAAAATAAATAAAGCAATTGATAAAAAATGTGAAATTTTCGGTTGTAGAAAAAATCTAGTATGCAACAGGGGGCACGGGCCAACTCGTCACTTTTTAATCCGGGATTTAATTTAGCAATTCACACAATAGGCCAACTCGTAACCGAGGTACCTTCGGCGACCGGTTATCTCGTAACCAGCGATTGGCCAACTGGTAACCCAAGAATTTCTAAGAATTACCTACATGACTGAATATACTTCTTAAAGCTCTATATAGCTGTAAAACACGATCACTTATTTTATATCTGAAAGAAACACATAAATAAAATTTTAAACAAATAACTTTAGCACGATTTTATTACTATTCTTAACAATACATGACAATGCCCTATTTAAGTACTTAAATCTAAAACTTGCACTATCCTATATCGAATTATTAAAATTATAAATGTCATTCATAAATTAAAATTATTTACACCTTATACCTATGCGCAACTGATTTAACAAACTCGTATTGTCTAATTCTACTCGACTCTAATTCGTGTAGTTTTTGTTGTACAAACATTTCTGCTCGACACACAGCTTTCTTTTTAATTATGGGTCTATTTGTAATACTTTGAATTTTTATGCAAACGGAAGTTTGAAAACGTACGAGAGTAGCAAGAAAGATGTTAATATTAGGGTGGGTATGATAAAAAGAATCAGAAAAATGGAAATGAAAAGATTCACATGGATTGGTGGTAAGGTATAGATGAGAAGAGTTGGAAGCCCATAAAGAAGGTGGAAATGCGGCATCTTCACTAATCTAGTTATCTACTACATAATCTGCTAGCTTGGAAAAAGAAGAAGATAAAGGAATATCAGCCATAAAATGGTTTACAAAACAATCACCAACTTGTTCCGGATCAAGAAAGGGTAAACCAAAAAGATGTTGCAACCATGGTGTACGAGTATATGCATTAACTAAGCCCAAATTTTGGATTTTTCTGTACCACGCTTGTGCTAAGTGGAATTTTTGCTGAAGGCCAAACAATATTCACCGCTTTATGAATATCGCTCTCGAAATCAAATACAATTAAAGAAGGGCCCAGGGATATGTTAATTTTCGAAGAGATACGTACAATACTATGTAAAGCTCTGCAATAACTGGAATAATTCTTATTTGGCAGTAGACAAAAAATTAAGGGTGTAACGCCCCGTTTTACAAGAGCGTTTAATAATTATTAACTACTTTTGGACCACGATATATGCCAATTGAGGCAGGTATAAACTACCATTATCTCGTTGGAGCGTGTGGTTGGCGATAACAGCCGCTTGTTTTCCTGGCTCGAACGCGTCGATCCTAGCGAGGGCTTTCCTGTTTCGATTTTGCTAGCAGACAAAGCAGTCAGCTTTTGCTTTAATTGACAGCGCCGCAAGGGATGATGCTAGTCAAAGAAGTCTGCACAGATTTAACTAATGAAAGTTCACTTTAGTGATAATCCGCGAACCGCCGTTCTCCAGCTTTAGGCGGAAAAGAAGGGCAAGCAAAGTTCCACCAAAGGATAGACTAGGGGCTATAAGCACTCGCAGAGCGTAAATCGCGACACCTGCGGCGCAATTTCTTTTAACAAATTGGGATCCCGATAATGTCTTCGAATTAACCGGCGTCGAGGTCCGACTTATGAGACGTGCAGAGGTCAATCATTATCTACAAGGATTCTCCCATCACGATATTGCGGCGCACTACACCCTCAAGATGCGACCTGCTTGTGTATTATGTAAGTACAACCTAATTCAGCGTTTTTTATCGTACTGGCGGATTGCCGCATAAAGAAAATAACAGCTAACTTAAGGCCTTAGGTGTTTACAACTGTTACGTACGCGATCATATTTTTTAAAATTGCAATTGACGCTTATTGCGTGAATCCTAATTAATCTCAATTGCTGAATTTGTATGTACTCCTTATTAGTGCAGACGCAAATGCCAGAGTAGCGTTCCGCACAATTGTGATTTTAGTGTAATTAATTCCTTTGCACTTATCATAAATTGGTTACTTTGTCTATGAAATTATTTAGTCAATAATCTAGTATAGTTGTTTGACAATTATCAGCCATTAGGCTACAGTGGTATTGCACTTGTTGCTAGTAATATTTTAATTGAGTAAATGTCCCCATGCTAACAATTTGTTTTATTGATATATTTTTCTACCACGTTCCCGTCTGCACGTTTGAAATGTCAACAGCATAAGCGCCAAAGGTAGGTGGTGAGTTTACTAGCTGCATTCGTATCGGTTGTGAAGACAACCAGGCGCCCTAATTTTTTTTGAATGTTGGAAGTAGTTTTTGTGAAAGCCGAAAGGATCTGAACCTAATCCTTGCTCACGCCACAAATCTATCGAGGATATCTGAGCTAGTCCCGGCCGTGTGCGCCCTTATTCAAAGGGGTGGCACACGAAGATGGCACCCAATCGTCAGGGCCTGATTAGGAACGTTTTTAGAAGTGTTGTTTGAATTTGGGCAATGAGGTTGGCGAATTAACTTCTTTGGTCATCATTAACTAGTAGGCTAGGGCAGATAGGTTAATTAGATACGATAAGGCTTAAGGATATAGCGAATAATCTGCTACCTATTTTGAGTGTTAATTATAGATGGGAAAAATTATTTATCAGTAGTAGCATAGGCATTTGCATTTTAAATTCGTTAACTGGCATCATGTTGCGTGTAAATTGTTTAATTTCGGACGAGTTAGATTGGGAATTATTATCGCGAAATGTTGACCCTGCAGGTCGCAAGGTTGAAGATAAACGAAAGTTACTTCGAGCTCAAATAAATTTGGAAAAATGTGAGCCTGCACGCGTTTTACAATATTCAGACGTTGCATTTGATGTGCCTACCGAATTAGAAAGTTGCAAAATTAAGCTGTCGGAGTTGGCGAATTTGATTGGAAATTTTGAAAATAAACCGCAGACGTCGGAATTTAATCGTTTAGAAACTAGATTAGGGCATGTATTACGCCGCGTAAATTATTTATCTGGCAAAACCAATGAAACGACTAAGTTAGAATGGCAGACAGTACGTGATAGGTGTTTAGAGCTATTTGAATCGTTATCTGAAGTAGGAGAAAGCGACGTCATGCAACAGAACGATTTACTTTTACTGTTGGAGCAATCGCAATTAGCAAACATTTCTGCTTTCGGTGAAATAGCGAGTAATGTTCCACTAGAGAGGGAAAATAAATGTAATTTAGAAACCACGATAGCTGCTTCGGTTCCCATTCATGAAGGTTTGCCTTCAGCAAGCAATTTTCCTTTACCTCATTCTCGGTACACGACTTCAAGCAGGGATGGTCTAGCTAATTATGGTCTTGCTTATACTACAGCCGTCAGTGCGTCGGCACAACCGCGGTTTAGCGTAAGTGAAATGATTCACAGCTCACCAGATCCTCCTTCGCGTTCGGTCGAATTTGAAGTGACAGTGGCAGCTGATCAATTCGCGTCAAGGCTGAAAGATGTAAACTTAGCGGACCCTGTATATCATGCGTTTCCGTCTAGTCGTTCAGTAAGTGTGTCCAAATGGAACCTTAAATTTAGCGGAAATACAGCGACACAAGGTGTTAGCTCATTTTTGGAAAGAGTTGAAGAACTTCGAGTAGCTCGCCATTTATCTTTCGATCAGTTGTTTAGAGAGGCGGTAGATTTATTTGACGATCAAGCGCTCATTTGGTTTCGATCGATTCGAAATAAGATTAATAATTGGCAGGATTTAGTAGGTCTTCTTCGCAGACATTATCAACCAAGCGATTATGATGATGTCTTATGGAATGAAATTAGAGCGCGTAATCAAGGAGCAGACGAACGCCCTCATATTTACATAGCGGTTATGCTAAATTTATTTAATCGGTTAAGTAAAACTCCATCGGCTGAGACGCAGCTTAAATACATTCGTCAAAATGTACAACCTTACTATTCCAATCATTTAGTGTTAGCTCGGATTCCTAATGTTGACGTATTAATAGAATTTTGTCGCGAGTTAGAAGAAACCAAGGACAGAAATAAAAAAAGTTAGACAAAACTTTACAACGGGTAGTACTCCATTGGAGCCGGATCTGGCTTATAGACCCACTAATAACGTGAAGCGTCAGGTGAATGCTATAGCCAGAAATAAAAATAGTACATTCGACTCATCCCTCTCGCGTTCCTTAACATTTAGAGGTAAATCGTTTGCAAGGGCGAACCAAAATTTAATTTGCTGGAATTGTAGACAACCAGGGCATACGTATCATAGATGCGAGGCAGAGCGTACTTTTTTCTGTTATGTATGTGGAACCCCGGACACAAGCTTCTCAAATTGTTCAAAATGTAAACAACGGTTACCAAAAAACGAATGAAGACTGGTTTCGTTCCCAGCCAACGAACAATCAGTCGTAAACCATTAGTGGCTGATGATTGGGATAAATGGTTAGGCCATGTTAAAACTTTTCATCATACATCCGGTTGAATTCTGTTTTTTATCACCGCAAATTAGATAATCGTCCTTTCGTATTAGTAAACATTCTGGGTACTAGTATCCTTGCTCTTTTAGACTCAGGCGCTAATCAGTCAGTAATAGGGAGTCAAGGATTATTTTTGTTAAATAAGCATAACCTCAAAACGCGCGGATCTCCTGCAGAGATGCAACTTCAAACAGCAGATGGCGCGCATCAAAATATTTCCGGAATAGTAGAACTTCCTGTAACAATAGACGGAACCACTAAAGCTATCAGTGTTCTGATATCTCCAGATATTTCAAATTCTTTAATTTTGGGAGCGGATTGCTGCTATACGTTTGGCCTTAAAACCAATTTCAAACATGATAGTTTTTCAGTGTCAAGTCTGAGTACTACTAGAAAATTTATACATAGTAAAAATGATCTCGATTTGGAACAGGTTAGGGAACTAGAAGTAGTTATCAATAAGTTTCAACAAATAAGTGGTCCAGGCTTAGGACTTACTCCGTTGGTGAGTCATCACATCGATACAGGCGATGCGAAACCTATTAAGCAAAGGTATTATCAGATGTCCCCGGTTATGTTAGAAGCCGTTAATAAAGAGGTAGATAAAATGCTTGCGCTTAAGGTGATACGAGAATCTTCTTCACCATGGAACTCTCCTATCGTGATGGTTAAAAAAAAAGATGGTAGCTTACGGTTCTGTTTTGATGGCCGACAATTGAACGCTGTTACTAAACGCGACGCCTATCCACTACCATACGTTAATGGAATCCTTGACCGTCTCAGAGACTCGCGATACCTGAGTTCTATAGACTTAAAAAAAGCTTTTTGGCAAATTCCTCTTTCGGACAGTAGTTGTGAGAAGACAGCCTTTACCGTGCCGGGACGAGGTTTGTTCGAATTCACAGTTTTACCCTTCGGCCTTAGTAACAGTCCACAAACCCTTCAAAGGTTAATGGATAATCTCCTGGGACCTCAGTTTCCTAACGTATTTGTATATTTGGACGATATCATCATAACTTCTAGTACCTTTTCCGAACATATTTTAACATTAACTAGAGTTTACGAAAGATTGCGAGATGCGGGTTTGATAGTTAATATCGATAAGTGCGAGTTTTGTAAACCTTCTTTAGCGTACTTAGGGTTTCTAGTAGACAAGGATGGATTACGCACGGATCCTTCTAAGGTAGAGGCAATTGTGTCATTTCCTACGCCAAAAACGGTCACCGAGATTAAACGTTTCCTTGGCATGGCTAGTTGGTACCGTCGGTTTATTCAAAATTTCTCAACAGTTGTTTCTCCAATCTTAAGCCTTGTGAAAGGGAAAATTAAAAGCCAACGCGTTAAATGGAATAATGACGCCGAGCGATCCTTCCAACAGCTTAAAAGACTACTAGTTACCGCGCCTATATTGTCAAGTCCCGACTTCACGCGACCTTTCATTATTCAATGTGATGCGAGCGACGTAGGTTTGGGAGCAGTTTTACTCCAAGGCGAAGGCGAAGATGAACGCGTCATCGCTTATGCAAGCCGCATTTTAACAAACCCTGAAAGGAACTATTCGACAACTGAGAAAGAGTGTCTAGCTTGTCTTTTTGGGATTGAGAAATATCGACCTTATGTAGAGCTCACGCGATTTAAAATAATCACTGATCATTATGCACTCCTTTGGTTACACAAACTACAATCGCCCAGTGGTAGGTTAGCGAGATGGACAGCCCGTATGGCACAGTATAGCTTTGATATAGAACACCGTAAAGGGAAATTTAATGTAGTTCCCGATACTTTGTCGCGTGCCCCGACTTCAGTAACACAGATTAGTTCCATGTCCTTTACAGCTCCTGACCATTGCCCATGGTATAAGCGCATGATTGAACGCGTACAATCGTTTCCCGAACAGTACCCTTCCTGGAGAGTTGAGCAGGATGTGCTTCATAAGTTCATTCCCAACAAGCACGACATTATTTCAAATTTAATTGAATGGAAAATCGTGATCCCTAAATCTAAGCGTAAGGAGTTACTTCAGCAGTATCATGACGAACCAACTTCGGGTCATTTAGGGTCGTTTAAGACGTATCAAAAATTGGCCGAAGTTTATTACTGGCCTCAGATGAAATCGGACATAGCTAATTATGTTCGGTCATGTAATATTTGTCAAGCTAGTAAAGCTTCTTCACAACTTCGTCCTGGTTTCATGGGTCGCCAGAAGCGTGTGAAGTACCCTTTTCAGCTTATTTCCATTGACCTCGTGGGACCTTTCCCTCGGTCTACAAAAGGTTATACCTCTTTGCTGGTAGTCACCGATTGGTTTACAAAATTTACGCAAATTCATCCCTTAAGGAAAGCAACGGCTTCCGCCATCGTCAAATTTTTAGAAAACGAAGTATTTTTGATGTTTGGCGTGCCCCAAATTATCATGTGTGACAATGGCCCTCAATTTGTAGGAGGACTTTTTCAAAAACTTATTGACCGCTATCGTGTTCAGAAAGTATGGTATAACGCCGCTTACCACCCTCAAGTGAATCCCGTAGAGCGTACTAATAGGGTTATTACTACCGCGATACGTTGCTACGTCAAAGAAAATCATAGACATTGGGATACGGAGATTTATAAAATAGCGCATGCGATTCGCAACGCAGTACACGAAGTTACTGGTTATACTCCGTCATTTTTGAATTTTGGTCGTACCATTCCGGTTCAAGGCGATTATTATGGTAAACTACAAGAGTTAGGAGTAGATGAGATATCGTTGGATACGCGCGAACGGCTCGCGAATGACGTTAATCAGCTCTCGCCCCTTTACAGGGATGTAGTTTTTCGCCTCAACCAGGCGGAACAAATTCGAGGTTAGCAGGTTAGATTTTGTGTCAGTTTCTGTCAAAACTGACTGAAAACCTAACCTGATCACCTCGAATTTGACATAGACGTACAGTGCCGCCAACATACTATTCATAACGAAACTCTGGCGAGTCGCCGGCGATCCGCTGGCGAACGACTATGAATACGAGTGTTAAAGTTGCGGAAGAGTCGCTTCCCCAACTTACAATTATCTTACTTGACCATTAGCATTAGTTTAGTTAGGTTAGTTAGGAATCTATAGTTTATAGGCAGTTTTCTTGAGTTCTTCTTCTAGTTGGTTCCTCATGTGGTATTGGAATGGTTTTGACCCTAGAGGTAATCACTCGATTGGTTACTTACTTACCTTGAGTCGTTGCATAGAACCTCTCAGTAACTGTGTCCTATGTGAGGCAGTTCTTATTAGTAGTTTATTATTGCGTATTTTTGTTCTGTGTCCGATGTGGTGCAGACGTGTTATATTAATCAAGTATATATTTTTTCTTGGCCTGAGCACCATTTAGGTGACGAGCTCTGCCTAGAACCCCTTGGCGCTTGCGCTAAAAGCCGTGCGAAGACTATGCATCTTAGGTTAGTTCCTTCCGTAGGGATTTAGTAAGCGTTTTGCTTATGTGTAGGAACATATATGATGGAGTCCCACTTATGGAATCTCTTTTGAGTAAGTAGCTCAATCTGTGGCAATCAATACCCATCTAGGATCCTACAGAAACATTATGTTCTAATTTAGGTTATAGGGTTAGATAGAATTAGGTGTAGATAGTTTAGTTAAGGGCAAGGTAGTAATGGGTTTCACCTTTTGGAGTCCTTGACTGGGTTTTGTTTTTTGCTTGGGTGGTTGGTTGGGCAAGCAGGGTGGCCACTTTGGGAATTTACCTCGTCGTTCCAGGCGGTGGATCTTCATATTTTTTTCCCCCCTGTCAGTATCTCTAGGATACTCTTTGATGGTGAGACCGTGAACCCGGCTTGTAAATAGGTCCCGTTTTGAGAATGTTAAATGTCTACTGGGTTATTGTGATGTCACGATGGGGACATTTGGGGTGGGTGTTTCGGATTTGGGTGATGTTTGGATGCTGGGGAGAGCTGCTGTGGATTCGTGGATGTGGGTGAGGGAGTTACATTGGGCTAGTCACCGGCGCGGCGCGCCTTTGTCACCTAGCGCGAAGACTGGTCTGGTGCCCGAGCTTGTGTCTGCGATCTCGTGGTTGCTTCCTCCGGTTTCCAGCACCATTCTCTAAATTTGGGGCGGAGGTTTTAGGGGTTTAGTCCCGGGAATTTTCCCGAATCTTAGAATATTTATTAGGGTATTCCCTTGGTTTTTTTTTAATTTAAATCATTCCTGTGTGTAGCACACCGTACGGCCTTTCAAGGTACTTTCAATGCCTGTCCCAAGGAGAGGGGGAGTGTAACGCCCCGTTTTACAAGAGCGTTTAATAATTATTAACTACTTTTGGACCACGATATATGCCAATTGAGGCAGGTATAAACTACCATTATCTCGTTGGAGCGTGTGGTTGGCGATAACAGCCGCTTGTTTTCCTGGCTCGAACGCGTCGATCCTAGCGAGGGCTTTCCTGTTTCGATTTTGCTAGCAGACAAAGCAGTCAGCTTTTGCTTTAATTGACAGCGCCGCAAGGGATGATGCTAGTCAAAGAAGTCTGCACAGATTTAACTAATGAAAGTTCACTTTAGTGATAATCCGCGAACCGCCGTTCTCCAGCTTTAGGCGGAAAAGAAGGGCAAGCAAAGTTCCACCAAAGGATAGACTAGGGGCTATAAGCACTCGCAGAGCGTAAATCGCGACACCTGCGGCGCAATTTCTTTTAACAAATTGGGGTCCCGATAATGTCTTCGAATTAACCGGCGTCGAGGTCCGACTTATGAGACGTGCAGAGGTCAATCATTATCTACAAGGATTCTCCCATCACGATATTGCGGCGCACTACACCCTCAAGATGCGACCTGCTTGTGTATTATGTAAGTACAACCTAATTCAGCGTTTTTTATCGTACTGGCGGATTGCCGCATAAAGAAAATAACAGCTAACTTAAGGCCTTAGGTGTTTACAACTGTTACGTACGCGATCATATTTTTTAAAATTGCAATTGACGCTTATTGCGTGAATCCTAATTAATCTCAATTGCTGAATTTGTATGTACTCCTTATTAGTGCAGACGCAAATGCCAGAGTAGCGTTCCGCACAATTGTGATTTTAGTGTAATTAATTCCTTTGCACTTATCATAAATTGGTTACTTTGCCTATGAAATTATTTAGTCAATAATCTAGTATAGTTGTTTGACAATTATCAGCCATTAGGCTACAGTGGTATTGCAGTTGTTGCTAGTAATATTTTAATTGAGTAAATGTCCCCATGCTAACAATTTGTTTTATTGATATATTTTTCTACCACGTTCCCGTCTGCACGTTTGAAATGTCAACAGCATAAGCGCCAAAGGTAGGTGGTGGGTTTACTAGCTGCATTCGTATCGGTTGTGAAGACAACCAGGCGCCCTAATTTTTTTTGAATGTTGGAAGTAGTTTTTGTGAAAGCCGAAAGGATCTGAACCTAATCCTTGCTCACGCCACAAATCTATCGAGGATATCTGAGCTAGTCCCGGCCGTGTGCGCCCTTATTCAAAGGGGTGGCACAAGGGAATGTAATGGCCATTTCGAACGCAGTGAACAGTAAAAAGTTTGATAAAAGATTTTAGAACAATATTTAAAAGTGCCGTCCATGTAATAGTTATCTGAATCCGCTAGATATTTTAAATTGCTAACACATCCAAATATTATGATATTATATTCGGCATCATTTTCTAATATAAACGACTCCTGTCTATCTGTCTGCGTAGGAGAAGACTTGATGACTTCGTGTACCTCTTGTAATGTACGGGGTGTTTTGAAGGTAGCCCATTGACTATTTCGGCAAATGTTGTGTCTAATCAAATCCACACCCCTCGACGTCAGGTTCTCCTTGTACGAGGAATGGGCTACCTCTAAATTGATAATTTTAGAAGGTTTTTCGCAGATGTCGTCTGCCGCTTTCCGCTTGCAAGAATTGCTGACAGCTTCCCGGCTTAATTTTTGTAAATCAGACCTATGATAATGGGAAACATTATCTAATAAAATGTTTATCTACTAGCAACATGATATTGTACATTTTCGTCATAGAAGCAAAATATGAAAAGCTACTCATAACTCCCAAGGGACTTGTCAAATTATTTCTCCCTCAAACTCATGGTAACAATGCAACTACACTTAACGTCTTAGCAACCACACAATGAGGCAATCCTTGATGTTACTTACATATTCTAATTTTAAATGTCTTTATGACATTTTGAAGTTTCATACTATTTTTACGAATATATTAGTAGATAAAATATTGTATGCACCACGGGAGATATTCATGTTCTTTACCTTCGGTTGACCAGAGGCCCTCGGTCTGTAACACATGTCAACCTCAGGGAAAAACATATTTATATCTCCCTTAATGCATAAATATCTATTTTCCCGTTTTCTGAAACACACATAAAAACTTTTTTTTACAGGTTGTTGTAATTATATACTATTTTATTCACGGCCCAAGTAAGGTTAAACTCGAAAAATGTTGTTTTCTTAAATCTAATTTATTGACATTTTAATTTTGACAGATACACTGTATTTCACTTTACATGAAGACAGCTAAATAACTTTTTCTCCCGACCGGGTATAAAATGAATTTTATCTACTAGCAACATAATATTGTACATTTTCGTCATAGAAACAAAATATGAAAAACTACTCATAACTCCCAAGGGACTTGTCAAATGATTTCCCCCTCAAACTCATGGTAACAATACAACTACAATTAACGTCTTAGCAACCATACAATGAGGCAATCCTTAATGTTACTTACATATTCTAATTTTAAATGTCATTATGACATTTTGAAATTTCATACTATTTTTACGAATATGCTAGTAGATAAAATATTGTATACACCACGGGAGATATTCATGTTCTTTACCTTCGGTTGACTTACACATGTCAACCTCAGGGAAAAAACATATTCATATCTCCCTTAATGCATAAATATCTATTACTAACCTAATTTTCGACACTTTATTCCCTCGGGAATAACGACATACATTAAGTGTCAAAAATCACAAGATAAACGAAATTGTTACCTTGACAACATTACAGTTGCTGTATAACATAGTAGGTAGGTAATTATTAATTTATTTTGAATAAAAAATCAAAACATTTAGATTTACTGTCGAGAGAAAAATTTTGTATGCCTCTGGCGTATACTTCATTATTCCCACGACTGAAAATTAGTTACAGTCTCTGGAATAAAACCTTAGTTTACTCCCTTGATACATAAATAAATATGTTATTTGAAAAGCAATCAATATAAAATGTAGCCAACTATAATTGAAATAAAGAGTAGCGTTTCAAGTAATGTCATAGTAGGGATTAAGATAGAGCAAAAACGCATTAAAAGAAGTTGTTGGAAATCACAAAAAACCTTAAAATAAGAATTTTGCTCAAATTCTTTTTCAAATTTTTTATGCAAAGACCGTTTGAATTACATAGTTCGGTAATTTGTTAAATCTGCTTTACTTATGGTTGAATAAAATTTTTGCATTTTTGTGAGCTGACTTCAATAACAAATTCCTAATTCCTGCCTTCAAATAACCAATTCTTACGGCTTTGCATAAACGCGGTTAAAAAAAAATTAAGATTTTTTAGCATTTGCAATTTTGCGTTTGTATCTTAATCGCTACTGTGACTTTACTTGAACCACTACTTTTTATTTAATCATAGTTGACTACATTTTGACTTACAAAATTATATTGCTACAAAAAGATACATCTTAACGGCCTGCATAGTGCGTAAAACATTTATATTGATTGCTTTAAAAAAAGTTATTTAGCTGCCTTCATGTACAGTGAAACCGCATTCCAGTGACATGCATATACTAATTATCAATGGTACCTAATAAATTTAAAAAAATTGTGACAACGGTTGTTGTTTAAATTTTTGGGTCATAATTAAACTCCCTAGGGAGAATTTAGAATTATAATGAATAATGTAGGGAATAATTTATTACTTTGATGTTGCGTCCGCAGATATTGCATTTTATAATGAATTTGAGTGAAAATCCCTGTGAAAGCAAAGAGCACAGGGATTTCTGCCTACCAATCGCAAATGGCATGTAATTAGGCAGTAGATAGTCGAGTTACGAGTTCACCGGTGTCGTAAAGGTACATTCAAAATTACCTGACTTTTTTGGGTTACCAGTTGGCTGGTTGATAAGCCTAAGGCTTAAATTTTGTTACGAGTTCACCGCCGCCCGCAACACGTGTGTAAAAGGTCTTTTTTTAATCTCGTACTACCATTTGCGCACTCGATTAAAAAGACCTACTTTACACACTAGTTGCATAAATAACTATTTCACGTACTCTAGGAAAATACTACTGCATAAAATTATTTTTTATCTGTCATTTTAAATTAAATCACAATATCTGATTTATATGGATTATTAAAATTTCTTTTAAACTCAGTATTATTATTTATGAATAAATAATTATCTTTCAAAATATCTAGCTCAGTTAATTATTAGAACATGAATATTCCTCTCAGGTTAGGACACGCGTTGAGTTTATTTTACTCGTTCTTGTGCTCTCATTATTTTTATCAGGAATGTTGTGTACCTTCAAGTTTCCTGGTAATCCAATTTTTGTTATACAGGCAACCGCATCCGGATAAAAAAGTGGCCTCTCGTGTAATTACTTCTGATCATATTTTACATTGAATTACATTTGACCTGTTTAGCGAGACTTTTTATATTACAAGTTATTTATACCGAGTAATAATTTACATGCTTCTGCTATTATACATACTACTGAAAAAGCGTTCTTTGAAATAAACGTAAATTATTTATAGTTAAGACAACTACGGTTTAATACAGATATAGTTCTGATCACCTACGAAAACACCTTTCAACTAATTATGGACTTTTATCGCAGTCATTTTATTATTTTCGCGGGATTGCAATAACAGTATCAATAAGGTTATTCAACAAACAAATACTTGGCAAAAAATGTGGATTTCCCACTTACATAAATTTCTATTGAAATATTACTTCGGTATTTGCCTCTTCAAGGATTTTGTAAAATAGTATAGCAGTATTAAGTTTACTGTATACCTACAGAGCGGTTGTATTTTAATAGGTTTCCATTTATCTTGATTACTGTGGACCCACAAATGCATAAAAGTACATCTTAAAACCTTAGATACTAATTTTGTTCAACAATTTTTAACCAGAGCTTACAAAGAACTAGTGGTTCAAAGTTTTTAAAAATTGTAAATTTATTTAAATTAATATAATAATACTTTTAGCTTAAGGGTCAACTAGGCATATTTTTTATTTCCAACTGTATTCAAAAATTTAAGAAGTTGTAACTTTCAAAACTTGAGAAGAGCATAGATTCATAAAGTAAAAAACTAATCTAAATTGATCGTATTAATGAAATAATGTACGATCGGTATAAAAATTATGAATCGTCTTTCTGATTTGGCCAATTACACTTGTTTACTCTCGAGAGCTGCGCCGACTGTCATCGTTCATGCGCTTTACATGGCCGTACCAGTAACGTCTTCTCTGTCTTCCACATCTGACTACGACGTCCACCCACATATTTTGCTTATTTCGTCGTTCCTGACTCGGTCTCTAAGCGTCTTTCTTGTTATTATTCTTAGCGTTGTGTCATTTCCGATGTTCTTATCATGCTTTTGGTTGGTATCTGCTTTTGCTATATCTTTATTTGTCATTATTATGTAGTTGGGTACTTGTCTTTGGCGGCGTATTTTTATAACATCATGCAATCGAATTCGGTGGAATGCTTTCCCTAAATCGACAAAGCACATAAGTATAGGCTGTTCTGCTGAGTTCTATTGAGTTTTCTAGAATTTGTCTCATAACAAAAATAGGGTCATTACACGAACGTCCATGTCGAAATCCTTGTTGTTCATCCTCTAATGAAATGATATTATATAGATAAACTGATTTCAGAAGTTTTAGCGTGTACATAATTGGTTTATGTCTCTATAATAAATTGTCCGGCATTTTTGTCGCCGTTTTTAAAATAAGTTTGATGATATTTGTTTTTCAATCTCTGGGCATTTGATGCGTAATTATTAAACTGTGGAATAACTTTATTATTTGCACTTGCAGTGCTATTTCTCCATATTTAAGAAGTTAATTTGGTATTTTACCTTCACCTGGAGATTTCCGATTTATAAGATGGAGATTGGACTTCTTTTTCGGTGTTCTCTACATTTTCTCCATATACTGGTATATAGTTTTCGTTCTCTTAGTTTTATTCTTCGTCTTAGTTGTTATTTTTAAAAAGCTTTCCAAAGTACTCTAACTACCCTTGGATTTCCAATCTTCTACGTGTGAATGTAGTCTTTCATTTCAACCTTTTGATTTCGGATCATGCACCATGTTTGTTTTTGTCAACCATCTGTTTAGAGAATTGTTGTCAGTATTCTTATTTAATCTGTCTTATTTTTCGAGTTGTTTGGTTTTTTATTTTCTTTAAGAAAAGTGCCAGCCGTTATATTTATTTGGTTCAAACTAGCTATCAAACTGAATACTCCGCATAAATGTATTTATACAGGGTGGAAAATTTTACATACTCATCATTGGTAACTTTTTAAGTTTTAGATATACAAAACAACTTAGATAGAGACAATTTCACTAATTTATACTGCCATATAAAATTTCAAATTCCATTTCTAATAGCGGTTAAACGGGAAATAGTACCGATTTTGGATTTTAGATGGAACAACTCGTAGATGACGAAAACAAAGTTTTCTCAATTCAGCCTGTCTATCTGCTTTTGGCACTATAACTCAAAAACTATTTGTTGTATGAAGACGATATTTTACATGCAGATTATATGTCTACCTTGCAACCGAGAAAATGTCAAGAAATACATACAGGGTTAGAAACTTAAAAAAAATGTTTACTTTTGCTTGAACTAAGAAATAGATTAAAGTAATAATTTTGCACATAGCTCAGGCTTTATCATTGGCAAAATAAAACCTAACATATGAAGGGTAAACATTACAACCGAGGGAGGATATGTGGTGTCTTTATAACGCAGCGGAAACTCGTACGATTCGAGCACGTTCGTGGCTCAGTTGTTCAAGCGGCTGCAGGCAGCGGACCCGAGCGGCGGACTAGAAAGTAGGCTCAAAATATTAATTTCATTCGCCTGGGTGTGCAGAGTTCGAATCCCAGCTGACTACATTTTTACTTCCCTTGTCTAAAACACGAAGGAAGTATTGTAATCGTGGAAAAAAATGACTTTGAGATTTCTTCTGAGCTTCACGTTTAGGGTTCCTAAATGACGAAAAGCATGTTTTCTCAATTCGGTCTGTATGTCTCTCTGTCTGCCTGCTTTGTATAACTCAAAAAATATTTGTTGGAGGAAAACGATATTTTGTATACACATTATACACCTGGCATAAAATGTCAGACAAATATATAAGTGCTACCGGATGTTGTTAAGGGTGGTCGTTTAGTGCTACCGGCTTAGGCCATAAGAACCTTCCTACCGGACTTGTTGATAAGCTGGTAGATAGTATCTACCAGGCCAGTATACAAACAAGTCATGATTTGTACATAGCGCAAGCATTATTCTTGACAAAAATGGGATCCAACAGATACAGGATAAATGTTTTACGAGATAAATAGGAGCAACGAATAAGCGCGTTATGTTAAATATAGCTGCATGGCAAGAATTTTAAGGGTTCCGGTAATATATTTTTATTTTCAAAATTGATGTAATTTGAATTACCATGAAACCGAAAAATTCAGAAAAATATATCCTGCGCGAGCACCTTAAAAAGTAAAGTTGTGTTTAGTTCTGCTTTATCTGGGAAATAGATAATAGTTATTTACGATACTAGGCCGGTAGCTAAGCGTTTATGGCCGAGTTGGTACATCACTGTCGAACCCGTTAGGGCGAGACACTTGAATCATGGAGGCCATAAATGCGAATCCCGGCTATGTGTCGTATCCTTTTTTTTGTATACTGAACAAGAACAAGTATTTTTTTAATTTGATTTCATTTAAGAATTATGCCAAACTAATTGCTTGAAAAGTGCTGTGCTTCCTGTTATACGTTTGGCAGTACTGAAATGTATTGTTGGTGACGCTGTCTATGTCAAATTTGTAGTTAAGTTTTGCGTCAGTTTGTGTCAGACTGACGAAAAACCTAACCTGATAACTTCGAATCTGACATCGACTGACAGTGCCAGCAACAAAATACTTCAGTACTGCCAAACGTATAATATAAATCATAGGCGTTGTTTAGTGCTACCGGACTAGGCCATAAGAACCTACCGGACTCGTTGATAAGCTGGTAGATAGTGTCTACCAGACCAGTATACAAAAAAGCCATAATTTGTACACAGTGCAGGCTTTAGTTTTGACAAAAATGGGTTCCAACAGATACAGGATAAATGTTTAACGAGACAAAAATGAGCAACGAATAAGTACTTTATGTTAAATACTAGCTGAAACCCGCGGCATATGCCGCATTTAAAATATACGACGAATCTAATAGCTTTTGTTGCACTAAAGAAAGTTTTAAAAGCACGCTAGAGATTGGAAATATTTGGATTGCCTCCAGGCCACTTTCCTCCTACATATTGGATACACCGATACTGCTGAATTGAATAGTGTCTTCTTTTTTCTGTTCAGTATTAAATGCTAATTATTGTTACAATGCTATAAATCCAGTTAGTGAAAATGTCACTGGGACAGTTTCTAAAAACTAAATTCCTGGAATTTGCTGATCTCTAAAAGCACTATATTTAGACAAACCTACAATTTTCTGAAATAGGGACAATTAAGTACTTATCTGCTTTTGGAATATCCCAAATATAAAGGAAATATTATGTTTTATTGTTATGATGGATAATTTGTATACGTATTTAAGTGTCCAATTCCTATTCCAAAACTCAGGTAATCAACCCCACTTGTAAAACAACCTGATATCAGCAACATTATTGCTTAAAGTTCTTGGTGTTCAGTCGCTTTTGTAATTTTGTCTTGGTATATTATTTATTTGGCTTGGTGTCTTGTTCTTATAAGTGGTGTGTGAATCAACATTAGGGTGACCACCCGTCCCGATTTACCCGGGACGGTCCCGTGTTTGATGACCAATGTTCCGGTCCCGAGTTGGTATCGCCCGGGACATAAATTTATTTCCCCCCTTTATTTCATGTATTACGACTTCATTTCGTCAGCAAAAGCAATAGCTGACAAAATTTTTTAGCTCTTTGAAAAAGCACAATCTTCCAAGTAATAGAATATCAGCATTGTCTGCAGATAATGCAGCCGTAAATTTTGGAAAACAGAACTCCGTCTTTAAAATACTATCTCTCGAAAATGGTAAACTCTTAGCTGCACATTGTCCAAGATTTTAAGATTTTTACTTCCTCTTACGAAAGGAAGTATTGGGTTCACCCCAAAAATTCTAAATTGAGTTTTCCACAGATTTAAAGTCCCCTGAACCCAAAATACATATTTTTGTTCATTGGTCTGTCATTCTGTCTGTGTATGTGTGTCTGTCTGTCTGTGAACAGAATATCTCAAAAACGAAAAGAGGTATGGCGTTGAAACTTCATAAATAAGTTTTGTGTACTATCTAGATGCGACAGCAAGCTTTTGAAGAACATTTTTCAAAAACAACTCTTAAAACGATTTTTTTTTCAAACTTTACATGTTTATTACATTTTTAATTTATATTGATGAAAGATAGGTGATTTTCCAGTTGAATACCTCCAAAAAAAGTTTCGTTTGTTTTTTTCCTATTTTTTTATGAACTATTTTAAATAGAACATCCGGTATATTATTAATTTTTGAATTCAGCTTAAAAGTTTAGAGAAAATTTGTCTCTTGAACTAACGCTCCATTTTGTAGGGTTTCTTTAGCAATTGTAATTTTTGAAAATGTTTGACAAATAATGCTTAAAAATTAAAAATGAAATTTTTGGCTAATTATAAGATCACTGTAAAAGGAAGTTGTGTGCGTGTATCACACCAGATTTTTTTCTATTCGTTAGTAGCTATGGTCAATATAAATAAATAGGTGTCAAATGTCCCGAGTTAGCTTTTCCAAAAGGTGGTCACCCTAATCAACATGGTAAGTAAAATGTCCATCATATTACCTACTTTTTCTACAAAAAAATATGTAATTGGCTTAACTAATGTTATTACACATTTATATTTGTCAATAAATTTCCTGAACATATTCTAAGTACCTATGAGATTTAAAAAAGAGCTAGTATTATTGCAATTTTTTTTCAATTGATAACTGTAAATCAGTTGGTTTCTGGCCTGCCCATGAAAGTTGGTGTTTTATAAACAGTTATTTAAAATTTGTATGTATTCCGCTAGTGATTTAAAATTTTTATTGCGCTAGCGTTTTAAAAATGTCAAATAAATGTCAACCAAAATAAATCAATAATTTATCAAAAAATTAACATAAGTACATTACAACTAAATTAACAAAACGACGTCCACGTCGTCAATTCTCATTTTGACCAGTTCTCCAATGCGACAACCGCCAGCAATACCCATAAGTATAGTCTGCAATGTAATTTTACAATTAAAAGGAAACAAATGGATCAATAATGCTAACCTTTGCAAGTAAATACTTCTCGTCCGGTGAAGTACGAATGCACCTCAAAACTTCGTCGCGGCTAAGAACTTTCGACTTATTGGGCTTAAAGTCCTCTTGCGTTTTGCTTGGAAAAGTTACTGGCTCCACACAAATAAAAATTAAATTAAAACGATTTTCTTACCATATATGAATGTGACCAGTAAGTGTATATATACAGTGTGTCCTAGATCGAATGGGATTGCATAGGTAACCTTTTTATCATTGAAGATGGAGATTTGGTTAAATTGGCAATGTCGAACCAGTTAAGTTATTTAAAAAAAAAACTAAAAACTGTCATTTTCTTGTATGCCAAATATCTTTGTAAGTATAAGAGATACGAGAAAAAGTTTTATATAAAAGTCGCTGTTTTCGATGAGATCAATTTAAAATTGGTGTCGAACAAAATTTCAAGATGGCTGCTTTTGAGGTACTAGTATCAACTTCCTTAAGTTATATGGGAGCAATATTTGATTTTTAGGTTACTGAATTGAATTTTGTATTCTCTTTTCAACGATGTAAAATAACGTATGATTGAATAAAAAATACCAGTAAAATTAATTGTTTTTACATTTTAATCAAGTAGGCTTACATGGATCCAAACAAAAACAAACAACATTTATTTAAAAACAAAACATAATCCTGATAATCACATGAAATGATCAAAATGCTGGCGATTGTTAGCGAAACATAGTTGACACCATTTGACGACACGACGGGTTACTTTACGCAAACTTTCTTATTGTTTTTCATCATAGCTGGTTACCTACTTGATTATACATTTAAAAAGCAATATTACGATGGTTTTTGTGGTTCAAGTACTTAGTACTGAATTAACATGTTACTAAGTATTATAGGAATTACATACAAAGGTTTTCTAAAATAAATTTCAACTAATTTTGATTTGATCCATGTAAGCTTACTTGATTAAAATGTAAAAACAATTAATTTTACTGGTATTTTTTATTCAATCATACGTTATCTTACATCGTTGAAAAGAGAATAGAAATTCTATTCAGTAACCTAAAAATCAAATAAAAAGTTTTATATAAAAGTTGCTGTTTTCGATGAGATCAATTTAAAATTGGTGTCGAACAAAAATTCAAGATGGCTGCTTTTGAGGTACTCGTATCAACTTCCTTAAGTTATATGGGAGCAATATTTGATTTTTAGGTTACTGAATAGAATTTTTTATTCTCTTTTCAACGATGTAAGATAACGTATGATTGAATAAAAAATACCAGTAAAATTAATTGTTTTTACATTTTAATCAAGTAGGCTTACATGGATCCAAACAAAAACAAACAACATTTATTTAAAAACAAAACATAATCCTGATAATCACATGAAATGATCAAACTGCTGGCGATTGTTAGCGAAACATAGTTGACACCATTTGACGACACGACGGGTTACTTTACGCAAACTTTCTTATTGTTTTTCATCATAGCTGGTTACCTACTTGATTATACATTTAAAAAGCAATATCACGATGGTTTTTGTGGTTCAAGTACTTAGTACTGAATTAACATGTTACTAAGTATTATAGGAATTACATACAAAGGTTTTCTAAAATAAATTTCAACTAATTTTGTTTTGATCCATGTAAGCTTACTTGATTAAAATGTAAAAACAATTAATTTTACTGGTATTTTTTATTCAATCATACGTTATCTTACATCGTTGAAAAGAGAATAGAAATTCTATTCAGTAACCTAAAAATCAAATAAAAAGTTTTATATAAAAGTTGCTGTTTTCGATGAGATCAATTTAAAATTGGTGTCGAACAAAAATTCAAGATGGCTGCTTTTGAGGTACTCGTATCAACTTCCTTAAGTTATATGGGAGCAATATTTGATTTTTAGGTTACTGAATAGAATTTTTTATTCTCTTTTCAACGATGTAAGATAACGTATGATTGAATAAAAAATACCAGTAAAATTAATTGTTTTTACATTTTAATCAAGTAGGCTTACATGGATCCAAACAAAAACAAACAACATTTATTTAAAAACAAAACATAATCCTGATAATCACATGAAATGATCAAACTGCTGGCGATTGTTAGCGAAACATAGTTGACACCATTTGACGACACGACGGGTTACTTTACGCAAACTTTCTTATTGTTTTTCATCATAGCTGGTTACCTACTTGATTATACATTTAAAAAGCAATATCACGATGGTTTTTGTGGTTCAAGTACTTAGTACTGAATTAACATGTTACTAAGTATTATAGGAATTACATACAAAGGTTTTCTAAAATAAATTTCAACTAATTTTGTTTTGATCCATGTAAGCTTACTTGATTAAAATGTAAAAACAATTAATTTTACCGGTATTTTTTATTCAACCATACGTTATCTTACATCGTTGAAAAGAGAATAGAAATTCTATTCAGTAACCTAAAAATCAAATAAAAAGTTTTATATAAAAGTTGCTGTTTTCGATGAGATCAATTTAAAATTGGTGTCGAACAAAAATTCAAGATGGCTGCTTTTGAGGTACTCGTATCAACTTCCTTAAGTTATATGGGAGCAATGTTTGATTTTTAGGTTACTGAATAGAATTTTTTATTCTCTTTTCAACGATGTAAGATAACGTATGATTGAATAAAAAATACCAGTAAAATTAATTGTTTTTACATTTTAATCAAGTAGGCTTACATGGATCCAAACAAAAACAAACAACATTTATTTAAAAACAAAACATAATCCTGATAATCACATGAAATGATCAAAATGCTGGCGATTGTTAGCGAAACATAGTTGACACCATTTGACGACACGACGGGTTACTTTACGCAAACTTTCTTATTGTTTTTCATCATAGCTGGTTACCTACTTGATTATACATTTAAAAAGCAATATCACGATGGTTTTTGTGGTTCAAGTACTTAGTACTGAATTAACATGTTACTAAGTATTACAGGAATTACATACAAAGGTTTTCTAAAATAAATTTCAACTAATTTTTTTTTTGATCCATGTAAGCTTACTTGATTAAAATGTAAAAACAATTAATTTTACTGGTATTTTTTATTCAAACATACGTTATCTTACATTGTTGAAAAGAGAATAAAAATTCTATTCAGTAACCTAAAAATCAAATATTACTTTTTTCGTATCTCTTATACTTACAAAGATATTTGACATACAAGAAAATGACAGTTTTTAGTTTTTTTCTAATAACTTTTGACTGGTTCGGCATTCTAAACTTTTTCAAACAGATATTAAATCAGCATATGAAACTGGAAAACATTGGCCATTTAACCAAATCTCCATCTTCAATGATAAGAAAGTTACCCATGCAATCCCAGTCGATCTGGGACACACTGTATGTAATTGCTTCATATGTGCCATTGGGATTTAAAGTATAATTAAATCGTAACACAAATTAAAACTTGATATCGAGTCCCAAACTTTCATTTTTATCTGTTAACACACAAAAAATAAGCACACACATAATGAAATTCCACTAAATAACTTACAAACAAAATCTGATGCTTTCCGGATGGTTACATTGGACATGTACACTTACGATCATTGAAAATGAACAGGGTTATGCATGTCAAATTGACTTAACCGACGTTTTGCAATTGCGTGCAACGTTATTTTATTATTACGATGAGGAGAGAGTTAGGACAACACGATTCTGCTTTAGAGACAAGGGAAATTCAGAAAACGTATATGAACTACTGCAATGTTTGTTGCATAGCCCTGTTCATTTTCAATGATTCTTTGTGTACCTTAGGCTTTGATTAAATTTGCCAGTTTTTAATAAATATTAGGTAGTTGCTTTCAAAATATCCACTATTAATGCCCAATCAGCTACTGCCGATGTACTCTGAAATAAAATTTAAATAAAACACACAGTGATTCTAAAATACCAACAAATTACCTTGGCTGTGAACCGTCCTTTTAGCGTTCATTTTCAATGATTCTTTGTGTACCTTAGGCTTTGATTAAATTTGCCAGTTTTTAATAAATATTAGGTAGTTGCGTTCAAAATATCCACTATTAATGCCCAATCAGCTACTGCCGATGTACTTTGAAATAAAATTTAAATAAAACACACAGTCATTCTAAAATACCAACAAATTACCTTGGCTGTGAACCGTCCATTTAGCGTTGCTCATTATTCTACACTGTAGCCTTTCTTTTCTTTAACTTTTGGTAAGAATTTTTCTTGTAACCACTTGGAAAAATGCTTGTTATTCATATCGTCATGGTAGTCCCCAGTCTTAAGGCCCCATTTAAAAATAATTAGCCCATTCGGAACAAAACCTATTTTACCGCCAGCATGCACAATAATTAAGTGGTCTGTTTTCTGAATCAGCACTTGTCGTACAGCTCATTCTAACCTATAAACAATTTTCAATCTTAAACTTGGACACTTGTACGCCCATTCGGAACAAAACCTATTTTACCGCCAGCATGCACAATAATTAAGTGGTCTGTTTTCTGAATCAGCACTTGTCGTACAGCTCATTCTAACCTATAAACAATTTTCAATCTTAAACTTGGACACTTGTACTTACAGTTGCAATAAAATGCTGTAGCTCTGTAGCGTTGAAAAAACTGTTTTATAATAAATAGAAATGTAAGTAGATAAAGAACGCAAAAACTAACTTATAAGCACGAAAACACAAAAACGCAAAGATATTTTCAGGTTGGTTTGTAGCCTTGCTTCTGACAAGTTGTAACCACCGTTCTTCCTAGAGGTAGTAAAGTCCACTTGCAAAAAGTTTATAACCATATTTTTGTACAAAGCTCCGAATTTAGGTTATTTGCAGATTTAATATTTATGTGTACATAGTACAAACATTCCTGTGTAATGTAAAAAATGTGTGTAGGCCCTAACAAAAGCATTAATTTTTCTCTCGTTCCATATTACTGGCTCTTAGAAAATATCAAGACCACGCCCAAAATTGTAACTACACATAGACCACGCGCATACATGTTTGACCTTGGGAATTGTTCTGCTTTATTATAGAGTTATGATAGCTGTATCGCAGGAATTCGAAGGGTCCCGGTGACTTAAGCAGGGAACACGCTTTTGACTCGTGGGCTAGCGCCGAGCAATAAAATAACCGAATACGCAAGGTCGCTCGCAGGCGCTAAAGTTGGAATCATACACGGGTAATATTTTTTATTTAAAAATTGATGTAATTTGGATTAACAAGTGTTTCCTTCTATTGTTTCAGTATTATTAGAAACGTGAAGATATGGTTACCCCTACTTTCCTTCGATTTGTAAAATTATTTAGTGTCCCAACGTCCACTTGCAAGGAAAGTTTTGAGTAGAGCCCTTTACAGATTTTTCTTTATATTACACATTTTAGGTTTGTCTTTATACCCGAAAAACTTTGATTCTCGGCCACTATTAAAGTTATATAAACAAGTGACTGCTGCTGAGGCTCCAGCCCTCGATTACCGCGACGGACACCTAGTTCTTTTACCGAGTGACACTGACTGATATTCCAGACCGACAGCTTCTCTATATTCTTGCAAGACATCAGTACAGGGAAGAAATACTAACATTGCCTATTTAAATTTATTGATATATAATTAACTTTAGTTCTACATAAACAAATCAGCACGATTTACAAGTCTGTAAATGTTTACTATTGAAGCAATGAGGCACCCTGTTTGACCCAAATAGTAGGTATACACGTTTTAAAATTACTTGCTATTTCTTTGGAATACAACTGTATTGATTTTTAGCTTGCAATTTATTGTTGCTAGACATAACTGCATCGACTTAGATCAAACGAACTTTCCTCTTTTTGTCCAATTAAACTTAAAGTAAGTGTTATCTTACAACCCACAACCACCTTATACTTGCCACAAGTTCACAGGGTTGTTGCCGGTTGTGTAAAGAAAACTATACTTAATTTTCTCGACAACTTTTGAGAAAGTAGGTAAAATTCTTATGGGACTCAGATCAAAGTATTATATCGGTTTACTACTTTTAGGATTCGGAATTGTAATAACGTGCTTCTAAAACGCTTTGTGTTAGACGGACGTTAATGTATTGTACCACTTTTAAGCGAGGGGTGAGCAGAGCTCTGGATAGCTCCAACCCTCGGCAGAATATGGCGTAGATAAAAACGAGGCAGCCGTTGATAAGGTGACAAAAAACTTAATACATTTAATACAAAACAGCGCCAGTCGTTATTCGCAACAAAAACACAATTCTAGCTAACACATCCATTCACCACCTACTTTGGATGTCTCTTGCTCCAACAACTTAAACTATTAAAAACAAGCATGTTCATGATAGTTGTACGTATAGATAAACAAAGAAAATATATCAGTAACAGTAAGTAAATTTTAATTCACCAACCGGTGTCCCAAATATTAATGGTAATTAAAGTACACGAGGTTGAAAATGCCCAAAAATTACAGATAACAAAAGAATTTTTGGGTAGAAACCTGGCGCTCTACAGCGGCAAATAGGAATTAAATATGACTGCAGTCGAAACCAAATCATAATGTCACAAGTAGTATTCAATGTTACAATAATTTGACATCTAGAATGCCATGTAAACATTCCACCGGTTGAACTGACAAAAGAGGGGCCCGATAGCCGGCTATGCAAGCTATTAAAATTGAACTGAAACGCCTGACGATCGATGTCGGATTAGAAAATACTGCATTGCAGCTTGTGCACACTTGGTGCATGAGTTTGTAATATCCTGACTTTTACGGTATTTTGAACTTCCCAAATGAATGCTGACTTATAATTTTGACTAGATGTAAAAGCCAGATTACCCGCCCTCTTTAAATGGTAGCTGCAGTGGGCCAGAGTCCGTTCAAACATTCGATCAACACACATAAACAAGAGAAATAACTTTATAAAATGGACTTACAAGATTTCTAAATAAATAGCTTATGTGGTGGCAATCAATTTGACAGCATTGTCAAGCCGGTCGTCAGCCGCTGGTTTGGCGAATCCTGGACGGTAATCTTAAAATGGACACGCCGTCGAGATCTGCTTTATCGGCCTGGTCGGAAAAGAAAGGAGATATCTGTAATGCAACAATGTATTCATTGACAAATTCAGTTTATAAACAGTTCGGCGCTTTGGTGCGATTTTTAACCCCAGGGTGCAACGTAAACATTAAACGGGTTGGTGCTAGTGCCTGAAGGTGCAGGAAACTTTTTGGCCAGGTAAGTGGCCTTCTGGAGCTCAATTCGCCGGAGAAGGCTACAGAACTAAATGTGACAGAAAATTAACTATGCGCAAATATTAAATGCATTAATTGCGTTTCTTGATTAGATTTGCGTTAGGATAACCTCACAACTTCAGTAGTTTCCTAATTGAAATGGCTAGTGCGACTGATGATAAAGCTAATTGAGTTACTTTATCCGCACGTGATTGGGAAGCAAAAGACCTTTGCTTATATCAACGCATAACTGCGGCGTAATTGCCTGTATATACACCAATCCAATGAGCGTCTACTTACTGCGATTTTGCTGAGACAGTTCGACGTAGGTTTTTCAGGAGTCATGCGGCCAAGATCTACAGCTCAGGGAAGGCGACAAAGAACTTGGCGCAGGAGATTCATAGGCTCAAAAGATCTCGTGGAATCACCTTCCGGCAAAGTCGCCCAAGAGCGTGCATGATGCAGATGCAAAAATATGTCAGCAATTAAACTGCCGCATTAAGAGTCCTAATAACCAAGTTAATTACAACGGAAACCTAACAATTCAAATGTGCTTACCCAGAGATGGAAAACGGGCCCAGGTGACGTGCAGCTCGCATTGTCAGTCTGCGCAAGCATTTGTTTAGTGAAGACAAATAAACATCGTCAATTAGCAAGGTCTACTCTAAACCTTTAGGATCACGTGAAACATATCCCCTGAGGGTCACGACTGGAATTGCCGCATCGGCAGCTCGCTACCAAAGCTAGCGGAAGAAGGACGCTCGTATTCCCAAATTCGGCGACCGGTGTTATCTACAGGTGTGAGCATTCGAAAATTGAAATTTTCTCACGGAAATTCTTGTAAAATTAATGATGCGAGCGTTGTGCTATTAATTTGGATATGCGAAAGCTAAAATCTAGAGGCACAATTCATTAAAGAAAAGCCAAAGTACAACGGGGCGTTATAGTATGTTACTTATATTTCTAATACGTTTTTCAGCAATTGCTTTAAATTACACCATTATAATTTCATACGTATGCAGTAATAATTGTAATTTTGACGGCTGAAATCAAATTCACCTAATACTTGCTTTTTTGTTTTAAATGGTCATCATTTATCGGCTGATGTCTTGATAACTTACCAATTTTTGGATGCGCTTTTCAGCAGAACTTGCTTTTACAATCACATTATAAGACATTTAAAAAATCTGTAAAAAGTTTTACTCAGATCTTGCTTCTCAAGTGGACATTGTGACACTAAATTATTTTAAAAATCTAGGTGTAAATATGTTTTCACGTTCCAAATAATACGTAAACAATAAAAGAATACCCTTAAATGCGAATTACATTAATTTTCAAATAAAAAATTTGTGACCGGAGGGATTTGAACTACGGCGCCTGTGACTGCGAACAAATCGTTCATCAATTTCTCGCAACCCTACGGAACCCTTTTCATATCGTTGCATTTCACCTGACTTGACCTTCACGCCGCGCCGGTCATGTATTAACTTTCGTGCCGAAGCAAGGTACGTTTCAACTAAATCAGGAAATGGAAAGTTAATTATATTTTTTACATCAATAAATCAATGCAGATAATTCTTTCACTAAAAATTTCTTAATTCCTTTTTATACATATCACACGCAGGATGTATATATTTATGCGCAATCGTTTTTTCGAAACGTCTATGCTGCAATTTATGCAACACATTTCCCGTACGCTTTGTTTAAACAATTTCTGTAGCATTTGTTAAAAATAATTTTGAGATTAATTTGATATCATCTAACTATAGAAAGAATAAGATTTCCAGAAATTTAAGAATCATTGCGAAATATTCAAAACTAAGCCTGTAAATGCGATGTACGCATAAAATTCATAAATTTTTAGTACTAAAGAAATTTCGGAAAATATTTTTTCTGGGTTTTTGCATTCTCAAAAAGAATGAAGACCTACACATTTATATCTGCAAGGTAAACCCAGATAGTGTACTTTTTTTAAACTATATCTTCGAATACACATTCTATAATTGAATTTACGTCCTCGCCCATTTATGCGTTTCCCGTCTATTTGAAGGTTTGGGATTTACGCATTTATGCGACTCGCGGCATAAGTGGTCGACATAACGCACTTATTCTTTTCACCTTTTTAACTTGTAGAACATTTATCTTGTATCTGTTAGGTGCAATTTGTGTCAAAAACAAAGCCTACGCTATGTACAAATTATTACTTTTATGTATTTCTGAGTTCTAGGCAAAACTTTTATTTTTAACGTGCTCACCCTATATATATTTGTCTGAAATTTTCTCGGTTCCATGCGAGGTAGATATATAATATCTATGCAAAATATGGTCTTTCTTCAAGAAATAGTTTTTGAGTTATACCGCCAACAGACAGACAGACAGACAGACAGACAGAGAGACAGACAGGCAGAGAGACAGACAGACAGACAGACAAACAGACAAAATTGAGAAAACCTGTTTTTCGTGATCTAGGGACCCCAAAACGTGAAGATCTGAACAAATCTGTGAAGGTGATTTTTTCATGATTACAATACTTTCTTCGTCTTTCAGACGAGGGAAGAAAAAGATAGGTGGTGCTATTTGAAAAACAAAAGTTATATGCACTTGTGGTTAAAGCGAAAGTAGAAAAATTATTTAAAAGCGCTACCAAATAAGAAGCAAGATCTCAAACAGCAAACTATTAAACTTTTTTCCAGTATGTATACTGGACCTCGTCCGTAAAAACAATAGCAGTTTTACAACAATATTGAAAACACTTCATGCAATAGCAAGTTATTTATCCGTCAAAGAGAGTAAACTATAATTTTTCTTCTGAGACTGTGAGTGATGCCTGGAGCGTTCAAAGGACCGAGGGCATTTTAGTTCGAAGGATTTACGAAGTTTGTCCCTCAGGCATATACAAATATTTTGAATCAACCGGAAATCTAAATTTGTTGATTATCAATTCTAAAAAATAAATAAGTAATTAATTACCTAATAGTTATTAGTCGCAGTTAACTGACAAACAGAGAACCACCTAATAATAATATTACAATAAATGGATGGTGCGACGCTTGGATCAAAAAGTTTAGTGCGAAGACGTGTACGAACTGAATTGTGAGATATACTTATCCCAACGCTCAAAAATACCTTTAACGCAAAGTGTTCAAATGCCAACACAACAGTTTTGACAAAGTGAAAAACAGAAAGCGGACCAACAGTCGAAACCGAGATCAAGAGTGCGGTTCGACAATTAACATTCTATTCAAGAAAATAAATAAAGGCACTGTGAAGATTGACGTTCATCTGAAGACTGGATTCAATATAAAAGTTGAGGTAAGTAGATAGGTACCTACCTATACGATATACTTAATAGATATAAGCAGGTAAGTCAAGGGGATATTAAAGTGGCTGAAAAATATTTGATATCAACATTTCAAACTGGCGTGTTAATTTTGTTAATTAATTGTTTGCAAGAAATTTGTGGCTAACAAAAATCAGATGAAAATGTTTGCGTGTCTTTTTCAGCGAAAAACTAGTATATTGAGCAACATTAAAAAAACTGACACTGGTGCCGTGTAGCCCGTTGTTTGAGTACGGAGTGTAACTTTTTGATTTGAGAAAAAACCGTTATTTTAAGTATACGAAATTTGGAATATTGCTCGGAATATATTGTAAAGCGCTGCACAGACACTACTACTATATCGAGTTTTGACCGCATCGCCTCAAAAATATAGCCACAAAAATATAAAAAAACAAGTAAAAAAAGATATTAAAGTCCTGATTGACTTCGGAATTGACTTTGATATCCCCTTACAAATAGCAGCGTTATCAGGTAGACAGGATTGCCAAAATTTCATTTTTTATTATACCTGCATCAGAATCGCCGTTTAAAGTTAAAGCACTCCTGAGCGTGGGAAAACAGGCGATTAAAGCACGCCGAGCTTTAAAGGTTGTCAAGGAAGCAAGGTATATAGGTAACATTATAACTTCATCGCTATCTTTATTTTGATGACACGACTGAATGCAACAACGGACGTGGACGCGACAAAAACGTAAACAATTCTCGTAACTATAGTAGCAATATTATTATGCCCTCTCGATTTATCACGACAAAAATTATTTCTAAGTTTTTAGTGCGTAATTTATTTCCAGTATTGCAGGTATAATAAAAAATAGCGTAAAGTATTCGTGGATAACTGATCTTTAAAACACTTGCTCTATTTCGAAAACTCGCGCGTGTTTTAAAGACCTTGTTATCCACTCATACTTTAATATACTATTTTCTACGATCGTGTTAAAATGACAACTTTTTTCACAGTTTCTAGAGTCAAAAGTGACGTTTGTAGCACTCTTAATATTAGCGCCAGAATTACGTCTTTTTTGACGTTGCCATTGGTGGCATGTTTTAATACTATTTTATCTACTCCAGTGGAATAAATAACTCATTACGTCACTTATTTGACACAATTTCCGTTAGGTAATGAAACTCATTACACCACTCAGTTATGTAATGGCTTCATTACCTAACTGAATGGTTCATTACCTAACTGAAATAGTGTCAAATGAATGACATCATGACATTTTCCTACTAAAATATTTTTGAAAATGGCAGATCTGACATTTCTCTTAATGCACATTTCTCAATTTTAGGCAGTTGTAGATAAAATTTTGTGTGGTGTGTTTACATAACTCGTGCTACGCACTCGTTTGTAACTTACACACGCGTATATGAATAATGCTCTTATCACACTTGTATAGTAAATAACTATTAAAAGACGCTTTTCCGTAAATTTGAATGTCAACATAACCTAGAATATCTAACACAATGTGACGGAAAAAGTGTCACCGAACTAAGTTTTGATATTTCTGTTACGATCGTAGAAAAAATAGCGCATGATGCAAGTGTGTAAGTGCCATTAAAGCACTAGCGACGTTAAAGGCACTCGTCGCTCGTGCTTCAAGGGCGTACTTA
Organism: Agriotes lineatus; assembly: GCA_940337035.1. Lineage (NCBI taxonomy): Eukaryota > Metazoa > Arthropoda > Insecta > Coleoptera > Elateridae > Agriotes > Agriotes lineatus. The sequence goes on along the minus strand of CALNHX010001393.1, from coordinate 40,470 downwards.
TACACTGGTGTTATAATAGGTACTCTATTATGGACTAATATGCGACAAGTACTGATTTTTTAATTCTTCTTTATAGATCAATTTAGAACATGAATGTCAGAAGAGACCAAAAAGATTTTCCTACAGTATTTTGAAGATGGCATGACTCCGTCTGTTGCTCGAAACTACCATGAAGTAATGCTTGAAAGCGTATATGACAAGAATGATGTATATGTCTACCTTGCGAATGCCCAAGTCAATCCCAGTGAACCTTAAGTGAATTACTTATATGAAAAATGGAGGTAGGTACCTACCCGTCAAATAAATAATCAGAACATCTGAAATGTATCTATGGAAACAGTTATTGCCAAGTTTATTTAAGTCTGAAATTATTTATTACCATTCAAGTGGCATTTTAGTCACTTCCATTTCATTTCACACTACTTACCTATTTTATCCATAACTTATATTCTGAAGGTGTAATTACAGTGTTTTTAGTGTCTTATGGGCCTTATAAGTCACTAGTGTCTGATAGGCCTTATAAGATACTAATGTCTTATACACGAGTCTTATAGCAAGTTTATAGCAGTTTCTACACAAGCAGTTGTAATCCATCATCTTCGACGGAGAGCCAATATAATATGAGTTGTGGATAAAACGTTAGTATCACCTTCGTGTCTTATTGACTTCAAGGCACTCAAGAAAAGTAGACGCTTGATCTGTAAACTTTTCTTTCGTGTTTTAAATACCTAATAAGACACTTATATGTAACACTATCATGTAACAAGTTCGCAAAATAAAGTTTAGCGTTAGACATTTGTTACAAATAATATTGACAGGCGTCAGATGGTGATTTAGGAGTAGCCCGCCAAACAAAAACCCTCAATTTCTTGGTTCAAATTATTATTATCTGAGAATAGATTTCAATTAATACTATCTCCAAGAACTATTTGAGCTAGGTGACCTTGGATCTCACACAATATTAGGCGCATGTAGGTATCGACAAAGTTTCAATAAAATTGAACCAGTGGCATAGAAACTAGGGGATGACGATAATGTCTTAAAAATATCACGGAGATGGCATGCGATGGTTTGGTTTTTGGCCGTTTATTCCTGAACAGTGAGCACACTAAAAAGTTTAATCTAACGAAATGTTCAAACTGAAACGTTCTTTCGAATGACCTCAATATTTTTTCCAAAAATAATTAAGCAAACAAAGAATCAGTGCATTTTCAAGAGAAAAAGACAACTCCTTCATAGTTTCTACGCCCCTGGATCAAATTTATTGAAACTCCAGTCGATACATACGCATCCTGCATAAAGAACAAAGTGAATCGAATTACACTTTAGCCTTCAAGTTATTGCGTGAAACCTTGGGTGAAAATGGATTTAATGGTCATGGCTACCCACGAATAATAATGACTGATGATTCCTTAGCAGAAAGAAATGCATTGTGAAATGTTTTCCCAGACTCAAGTTTATTGCTCTTAATTTTTCACTTGCTGCAAGTGTTTTGGAGGTGGTTATGGAGCAGTCAAAATGCAGTATCCAAAGATCATCGACAGTCTACAATAAAAATTGCAAGCAGTTGTTTACTCTACTTCTGAAGATGAGGCCCAAGAGAAATATTCGGTGTTCGTAAAGACGTTATGGAATAGAAAAGTGGAGTGGGCTTTATGTTTCCGCATCAAATTAATAACACGTGGACACAACACAAATAATATGGTTGAACCGTCAATTCGTATATTCAAAGATATAATTCTGCAAAGGTACAAGACGTTCAATCCCTGTGCGCTACTGGATTTCATTACTAAGGTGCTTCCAATCCTGAACTACCCCTTGACGACAAAAAAGATTTAGCGAAGATAGCATTGGATGAGGATATCGCAACAAACTTTTTTGAGGCGATGGATGTCTGTACCGAGGTCTCTGTCGCAAACACATGAAATGTTGATCCTCAAAATAGGACGATTGTCGCAAATGAAGACTCGCATGCTGACAACGCGACATTCGGAAACGACTGGCAAAAGACAATATTTGCAGCGGCGGAGAGTTAGACGAGTTTAAGATGCATTGGTCCGGATAACTGGAATCATCGAAAGTAGGAGTTCGGAAATGTCCAATGCTTTGGTCAAAATCAATGATATTTTTAAGAACGTCACTACGCCATCCGATTTAATATCAACACTGCATAATTTTGTGGCCAGAAGGGGTGGCAAAAGGATTAAGGTCCAGCCAACTGCTATTGCAAGGCGAAGAAGACCACTGGAGAGCACTGCTAGGGTTGTAATGTAGCATGCTGTGAAAATGCTTAATTATTTTCAATTAATATCCTGATATCTAAAGGGTATTATGGGATAACAAGTGTAAGTGAATAGTTGGTGGCAGTAAATATTAGCAACCAGAGGGTTGTTTACTGCAATTAAATTTTTTTCTATATTTTGAGTAATCTCAGTCTAATTAGTCACGTTAAAGGTCTAATATCCCTTTAATTGTGAGAATAATATTGAAGTTTGGTACGTGTTTGCAAAAATAGCCTTCTGCACGATCAAAGTCTGACCAAGGAGTCACAATTATTATTTGCATAGCAATTTGGAGATTAATAGAAACCATTTCAAGTGGTTATTGGTGTTTAAGTCATCAGTTAGTGCGAGTGTTTGTGTTTGTGGCATGCTGCACTACCCTTTAACAAAATATTAAACGGTCACGACAGCTACAACGAGTTTTAATGGGTCTTAGACATCTTAAAGGAGGTGCTTGACGACTGCGATCAGTTTGGAGCTGATATAGAAACACACTTCAGGTACGAGTTCATCTTTGAGAAGGTTAGTGTATTTTAATAACAGTTTGGTACGGCAAAATTAGAATAAAACATTGTATTTTAGATTTAGAGAATATTGAGTTTTCCAAATTTGAATTGATTTGAGTACTCGACGTTTTCGGCCTTTATATTTAGAAATTATATTATTTTGGTCTAGTTATCTTTAAGAAAGTTTAACCTTATTTTGGAACAAGTAATTTAATTAAATATTTGGACAACCTTTAGTTTGATTATTAAATGTAATGTCAAGCCAAACATATTAATACACTATAACCAAAGATGCTCTTTGCTATAACTGAATTATAAGGTTCAATTTCAAGTACTAGATAGTGTGATTTAAAAAGCAAGTCAAATTGATAATAATTTGATAATTCAAAATACAATTCTAAAGATATAATTTATATTAACAATAACTCATTCAGGTGAGAAGGAAATATAGTTCTTAATTGCTAACTAAGCCGGCTAACCGAGGTACATTTAAAAAGATTTGAATGACATAATTTCAATGTCATATATTTATTGATGAGATATGTCAAGTTAGAATTCATTTCAAAGTAACAAGGTGAGTGCGAAATATATTATTATTGATACTACTTCTGTTCATTAAGCAAATAGGGTAGATATCTTAATTTAATTATTATACATAAAAAACCCGAAGAGGGGTGGTGTAATAGGGTTCAAGCAGGACGGCCACCAAAAGGCGAAAAGCGCAAGCATTCTCTGAAGACAAGTGAACAATAACACTGCTCACGCAAAAATGCATTAACTAATTTCTAATAATAATAATAATAATAATAATGCATTTATTTCCACACGTAGCAACAGTACAGAAAACCAAATTAAAAAAAAAACAAGTTAATTGGGGAAACCATTGGGTAGCAGTTCAGCAGCAGTGAACACTGCGTTTGGTCTTCCACTGTACCCAGCAAATAAAAATGAGGTTTATTAAATATAGAATAAATGCCTAATAACTAATAATATTAATACATTACAAAATAACTAACACCAATAATTCTGTGACAAATCAACACATAAAATCGATACACAAGTGATGCCTAACTATTCTGACGGTTCAGCAAGTGCAGACGCAATTTGGCCTTGAATGAAACCAATGGATAATTTTTAATATTTTGGGGGATGCTATTGTATACCTTCGCAATTTGATAAGAGAAACCCCTTTCAAACAGGGCAGTGCGATGTAGTGGTGGAGTAATAGTAAATTTATGTCGTAAATTTAAATTATGAACATCTGTCCTATAGGAAATTTTGTTATACAAATAAGCAGGACATTTATCTGTAATTACTTTATGGTAAAGACAAGCAGCTTGCAAAGATCGTCTATTGTGCATATTCAGCCAATTCGATTCTTTAAGTTTATGAGATATGCGATCGTACTTTTTAACACCATGAATCAGTCGCAGACATGAGTTTTGTACTCTTTGAATTCTGCTAGCCGCATCAACCGTGATGCTGGGGCCGTAAACCTGAGAGCAATAAGAAAAGTGCGATAGCACTAATGCTTCACAAAGCATGGACTTAATTTTAGGCGACAAATAAGATCTGTGTGGATAAATAAGTTTCATATTAATGTAAGCTTGTTTAATATGATTAGAGATTTGTTTATTGTACCTAAAACCATTATCCATGATTAATCCCAGATTTCTAGCCTCAGCAGCAACGGGTATCGTAGTATCATTAATTTTTAAAATTATTCTGTCTCCCAGTTTTGATAAGATATTTTTGTTGCCAAATAATAAGACTACAGACTTGGATGGGTTAATTCTTAAAGAATGTTGTTGCGAAATAGTAGCAATGGTCTTTAGATCCTTGTTTATGTCCACCAACGCTTGCTGATACTGTTCACCTTCAAAGCTATGATACAGCTGTGTGTCGTCCGCATACATATGCATATTGCAAGTAGTTATACTATTGCAAAAGGCAGATGTATAAATGGTAAACAGCAGTGGTCCTAATATGGATCCCTGTGGCACACCCCTACTAATATTTCTATAGTCAGAGGATCCAGAACTCATCCTTACACATTGTAGCCGGTCTTTTAAGTAATTTTCAATCAAGATGACGCTAGGTGGAGAAAGGCCGATAGAATCCAGAATAGATAAGAGAATGTCATGGTCGATAGTGTCAAATGCTTTACTAAAGTCCAATAGGACCAAGACTGACATCTTATTGTTATCTATGGCAGTGAGCAAATCATCAGTAACTTTTGATAGAGCAGTCGAACAGCTGTAGCCAGCTCTGAATCCGGACTGACATTCAGGAATAATACTGAACTTTTGTAGATGAGATCGCAGCTGCAGATTAATAATCTTTTCAAAAATTTTCGATAACACAGGTAAAATACTAATTGGCCGTAAGTCTTTATATTCTGCGGGATTAGAAATTTTGGGAATAGGTATTATAGTGGCCTTTTTCCAACTAGCAGGAAAATAATTATTTTCAAAACAGCTGTTTATAATATGTGTCAGATAAGGTAGGATAAAAGGGCAACAGTATTTTATCATGTCAATATTTAGACCATCAAAACCAGTAGCATTGCTTTTGATTTCATTAATAGTCTTAGCAACTGTTTGAATGTCAACTAAAGTAAAATTGAAGGAAACTGTGTTACTATTAGCTTTATTGGTTTTGTAACTACTAATGATTTTGGAAGTGTCATTATTGACATCAGGAATACAGTTTATAAAAAAGTTGTTGATGTCATTTGGATTCTGGAGTAGAGATGGGAAAAGTAGTTCGTTGCGATGAACTAGTTCTCGCGAACTAGTTCGTCAGAAAGAATCATTCAATATACTAGTTCGTTCGCGAACTATAATGCACGCGCAAGCATTTAGGTAATCTGTATAAACATAAAGGTTGAACGATCATGTTGAACGAAGAACGAATATGCAGAAATGCAGATTTGTAAGTCGATCTAGATCGCTTGCAAGTAAACCGTCGTCATTAGCCGATTATCGCGACCGGCGACCGACAAAATTTTATTCGTTGGTTTCATATTCAAAAAGTGCTGAGAATGATTCATATTACAGTAGTTTGCGAACTAGGGACGGATCGATTACCGAATTCATATTAAAGATTGCTAAAAGTTCGATAGTTCATTTTGAACTAGTTCATTTCAAAGTCGTGAACTAGTTCATTTAGTTCACCTAAAAGAATCGTTCATTTTATCAGTTCGTTCGCGAACTACCCATCTCTATTCTGGAGGTTAGTTGGTAAATCATTATGTTTTGAACGCTTCAGATCTAGTCTTTTTAGTTCACGCCAGATTTCCCTAGATTGAGAATTCTGTAGTTTAAAATGGTACCTTATTATTATTATGTGTTATTTCTGTCTCGCTTTTTTGCCAACAGAACTTTTTTCAAATACATTATTAAATAGTAGTTGTTACTTTATTATTATTAATGGTAACTACGTAAGTATTTCATTTAAAGGGCGATTAAAAAATCTCTAATAATTTCGATAAAAGGCTGTTTTTTTATATGACCTGAGCGAAACTTTGGAATTTTATGAAACCATCCACAGAAACGCTGGAAGACTATTATGGTTGGTGGAGTCTGAAAGTCCTCCGTGATTTCTTTAAATAGCATCCCAATTGATGGCTACATAAAATTCCAAAGTTTCGCTCAAATCAGAAAAAAACATCCTTTAATTATTATTACGAGAGCGGCGAGTAAAGTGCAGTTCCGTATGTGGGTATTGTTTCTGTATAGCAGTAAGGTTTGGCGATAAACTACACGCGCGAAGCTCGTCCGATCCTTTTACTGCGATACAGTCCAACTGTCCAACCTAATTTCTGTATCGTAGTAAACTTAGACGTATGGAATTTCGCGCATTTGTAAAACAATGTCTACTGCGGTACAGAACGGGGTGCTACTGCACCGTGGTGAACATTGTATTTACGCTTCCGGGTGCTGGTGAAATCCCACTTTTTACACCAATGTAGCTACGCCTGTGGTTTGCTAGTCATTATTTTCTGTTTTCTAAACATTTGTATGCGCTTATAACAAAGAATCTGTAAATATTTAAATGTGCTGAGATGTTACTCTTAGAAGACCGTGCCAGCTTTATATTAGAGCGACGAAGGGTTTATTTTTGACAATAACCCATAAATTATATAATTCTATAAACAAAATTTAGTAGTTCCACATCATAGAAGGTAAATCCCCATTACATATAAATTCCAAGGATTTATACTTATCGCTTATGAATAGTAATCGTCTCCCATTAAATTACTGGTTGAAATTGTTGCTGGACAACTTTAACGCTGACCCTGATGGCACTATGGTATATTTAAACACAGGTCCTCACAGTTTTTTGGCATTGTACAATATGAAGCTCCTTGTGCTTCTCAGCATTTGCTGCGTCACTTATTTGAAGGTTAGTCGTGTTTATGTTTGTGATTGGTAGTAAACTCCGTATTGATGCTAGTTTTTTTATATAATTTTTAGTACCTGCTTTATTAATTGTGCATGACAGAATTGTGTAGTTTGAATTTCTTTCACAGGTACAAGCGCTGCCAGTACAAACAGAGGACGAACGGTTTACGTTCTTAATAGAAAATCAACTACTAAAAGTCAGGTGTGCTAAAGACTTAGGACCAAAGGCGCTCAATATTCCGCAATTTGGAAATTCTCAGCAGTACCCAGAAGACGACGAAGGACTAAGGGAGCTGTTAAGCTGCATGTGGAAAAATAAAGGAATTTTAAGCGAAAGTGGAGAAGTTGATGGCAAGAAACTGGAAGACGAGCTTGTGGGTTCAATTTCTACGTTCAGCAAACCTTCGTCAAAAGCTTTATTAAGAGCACACGAAATAGTGCAAGAATGTAAAGACATTAAAGACGACAATTATCATCTGAAAGCCGTGAAAATTCAAAATTGCATTATATCAAAAAATGGATATCATCTACATGTGCAGTTTAGGGACTGAGTAACATTTAGCAATGGAAGTGTAAACTTATCTTGTAATGAATAATTATATTCAATCTTTAGGTGGATTGTTATCATTGTGTTGCAGTATGTAGCAAACTGAACGTGTACGTCAAGTGTAAATAAATAACACCTTTTTTCACACACACACTGAATATTAATAATAGAAGTATAACAATATTACAGATAATGCACTGATTTTTTTATATGTATACTTATCGCTCGTAATTATTGATATTTACGGGTTAATAACTTTTCCAGTTTTGCAGGTTGTGCAGTAAAATGTATATTTTTTAAATACATTAGGTTAGACATGCATTCCAAGGTGATTGAGCTAGCAGGACTAAGGGTGGACAAAAAGTATCCACATATTTTTTTGGCATTATTTTCTTCAATCTGTTCTATAAATTCCAAAAAACTAAAAAGTTGCCACGTAAACCCTTAAGTCTAACTTAGGACTTCGAAAACTCCATGCAATGCGGTATTCGGAGAAGTATAACGTCGTAATCAATTGGTTGCTGCTAACTGAATTATAGCAGGTTCAGTTACTTGCGTATTTGTTTCATCGCCTAAAAAAGTGTGTATAAAGTCTAAACCATTCTCCTATTACATTGCTATGGAAAACCCGTGTTGTACAGAAAACTGATACCAGAGACAGTGATATCAACTCCTAAACTAGCAACGACCGGTGCCACTTGCTGCAAACTGCTAGGTCATTAAGAAACAGGACAAGAACAAGATAGCAAACCTACAATCAGTTGTTCTAAATGCAGATGGTGTGTCTGTGGAAAGCTTAACAAAGGTGAAAAGAGTTTGACCTAAAGTATGTTTTATTTCACCTACTTCCAACAAATATTTGGTGTGCTATACCGGCAACCAGCAGACAGAGGGAATTGCGAAAACAATTTTTGATCATGTAGGGACCTTGAAACGTGAAGATCTGAAGAAATCTCAGAACGTGATTTTATCATGATACAAAGCTTCCTTCGTCTTTCAAAGATCTAATGTTTGCTTAATTTGCGAAGTGAACTGAAAACTAAGACTCAGATTAAAAGTTTGTCATCTGCACCTTGACCTTATTAGGTCCTTTATATTATTTTTCTATATTTATTCCGTTAGTATGCGAGTATAGAGTTTCTTTTAGTTGTAAAACTATTCAAGGTATCTTTTTCACAAAGAAACCTGGCTTTTTTAGATTTAATATTGAGTGGATCATAAACAAGTCATGTATTTGTAGTGAGCTTCAGGGATTAAACAGATACACGTAGATTTGGAAATAATAAATACACCTAATTTAAAATATTTCTTGTGTTATTGGGATTTACTGTCGGTGTCGAATTTATAAATAAGATTGCAAGTAATAATCTACTTTTTTGCACTTCCGGGACTAAAGTATCAACTTTAGTAAACAGGGACTAAAGTAGCACATTTAATCCCTAGGGACTAAAGTAAAAATGATACCGTAACTATGGTAAATTTATGTACACACGAGGTTAGTAGGTTAGGTTTTGTTTGTCATTTGACACACACTGAAGCAAAACTTAACCTACAAATCTCGAATTTGACATATACTGACAATACACTTCAGTACTGCCAACTGATTCAGGCTATCCAGGACCTGCTGCAATTCAGTTTTTAATAAATTGTAATTGTCAGTTTCCAAATTGACAGATTCCAAATTTTGGAAATGTTTGATGATAATGTTCCCAAAAGTGCAAAAAATAGCGTATATACCTCGGGACTAAAGTGCCTAAATCCCTTGACTCCACTCGCGGGATTAAATGGTGCACTTTAGTCCCTGATGGTATAATATACTATTTTCCACGACCGGGAGTAGAAGTCGGTTTCTATAGCAGCAAAATTGTAACAGAAGTAAAACATTTGCTCCCTAGAGACTAAATAAGACAAAAATTTCCCTAGGAAGTTTTCATTATGACTGACACAACAATTACGTCAAATTCGAGGTGATCAGGTTATGTTTTGCGTCAGTTGTGACATAAACTGACGCAAAACCTAACTTGCTAACCTCGAATTTGGCCTAATTGTGAGCTCTTGCATAATGACTTACAGTGCCACCAACTTTAAAATTTACCATAGGTTACTAATTTTAAAATAATTGTAACTAAAATGTTAATAAATGACGTTTTAAAAAACGGGTTTTTCGTTTTAAATCTTCCTGCAACGTGAAAAAAATAGTATATGCAAATCGGAGAGAATGCTATTTTGCTTCAGTGCAATTTCTCTCCCTCATTGCATAATCTACTATTACATAGTTTACAGTACGTTTTCTAAATAGATGTATAATGATTCAACTAAAAATTTTTCTGCGGTCGATATTCGATTGGGGGAGCAAATTTTTATGTGCACCAAAGTCCAGCTTCAGCCAAGTACTTTCTTGGTAACATGAGATGGATACTATTTGGAATGCCGTAGGAGACTGTGATCACAAAAGAGTTCGCTTATTACTGCAAAAATGAAGAGAAGACAGTTTTCTAAAAGGCTGAAATGTTAAATGCGATTCTCATGAATATGAAAGTACACACTAACGTGCAATCAAAATTTTAGGTATAATTACTTGCCTCCTATAAAAAATGAAGAGAGCATTGTAATGGTGAAAAAATTACTCTTCGAGATTTCTTCCCATCTTCACGGTTTAGGGTCTATAGATGACAAAAACATTTTTCTCAATTTCATTTGTCCGTCTGTTTGCCTGTTGGCGATGTAGCTCAAAAATTATTTGTTGGAAGAAGACGATATTACATGCGAATTAAATGTCCACCTGGCTCGAAGCCGAATGACCTTCGGTCAAATATACACTGACTGAGCACCTTTAAAAAGTAAAATGTCTTCTATTTTTGCTTCAACTGGGGAATGGATAAAAGTAATCGTTTGCACATAATTCAGGTTTTACTCTTGGCCAAAATGAAACCTAACAAGATACAGAGTGAACACTGCAAATGTTATTCTTCGCGCTTTTGGCGAAGTAGGTGAATGTAATTTTGGTGAATGACAAAAATCTTTAATACTTTTTACTTCCTTCGTCTGAAAGACACGAAAAAATCACCTTCCGGGATTTCTTTAGAAAAACAGGTTTTCTCAATTCCTGAGTCTGTCTGTCTGTCTGTCTACTGTCTGTCTTTCTGTCTGTCTGTCTGTCTTTCTGTCTGTCTGCCTGTTGGCGGTATAACTCAAAAACTATTTGTGGGAGGAAGATGATAATTTGTACACGTAATATATTGCAATAATCTTTGCTGAAAGCTGATGGTATGTACTTTTTATACTAATTAAATAAACTATCCCCACACTGCAAAATTTATTTCGTTTTTGGTTTGAAATCTATCTTACTCAAATTCTGACTGATATAATCAAATTCTGCTGGGTTCGACTTTTATGAAAGTTTAAACAGTGATTTGGCCTTCATTTATAATTTATACATCTGTTATTATAAATTTGCTAGCTCTAATTAGTGCATGATACTCGTCTCTAACAGGGTTGGGTTCTTGATTTGTTAATAACTTTGAAATTTAAAATGTTACTAGCACGCTACTGTGTGCACCTTATACTGAAACTGAAAGCGCAAACGCTAGTTGGCATTCACCTTGACTGACATAAACAAATCAAAATGTGATGAAGTTCGTGCGTTTTAATTACTTGAAACTAGGGACGTTCCGAATATACAAAAATTCGTATTCGCGAATACGAGTAGCGAATACAAATACTGTTATGAATATTCGCGAATACGAATTCGAATACGAATACATGACCTTGAGTGAATAATATCAATTTCAACATCGTTTTTGTACGCGCTGCAAATTTTAGAAATAGTATGGAAAATAGTTTTGTTTTTTATTTAATGTTATAGAATGGTTAATATTAAAAAATATGTTTCATTTAATGTATGAATACCTGTTTTAGATTTTTATTAAAATTCCTATCTATATTTCTATAATTGTAATGTCCAATACTCGTATAATATTCGTGTTAATTTTGGCGAATACGATTACGAATACAAATATTGAAAATATAGCGATTACTCTCGAATACGAATACGAGTATTCGGAACATCCCTACTTGAAACCAAGGGTTAAATGAGCAAATTACTCGGTAAGTATTCAAATTTAAAGCGCTTTTGAATAGCATCTGTTAGTTCTTTTGTTTTTCAGGCTAATACGTCCATTGGCTTGCCAAAAAATAACGCCTCTGCGAGATTGTTTATTTTAACCTCCCACTCACAATTTTAATTACAAATCCTGGGATAATTGCTATTTATGGATACGAAAATCAACCGGGATCAGGTTCCTTAAATATGACTTCAGGTACGATGATATTTTCAAGCAGTTTGGGCGGATAAAATTTAACACTACTAACCTCACTTTTGGTTTCAGTGGCTGAGCTTCGTTGGGGCCCCTCTGCGTTCCTAGTTTGCTGCAGGGCTCTCTGGATGCTGCAACGCTGGCTGACGGCTCGTGCTTCCTGTTGGTAACCCCGTAGAAATGCTGGCACGCCTGTAACCCCTCGTACGATGCTTGTCGAGATGATAGGAACGGCCACCGTTGGGATCGTCGAAGGCAGCCGGAGGAAATTTCACTTTTTGAAGTAGAAAACCTTGCCTTTATTCGTGCTGGTATACAAACACGTGCTGAACACAATGGTGCTATTTATTTTAACGTAAATTTATGCTAAGTATCAAAATTCGTTATTTAAAAACTGGAGTAAAACTTGTCTGTCATGTTATAATTTATTTCAAAAACCAATTGATTCAGGTTCGTTAACAACAAAACACAATCTAAATTATTTAAAAGGGATATGAACCAAGTCCAAGAACATTATTTATAAATCTAATTCTAACAAATATGCTGAATATTTACAGTGTTTTACATCTAGAATAATTGTCCAATGAATTGTCAATTTTTCCTTATACCATAGCGCCACTTAGTTTGTTGTAAAATCACTTCATTGTTTAAACTGCCACTACATTGATTAATTATCTGTTCACCAATTGTTTTACATCCGCCTTGCTTGAATTTCCTACCTTTTTAAAACCTGTTTGCTTTTCCTCAAATCTTCCATCTTGATGCTGCATGTAAATTGCCTGGCTTTGTGCTCTCTTGCACATTTTGTTCCTTAAACTTTCTCTTACCTCTGATATTTTAAAATGCTCATCCATCAGACCCATTTATAATTTACTTTGATTTTTTTCGCATTATTTGATTTTGCATATTTTGAATTATTTATTGCCAGTTTTGTTTAAAATTTACAATACTGCCTCCAAACCTATGAAATTCGAGTTTCATTTCATTCTAGCTTATTCAAATAATTTGAATGTTAATGGTTAATTTTTCCCATGTAATTTCAAGTGAGAAATTTATGTGAATTTACACAGTTGTGTGAATCAAATCAACTCTGTGCTTTTGTGATTTTATTTTCGATTTTTCTGCACTGCGTCCAGAGTTGTTTTAGAGTGCCAAAAACCATCTCAATATACAGGGTGTCCCAGACTTCACTCCCCAGGCCTATAACTTCGTTATTTTTAAAAATAGCTATATTAAACTATATATATTCTTAAATGGGAGCAAATTGTCTATAAGACAGCCAAAGAAATTTTACGAAATCTGCACTTGTGTAACGGTAGCGATATTCAACTTTTTTTCTCAAATGAGACGCTATACTTTTTCTCAATTTTTCTAATAATACTTTTTATTCTCTTTACAACCATGTAAACATATATGGGTGTTATATGAGAAAATTTTTGAGAAAAATATAATTCAAGGTTTAAGCATGGTTTGCCATGGAAATCACTGATTTTTGTAAATTATATCTAGTCGGCAATGAAAACAATAGCGTAGTTTAGACAAATATTAGTTTATGCATTTGTTTATTAACGCAAATCTGTCAATTTATGTTGTCAAGTTAATTTAAGCAATTATCATTCTGTTTGTTTTGATAATTATGAATTATTCTAATTCCGAAAAATGTGACATGATACTAATGTACGGTTTGTGTGGGCGTAATTCAAGAGAGGCAGCTAGAAGATACAGAGAGCAATATCCAGATAGAAGGCATCCTGATCATAAGACGTTTAGAGGTTTGGAACATAATCTCCGAGAACATGGATCGTTTTCAGTAAACAGAAGAATACCGCTTAATGCGAACAGACGTGTTGCTGATGAAGAACATACAGTAGCTGTTCTTGGGTATATGGAAGTCAGTACAGCGCAAGTAGTGTACCTACACGGGTTCTGCCTCACTTTGCATGTCACCCGAACGAACGGCGAGGTTGCGGGTCTAGCCGGGGTCAAGGTCATTGGCCTAGCTGGGACCAAGGTCATTGGCCTCACCTAGGTCACGTGCCACTTCCAGGAATTTTTGGGCTAAATGTCAAATTTTGAAATTTTTACAAGATTTCTGCGCTTAGCCAGGCTCGACAGGATGTGACTCATCGTCTGACAGACATGTCCATTCTTGCAGGATGTTGTTATCAGTAAATAGAACAATGATATCCATTGTTTGAGAAATCTGCACGACATTGGACAATGAAGCCATTGTTGTCTGGAGATTAAAATGTGCAAAGCTGGTAAATAGAACAATGACATCCATTGTTTTAAAATCAGCACGACATTGGACAATAAAGCCATTGTTGTCTGGAGATTAAAATGTGCAAAGCTGGTAAAAATTCAACAATGAAAGCCATTGTTTGAGAAATCTGCACGATAATTGAACAATGAGGTCTTTGTTGTCTGGGGGAATTTTTGCTGATCGCCATTATCAGATAAACAGGATGTTATTGTTTGAAGATTGAGACTTGTCCAGACATGTTTGAGAAATGTGCAAAGCTGTTAAAAATAGAACAATGACATCCATTGTTTTAAAATCAGCACGACATTGGACAATAAAGCCATTGTTGTCTGGAGATTAAAATGTGCAAAGCTGGTAAAAATTCAACAATGAAAGCCATTGTTTGAGAAATCTGCACGATAATTGAACAATGAGGTCTTTGTTGTCTGGGGGAATTTTTGCTGACCGCCATTATCAGATAAACAGGATGTTATTGTCTGAAGATTGAGACTTGTCCAGACATGTTTGAGAAATGTGCAAAGCTGTTAAAAATAGAACAATGACATCCATTGTTTGAGAAAAATCTACACAACCGCTAAATTGAATGGAGCCTTTGTTTGAAATTTTTTGCTGACGCTGGCCTCCATTATCAGCTGCGACGATGAATAAATAGACCGGCTCGGCTGTTGCAAGAGTTAGTATTACAACCGCACGCGCGCGAACATGTCTGCGACAGACAGCGTTACCGAATTAAGTGCGAATTCAATAAAAACAATCAAAGACGCGATAGCGATTGTAAAATATAGTGATGAGGCTGACAAATGGATTAAACATGTAAATAAAACCATTTTAATTGTTAGTCGATTTATCCGTAAGCATAGTTTTAAAAATGAAAATCCATTCAGGCTAGAGGCAAATTTAAGTTTATTAAAGGGGCAACGACAATTATTGCGAAATTTAAAAGCAAAATTAGTAAACAAGGGAGCGGGTGTAGGGAGTGGTCAGCAGCAGCAGCAAAAGAACAAGTTGGTATGGGAAGATGTAGAATCTTGTTTTAACAGTAGAATAAGAACAGGTATGATTGTAAATTTAGGTTATAAGGAACCACAAGAATTTCTTGCAAAAGCATACAGAAGTTTCTCAATAAAAGTAAAACAAATTATAAATGATAAGTTAATGCTTAAAGCTAATGTAATATTTAGTGCATATTTTATAAAACCTAGTAGTGGCGAGATAGATTTAAAAACGTTTGCTACTAAAAATGAAAAGTTGATTCTGGCACAAATTTAAAACAGTGGTATGAGACTAATGTTGAGAATACGCTGTTGACGAAATTAGAAGATTTTCAAGAACGTGATTCAGGTTGGAGTTTGCTCGAGATATTACATTTAAAAGTAAATTTAAATCATTACACACCATTAACAGTAGGTAAATATATTGAGTTACCTCAAGATATTTGTTTTTTGTATGATTAACTTGATAAGAGGCTTCCACGAATGGGGCCCCCAATTAATCCACTCCGAATTCCGGTTCAATGTAATTGCCGGGAACTGCCACTTAATAACCCTTGACTTGGGTTCAGTTAGTTGTTGGAGTGAAACAAGACTTAACAAACACGAGTATATTGAGTAACAACGATTACAAACGTCACTGATGGACCGATGGTTTTTTACAAAAGCTTCAACTGTTGTGACACGCTTGGATTGGCCACGCGAAAATAGCGAATTGCGCTTAACCGTAACACAAAACAACCTGGAAACGACTTCTCCAGGGAGTTAGAACGACCGCAACCCAGCAGAAAGCATAGCTGAACTTGCTTCCTCGAGGTTCTGAATCTAACTAACTCTGAATTTACAACGAGCCAAACTCGCAAATTCATCAAGGAGGAGCAAGCTCAAACACTATTGGCTGAGGCGATCCTGCGTAGCCAATCGGAGCGTCGCACGTAGGAATAAGTACTTATTCTAAGAATCTTAATGCTAAGCTCTCTCAATGAGGCAATTGAACGAAATCCATAAACCCATGATTCCCAAATATGCTAAGTCGGCTTAAGTTCTAGTAGAAAATGTATCCATCCGCTTAAAAGCCATTAAGGGAAGCTTACAAATTCCTTTCCAACATTAACAGAGGCAAACAAATACGGCAAGATGCAAATTTGGCTTTACCACGACCTTTGAATGAGATAGAACAGTTATGACTTGAATTACATGATTAATTATAATCAAAAAGGTTTTGATGCACGCATCTGTGTGAATCAAACATGCCGCCCCCGAAGTGCCGACTATGGCACGACGTGATTAAATCCCAAAATTAAACTGAAATCTGACACTACCAAATAATCAAATGCATAACAAGAACTAATGACAGATGATAATCCAAGAGCCTTACAGATAACTTACAACTAGCATGAATACAAGCAAAGAAACAACTAAACCTAGCAAACTGTTCAATTAGCGAAAACTACCAACTAAGAGCAAAGTCAATGTTTATTGCCCTTGATCGCAATGATCGTCTTTGGGTAGGATGTACACTTTACGCACTGAGCGTTTCAGGAGATTCCCTCGGGAATCGCGCACCTGCACCACACGCACAACACCATCCGCTCCTGGATATGTGGCCGAGATGATTGCCAGTGGCCAACGGTAGCTTGGAGATGCCTCGTCGTGGACGAGTACCACGTCGCCCACCTGGGGGGCTAGAGAAGTGCTGGAGGACTTCCACTTAGGCCGGCGCTGCAGGAGGTGGAGGTAGTCCCGGGGCCAACGATCCCAAAACTGCTGAGACAGCCGCTGGACCAGCCCATAGCGGCTGAGACGATTTTCCGGTATGCCCTGGAGTTGGGCTTCCGGAAACGAAGTCAGCTTCCGACCGATCAAGAAGTGGGCAGGAGTAAGGACTTCGGGGAATGAGGCGTCGGTAGGGAGAACACAGAGTGGGCGGGAATTTAGTATCGCCTCCACTTGAGTCAGCATGGTGTAATACTCAACGAAAGTTAACTTTGCATTGCAAGATATTCGACTAAAATAATATTTCAATGACTTTACCCCCGCTTCCCAGATGCCGCCAAAGTGCGGAGAGCGTGCCGGAATAAAATTCCACTTAATGTTATGTTTCGACAATTTTTCCCTTATGCATTGCTCACTAGAGCCTGACAGGATATTTTTTAATTCCGATAGCTGATTTCTGGCGCCGGTGAAACTGGAATAGTGCCAGAAAATTTCAAATTCTGGGACGCGATGGTGAAGAGTGGCCACTATTGGGCACGACTCTTGGCTGATAGCTCACCCGAATCAATTTTAACGGGCTGGGGTTTTAAGTCCGCCTGTGACAAAAATTCTGGCCCGTGCCACCACAAGCGTGAGTTGAGTAACTCCTGGGGTAACATTCCCCTGCTAATTATATCGGACGGGTTGCAATTTGTACGCACGTGAAACCATTCTTCCCTATTGCTTAGTTCGTGAATCTCGGACACCCGGTTCGCGACGAACGTCTTCCAATTACTCGCATCCTTATTTATCCAGTGCAGAGTTATGGTGGAGTCCGACCAATAGTACACGCGGCCAAATTTAAATGCGGAGGAATCGAGTATAGTTTTAATCAAACGAGCCAATAGTAAGGCTGCGCAAAGCTCCAGACGAGGCAAGGATATTGTTTTTAATGGAGCGACCCTTGACTTAGCACAAAGCAAATTGGTGGTGACATTACCGCGCGCGTCAACGCAACGTATATACACGGCGCATTCATAGGCTACAGAACTCGCGTCCGCAAATCCGTGGAGATCTATCGAATTTATGTCATCGCAAATTACCCGTCTCGGAATTGCCAATGAGCCCAAAGCGTGTAATGAAGAATGGAGTTCGTCGTATCTGGAGCGCATCTCCATGGGCACCGTTTCGTCCCATGACAACTTCAACTGCCAAAGCCGTTGCACGAGAAGTTTCAAAGTTAGAACGCTTGGACCAAGTAGTCCCAAGGGATCGAATACTTGAGCCATACTAGAGAGTATAGCCCGCTTGGTAACTGATTTTCAACAGCTAGGGTTCACTCTGTAACTTAGCACGTCCCGCCGAGTATCCCAAAAAATGCCGAGAGTTTTCTCCGTGGCGTCTTCCGTCAAAGAAATGGGCTCTACGCCGCCGCGATCCACACCAATGGCGCTAGCTACTTCACTGTCGTTGGATGCCCACTTTCGCAATTCAAACCCGTACCCCGACAAAGCGCTACTAATTTCGAATTGCGTTTTATGGCTTCCGCCCTATTTTCAAAACCAGTCAGTAGGTCATCTACATAAAAATCCCGGCTAATTCTTAATGAGGCCTCTGGAAGCGATGCTTCGATTTCCTGGGCGATTTGTATCAAGCACCTAGTTGCTAGGTACGAGGCTGATTTAGTACAATAGGTGACCGTTAATAATTTGAAGCATTTTACCGCTGAGGTTTTGTCGTCACGCCATAAAATTAATTGGTATTGCGTCTGCGAGGGGTCCACGAGAATTTGCCTATACATTTTGGCGCAATCTGCTTTCAGCACGTACTTGAATTGCCTAAAGCGACAAAGAATTGCAAACAACGACTGCTGGACCACTGGGCCTTTATGTTGAAGGTCGTTAAGCGATGCTCCGGAGGAGGACGCACAACTGCCGTCAAAAACAACGCGATGTTTAGTCGTTGAACTGTCCTCCTTAATGACTGGCAAATGTGGCAAATAAAACCGAGGATGAGGAAGGCTCGCTTCGTCGTCCACCTTGCTCAAGTGACCAAGCGACTCGTATTCTTTGAGAAATGCGGAATACGCGGTTTTCAACTCGGGATTTTTTGACAATTTGTTTTCTAATGAATAGAAATGCTTTAACGCTATACCGCGCGAGTCTCCCAGCGATGGAGCATCTTTCCTGAAAGGCATGCTCACGATGAACCTACGCGGCTCCGACGACGCCCGTTTCGTAGTCGATTGAAAATGGTCTTCGCAAAATTTGTCATCAGCAGAGAGTCGGCCTGATGAACCGTACGCCCCCTCGATTTCCCAAAATCTCTGAATGCCGTGCTCGATGCCGGCTACACTTAAATGAACTCTATTTGAAAGCATGAGCGCTCGATTTTCGACATTCATGTTTCCGCCTAAAACCCAACCAAAAAGAGTTTTTGTTAAGAATGGCTTCTCTGGGCCCAATTTCACCTGTCCCTGACAGAGCACTTGCCAAAAGACATTCGCGCCTAATAAAAGATCAATCTTTCCCGGTGTATTACAATCTGAATCGGCTAGCACAATGTTTGGTGGGATCTTCAAATCCCTCAACGAGAAAGAAAGGGCCGGCAGAGGGTCCGTAATTTTGTCTAACACAATACAGCTCAAAATGTCCTCGTATTTCCCGTTGCGGGAGCGGATTCGAACGTTTGCTCTGAATTCAGCGTTCAGAGCCCTGGCACCAACACCCGACAGTGAGGTGACATTACCTCGTTTCTCAATTTTCAAATTTTGACACAAGTCGGCGCTAAGTTAAGTTGGGATCCGGGGTCCAAAAGAGCTTTTGCCCGGGAAAATGACCCGGAGGATCCTTCTACGAATACGCTAACCGTGGACAATAAAACTTGCGCTGGCGCCGCGATTGCAGGACGGCTACAGGCTGCTGAAACGGATGCGAGGGGTGCCTCGCTCGGGGCGACGGCCCCGACCTCCCGTATGTCACTGCTGGTTTCTGGCGGTCCAGGACGCGGCGACGGAGTATTTTCGTGCGCGTCGCGCTTTGGACGCAAACACAGTAAAGTATGGTGCTTTTTTCTGCATCTCCACGATGTGCATTTTACCACGAAATGTCCGGGCTTGAGACAATTGTTGCATAGTTTCAAACGACGCGCCTCTTCGATACGAGCGTTAACCGACAATTTTGAAAAAGATTCGCAAGCGCTAATCGAATGATTACTATTTTTGCAAAAATCACAAGAGTGATTACCTTGCTCTCTGGCTACATGAGCGCGTGCATGACTTTTTTGCTCGGATCCCTGATTTCCCAAACTCGAACCTATTTTCGCAACTTCCAGCGAGCCTAATAAGTGACTTTTGCTCTCTAAAAAATCTAACAACTCTCGCAAAGTAGGAAATTGTCCGCTATGTTTGTATAATTCCTAGTCAGTCTGCATTGCTAAGCTGAGCTTCGAAACTATGATATGTATTAGTATGGTGTCGACTGTGGGTTCCCCGTACGCCTTTAAAATTTCCAAAATTCTAACTACACTATCGAGCAGCCTTTGAACAGACGAATGTGAATCCTTTTTTACGCTCTCTAAACTGAATAACGCATTTATGTTTGATTTTACTATCAGTTTCTTATTTTCAAATCGCTTGACTAGGATATCCCAAGCAATGGTATAGTTATCGTTGGAAACTTTTAACGACGAGATTGAACTAGCAGCTTCTCCCTTAAGTGAAGAAATCAAATAGTAAAATTTCTGAACGTTGGTCAAATTAGCGTTGTTATGAATAAGCGACGTAAAGGAGTCATGAAATTGAACCCAATTCTCGAATTTCCCCGAAAAGGAAGGCAAATCTAAGGGTGGTAATCTTAATCCAGCGAGCTCTCCTGAAGGGCCACTTTGCAAAGAATTTTGACCTATATTAGGTTTTATACCCGGACTGATCTTATTTTTTGATAAGAATTCCTTTACTGCGCTACTAATCTCGCTAAAATGAGTCATAAAAGAGTCGAATTCTTTGAAAAGTTCATCAAAGTGTTCAGCGTCGGCCTCCATTAGGCCCTCCATTGACTTCTCATACTCATCCAACAAATTTTGGAAACAACTAAACTCTTCTGACAAGCTGCCGACCTCGTGAGCCTTCACGGGGCTGGACGAAGAAATTCTATGAAATAGAGTTTTGAAACGATCTACTTTGGCTTTTATGAATTTGCAATGAGTGGTTAAAGCGCGAGTTTCCGACATGACCGCTGATGTCGAACGAGTTTCCACCATGACTGACACAAGCAAAAAACAACACTAAACGAAGGTGTAATGGAAAAGGACTTACTTTTGATTTGAGAACGCAGTAACTTCTTGACGAACAGAAAACCAACCCGCTGCCGATCGCTGCCGCTTGACGTGGGAACTGGACTCGGTGTAGGCTCTCGATGGTTGAATTTCCTGGTGTTGGCGAAGCTTCTTGACGCTCTCCGACGAAATGATGTTGGAGCAATTGCATCCACCAGCTACTGGAAACTTGTACACTCGCGTTTTTTAGCTTCTTCCAAATCCGGCTCGAAGGACCAATGTTTTTTGTATGATTAACTTGATAAGAGGCTTCCACGAATGGGGCCCCCAATTAATCCACTGCGAATTCCGGTTCAATGGGATTGCCGGGAACTGCCACTTAATAACCCTTGACTTGGGTTCAGTTAGTTGTTGGAGTGAAACAAGACTTAACAAACACGAGTATATTGAGTAACAACGATTACAAACGTCACTGATGGACCGATGGTTTTTTACAAAAGCTTCAACTGTTGTGACACGCTTGGATTGGCCACGCGAAAATAGCGAATTGCGCGTAACCGTAACACAAAACAACCTGGAAACGTCTTCTCCAGGGAGTTAGAACGACCGCAACCCAGCAGAAAGCATAGCTGAACTTGCTTCCTCAAGGTTCTGAATCTAACTAACTCTGAATTTACAACGAGCCAAACTCGCAAATTCATCAAGGAGGGGCAAGCTCAAACACTATTGGCTGAGGCGATCCTGCGTAGCTAATCGGAGCGTCGCACGTAGGAATAAGTACTTATTCTAAGAATCTTAATGCTAAGCTCTCTCAATGAGGCAATTGAACGAAATCCATAAACCCATGATTCCCAAATATGCTAAGTCGGCTTAAGTTCTAGTAGAAAATGTATCCATCCGCTTAAAAGCCATTAAGGGAAGCTTACAAATTCCTTTCCAACATTAACAGAGGCAAACAAATACGGCAAGATGCAAATTTGGCTTTACCACGACCTTTGAATGAGATAGAACAGTTATGACTTGAATTACATGATTAATTATAATCAAAAAGGTTTTGATGCACGCATCTGTGTGAATCAAACAATATTAAAAATAAAAAGGCTGTAGTTAATGTAAAAAATGATGATGAATATTGTTTTTTGTGGTCGGTAGTGTCAGCACTATATCCAATATATAAGAATTCTGATAGAATATTTTCATATCCACATTTCAATGAAGTTTTAAAGTACTCGGGACTAGAATTTCCAATGAAATTAAAAGATATATCAAAATTTGAAACAATGAATGATTTACGTATAAATGTATATACGCTAGAAAGAAAAAACAAATTTGGTAAAAATTCAGTATTGCCCATCTATATTAGTAAAAATACTCAAATTAATAAAGATGCTATACATTTACTAATGATATCCAACAATGAGGGGCAGTTCCATTTCTGTTGGATAAGAAACTTATCGAGATTGGTTACAACTCAACTGCATAAGGCAAAATCTCAAACTTTATTATGTGATACGTGTTTAAATCATTTCGTAACTAAAGAATCATATTTAAGACATATTAGAAATTGTAATGGTGTAAATGAAACTAAAATTAAAATGCCCGAAGAAGGTACAACAATAGAATTTAAAGACTATAAATATCAGGAAAAAGTACCATTTTCAATCTACGCGGACATGGAGTGTGTTTTAGAGAAAGAACAGAATGTTGTTTCCGAAAATGTGGGGGTTTATCAAAAACATGTTCCATTTAGTATTGCGTATTATTTAAAATGTTCATATGACGATAGTTTATCTCGATTTAATATATATCGTGGTGCCGATTGTATGGAATGGTTTGTAAAAGAATTACAATCTATAGCATATCAAGTAAATAATATACTGACAAATATACAGCCTATGGATATTAGCCAGCAGGAAAACGAATCGTTTCAAAAATCGGTATGCTGTTACATTTGTAAACAACCTTTCACCGATAAAGACGTGCGTGTACGTGATCACAATCATCAGACAGGTGAGTATAGAGGTAGTGCTCATCAACACTGTAATCTTAACTATAAAGATGCACATTATATTCCTGTTCTCTTTCATAATCTCAGCGGTTATGACGCTCATTTTATTATAAAACCATTGGCAAAACTGATTATGGGAGATATTAATTTGTTGCCTATAAATAAGGAAAAATTTATATCATTTACAAAGCATGTAGATGGTACAAATATTGATTTTAGATTTTTAGACTCATTTCGATTTATGGCTAGCAGTTTAGAACAATTGTCATTAAATTTACCGAACAATTTAAAAACTATTACACGCAAATTTTGCAAGAGCGAAGAAGAATTTGAATTATTACTACGTAAGGGTATCTTTCCATACGACTACCTAGACAATTTTGAAAAGTTGAATGATAAAAGTCTTCCTGACAAAACACATTTTTTTAGTCAGCTGCATGGAACAGCCCTTTCAGATGAAAATTATGAACATGCACTGCGTGTTTGGAACACATTTAATATGCAAACTCTAGGTCAGTATGCTGATATGTACCTTACAGTTGATGTTCTACTCTTAGCTGATGTGTTTGAAAATTTTAGAGAAAATTGTATGAAAACGTATGGATTAGATGCTCTACCTTTTTACACAGCCCCAGGACTGGCATTTCAGGCAATGTTAAAAACTACTAAAGTTAAACTTGAGCTGCTGACAGATGTAGATCAACTGTTGTTCATAGAGAGGGGTATTAGAGGAGGGTTAGCACAGTGTTCGAATCGATACGCTAAAGCTAATAATCGATATATGGGTGGAAAATTCGTAGAAGCCGATCTTGAATCGTATATCCTATATTTAGATATTAATAACATGTACGGAGCCGGGATGTCTGAATATCTACCGTATGGAGGGTTTGAATGGGTAAATGATTTAGATATTCCTAAAATTGATCATTTAAATACTCCGGAAAATTCTGAAACAGGCTATATTTATGAAGTCGATTTAGAATATCCTCAAAATTTATTTGAACTTCACAAAGATTTGCCTCTATGTCCTGACCATTATACACCACCAACATCCAAACAATCAAAATTGACAACCACATTATTTAAAAAAGAAAACTACGTAATACATTACCGCAATCTGCAGCAAGCTGTAAGTTTAGGGCTAAAAATTGTAAAAATCCATAGAATATTAAAATTTAAGCAATCAGCTTGGCTTAAACCATACATAGATGTAAATACAAAATTAAGACAAGCCGCCAAAAATAATTTTGAAAAAGATTTTTATAAACTTATGAATAACGCTGTATTTGGCAAAACTATGGAAAATGTTAAAAAACACAAAACAATAAAATTAATTTCTAAATGGGAAGGTAGGTACGGAGCCAGTGCATACATATCAAAACCAAATTTTCACAGCTGTACTATTTTAGATAAAGACTTGGTACTTATAGAATTAAATTAGTTGGAAATAGTTTTTAATAAGCCAATATTCGTTGGATTTTCAATCCTAGATATTTCAAAAATTTTAATATACGGTTTTCATTACAATTATATTAAACAGAAGATGGGTAATCAAGCAAAACTGCTGTACACAGACACTGATAGTCTCATATATCACTTTACCCTTCCAAATATATACGATTTTATACGGGAAAATATTCACAAATTTGATACAAGCGATTATCCTCCGAACAATTGTACCCCTCATCCTTACTTACCTTTGAAGGCTTACACTTCACCGACTAGCTCAAGATACGGTTTCTTATCAGGGTTTAACAATTGTGGGATTTTTAGTTCGTTTCACTTTCATATAAAGGTAAAAGTTCATTAATCAGAAGAAATGGGCGCCATAACTTTATTTAAAAAGTTTTAAATTCAATAAGTTTACAAAGGTTACGTATTCTTTCTAACAGTCCACAAATCAATTGTTATGCATTAGAGGCTTATACCTTTCTAATTTTAATACACATTATGTAATTATTTATCAAGTTTTATTCTTCTCTGACAAGTTAGAATTTGTTCTAATAAAACGTTAGGATTAATGAATCTATCAGTATCTAGGAGATTTCTTATACCTATTTAATTAATAACCTCCGGTTCGTAAGTTGAAAATATAATGAGCTCTCTATACCCTCGTATTTCTCTTTCCTAGGTCTTAATTACGATTAATGATCGGTATTTAGTTTAATTGGTATCATTCCATGTAGTATAAGAAAGGTCCTTTATGAAAAAAAACTTATTATTTGACAAGTGACCCAAAAACCAACTTGACAGTCACAGAACGATTTAATCTCACTTCAGGCCACATCACCTGGTAAGTAACTATTGTTTTTACTTGAAACTAATCTGTTATTGAATATTCTTAAGGCTTACGCCCTAATTTAATTATATTTAAGCTATGACGCGGGTTTAAGTCTAACTAACGATATTAAACCCTTTCAGGACTAACATACGGTTAATGCAGAGAACCCTTGAACCTGGACCTCTCCATCTGCCAACATTAACTATGAAGAACTCCTCATCGAACCAAAGAAGTTGCCCTTGACTGGTGAGTGATCTCCTAACTGGTTATAGATTTCTAATTGCGTCTTCTCTTTTCCTTATCGCTCGTAACTTATCGACACACTTCTCCATGGCGAATATACAACTGACCAGAACTGGCGTCAAATGAAAAAGACCGACGAGCTGGTAGTCAAAGAGGAAGCCCTAAGAGCTGGTGGTCAAAGAGGTGACACTAAGAGCTGAATCAAGGAAAACCCTCTATTACGATTTGTATGTATTAGTTTGCTGTCTACCTACCAGTTATATAATAACTGCCCTTTTCAGAAAGAAAATGTTTGTGGAATTTATCCTATCTGCCTGAAAAATTATTATGTTTTAATACTATGCTGTATGAGTTAAATAAAGGCTTACTATTGTCTGCTTGTATCCTTTCTAAGCTAGGATTTTCAATTTGCTTCGCTTCTGTATAGAGAAGCGCCCTTTTGCTTTCTCAATTAAACAGGAAGTAATAATTTTTGTTATTTATTGTTCTTTTATTAACGTAACCATGGGCCTTCTAAATTAAATTTCAAAAAGGGTAGGCAACCCCTCCTACTGGTCTTGCGCTTAAAGTTGCCTATCTATTAGGATTAATTAATATTGAACGATATTCCTGTAGAAGCTACGATATGTACTGCTACACAATCCATATAACCTTCCACAAGTTAATAAAAAGTAATAGGTCTAATGAAGGACGAAATGTGTGGTAAAATAATTACCGAATTTGTTGGTCTACGTGCAAAATTGTATGCTTTCAAAACATTAGAGGATGCTGAGAATGGAGAATTTAAAATTTCAAAGAAAGCTAAAGGTATTACCAGAGCTGCTTTGAATAGAATTACATTTGACGATTACAAAGACTGCCTGTTTAATAACGAAACAGTATTTTGCGATCAGAGAGCAATTAGATCAAAAACCCACAACGTATTTTCTTTAAAACAAAGAAAAAAGGCTTTAGACCCACATGATGACAAAAGAATAGTAAACTGTATGTATACTGACACTTTACCTTGGGGTTACTGTCCACCAAGCACATTATAAACATGTTCGAATATTTAAATACTAACCATATAAGCTATATATTTCAGCCTAGCGTTGTACACTGCCACCACACAGATATTTTTAAATGGCTTGAGGAAAATATCAGAAAAGCTCAAAATGGTGAAGCCGTTGGTTGGAGAAGCGGTCGATGTTCCGGTCCCTGGCCTTCAACAACACCTCAAGACTATATTAATACTTACACTTTGTTAAGTTCTGTCTTCACTTATGTATAAATAAGATGTGTATATTAATTAAATAAAGCATATATTTAAGTGTACATTTATTCTCCCTCTCCTTGTCAAGTTTTGCTTCGCTTATGGATAAATGCGATGTATATATTAATGGAATAAAAACACATATTAAAATAAAAAGTCTTTTATTTTAATCTTAAAAATTACATGTATAAGTTTATTACCTAACTTAATTTCTATTTTAATGAGACAAAATTTGAGGTGGCGACGGGGATAGTGGTGACACCTATTCCAGTTGTGCGGGGGTGATGACGGTGTCCGCGATGTGGAAACAACCTGGATCGCTAGGATGCGCGGGGGTTTCTGTACAGGTCTGCGCGGGGATTTTGGCACAGGTCTTGTACGAGAAATCGCCGCGAGCGGACGTCTGACCGCAGTGACAGTGATAACCGTACCCCGAGTGATAACGTATCAACAATTAAGGTGAAAATAAATTTTGTTTTTAAAATTAACATATAATAATAGGAATACAGGCCTTGAGCCTCGGATTAGTATTTCGTACCTAACAATTAGCTAGCATTAATGACAAACACTCCAATCAAACCTCCTACACTAATATACCTCGGTAATCAAACCATCCCAATGGAAACCAATCATACAGTATTATCTAAACGCAGCCTAGACCTTGACTCGACATCAATAGATCCTGATCCAAAAAAACGATACCTTTTCGATAGCGGAAAACTCTTGGCAAATAATAAATTTGCAGCGCTACAACAGGAACAAGAAACGCAACAATCTACCTCACAACCAACAAACAATGGTAAATGCGCCACAGAGCCCACTAAAACAAAAATTCCACCAGTGTTTCTACATAACTCTAGTAATTATCAAGAAGTAATTAAAGACATAAAAAACATTGCTAAAAAGGATTTTACAACATCCTTAAAAGGAAATCAACTAAAAATAAACTTAGAATGCATAGACGATTACCGCCAACTTACCAAATATTATGACGACCATAAACTGGAGTATCATACATTCCACAACCCTGAAAATACTAAATTAGAAGTGATTATTAGAAACGTCCCCATTTCCTTCAGTGAAAACGAAATACGCCAAGAATTAACCGAACTCAAACACCCAGTAAGCAAAATAACACGCTTGCTAAATAAAAATAAATTACCGATGCCGTTAGTTGTAGCTGAATTGCCACTTTCTATTGAATCCAAAAACATCTTTAATTTAACAAAACTCGCACACTGTGTGGTTAAAGTAGAGCCACGCCGGAAAAACAGCGACATACCCCAGTGCACAAAATGTCAGCGCTATGCGCACACTAAAAATTATTGTTTTCTACAGCCTCGCTGTGTCAAATGCGCGGGCAATCATCACTATTCCCAATGCACTAAAACTAAAGAAGAAAAACCTAAATGTGTGAACTGTGGAGCCGAACACACAGCTAATTATAAAGGTTGTAGCTACTATAAACAAATTAGTCAATCCAAAAATACAGCTTTCACACGAAGAACTCCTAACAACTTGAATAATCCAAAAATTCATCCAGAAAGACCAAACGCCTCCAGTATAGGCAATATCACATCCAACAATACATACCTAAATGCTCTTAAAAACTCCAAAAACTCTATTGATAACAACTCAAATCCTCAATCTACGGAACAATCATCAAATCCGTTCATACAGCAAATACTACAAATAATCTTAGATTTAATTACTCCACACATAGCCACAATAAAAGACTTCTTCATGTCAGCAATCCCAATGTTATTCATCAATGGCAAATAATCAGAAACTAATCACTAATTTAACAATAACAAATTGGAATGCGAACGGTCTAAAAAACCAAAGATCATTATTTATAGCCTTTTTGGATAGACATAATATTGACATCGCCTGCGTTACTGAAACTCACCTGATAGAAAATGAAAAATTCAGAATACCCAAATATAATATATACCGTAACGACAGGAATAACTCCTATGGTGCAGGAGGAGTTGCGATAATCATTAGACGCACCTTAATGACATATCCGACTGACATAGAGCAACTGATAACCCTCGAAGCCATTGCAATTAAGCTCAGAATGTTAGACAACAGTACCCTTAAAATTGTATGTGCATACAAGCCTCCAAACAAACCATTAATCCCAACAGACATCATGGCAGTTTTTGAAGAACAACTACCAACTCTGCTCATAGGAGACCTAAACTGCAAACATACTATTTGGGGATGCAGAGTGACTAATCCCAATGGAATAAAACTGCATAACCTTTCGACTGCACACAACGTACATATTATGGCACCATCCGAGCCAACGCGATATCCATATAGAACAGATCATCAACCTGATATATTGGATATTGTCCTACATAAAAATTTTAACAAACCAATACATCAGGTAGTGCTAACAGAGCTTGACTCTGATCATCTGCCAATTGTCATGACATTTAATAACTACCAGAAAATAATTCCGAAACTTCCGAGGCTCATCAATGGACCAATTGACTGGGATATATATAAAGAAAACATTAACAGATTAATAACATGCCCGATAGCGCTTAACTCAAAACAAGAAATAGACAACATACTGGGTATACTTACTGATAGTATTAAAGAATCAGTTAACAGATCTACAATCACCACTCAGCCGCAAAAACGCCCGAACTATTTACACCCGCCAATGTATATATTAAATCTAATAAGAGAAAAAAACCGAGTTAGACGACGGTGGCAGAGAACAAGGGATCCAAATGCAAAAATTGCACTAAATGAACTAATGAGGCGAGTCAAACAAGAACTAGACAAATTTCAGATAGAAACTTATCAGTCATACTTATGCGATATATCCCCTAATGATCCAAATCTTTGGACTGCCACAAAAAGAATCCTCAGACAACCAACTATTATTCCTCCACTGCGAATAAATAATCAAGTATACTATGAAGATTCGGATAAATGTGCAGTTTTTGCGAACCACCTGAAACAGACGTTTACAACAGTAATAAACGAAGAAAACGAAGAATTTATGCAGCACGTTGAGTCAACCATCCAAAATAAGGATTCCGAAAATTCAAAAATATTCAAACCCACATCACCGCATGAGATCCAACAGATTATTAAAAGACTTAAAGTTAAAAAGTCACCAGGCTCAGACATGATACCAAATATAGCAATTAAAAATTTACCAAATAAAGCTATAGCATTGCTTGCAACAACATTTAATGCATGTATGCGCCTGGGCTATTTCCCTGACATGTGGAAAGAGGCGGTAATACTAGTGTTTCACAAACCAGGAAAAACTCTCGACTCCCCGTCAGGCTACCGACCGATAAGCCTTCTGTCAACATTATCTAAACTGTTAGAACGGATAATCCAAACTCGACTCGTTAATCACCTTAAGGAAAAAAACTTACTCCCACCTTTTCAATTTGGTTTTAAAAGTGGGCACTCCACAACTCACCAACTTCTTCGAATTACTGAAGCAATTGAACGTGGATTTGAAAACAAACAACATACTGCAATTGCCTTCCTAGACGTCGCACAAGCGTTTGATCGTGTCTGGATAGATGGGTTACGATTCAAAATCATGCAAATGAAGCTACCTTCATATCTTCAAAAATTAATCTCATCATTTCTAATCAACAGAACATTCAGAGTGCGAATTGGTACGACGCTTTCCACAGCTACAGACATACATGCAGGAGTACCACAAGGATCCATATTAGGACCAATATTATATAATATCTTTATGTTTGACATTCCGGAACCTAAGGACTCAGAAATAGCTATGTATGCTGATGACACGGCTATTATTTCTCAAGACTGTGACATAAACATAGTCAAACATAAACTGCAAGAAAGCGTTGATAAGATAATTAAATGGTTTACAAAATGGTGCACGAACATTAATCCAGACAAGTGCGAGACGAAGATCTTTACTCTGCGACGACCTATTGATCCACCAAATATAGTAATTAATGATCGAGAAATTATATGGAATCCAAAGGATAAAGCAATAAGATATCTAGGAGTTTACATGGACCGGAAACTTACGTGGAGTTACCACATTAATAAGAAACTTACAGAATGCTATGCTAGGTTAGGTATGTTATACCCTCTAATTAATAAAAAATCTTCCTTAAAAACACAGTGCGGGAAACTACTATACACTGCGATACTAAGACCAATAATTACATACGGTTGCAATGTTTGGGGAGCAACATCAAAAACCAACATTAAGAAATTGCAAACAATTCAAAATAAGATCCTACGCATAATCGTAAACGCTCCATGGTTTGTTAGAAAGAAGCAAATTCATAGTGAACTAGACGTCCCATTGATGGAAAATTATATACTCAACTCCTCGAAACATTTTTACCACAACCTACATCTGTGCAGCGGTGCGGTTCACTATACCATTGGCCAACGCTCCATTCACACGAGGCTGAAGAGAAAACTTCCGAGCGATCTCCTACAACCATCACTAAGTGACTCTACTTCCAGTGACTCTGAACCTGAACATAATTAATAGTGCTGTTTATGTAAAGTATGATATAGAATAGGACCTTAGTGACAGAGGGGCCTCAGACGCCGACCTCATTAAACTCATGTATTACGATTATATTAATAATTAACAATGCCATGTATAGCACACGTCTTGCTGATCTGGCAATAAATTCTATATAAAAAAAAAAAACATGCCATAAAATACAGGCTGTTTAAATTATGATGTAATAACTTGTAGGCAACCCATTATGCAGAAGCATGCATAATGTTGTTACATGATAATTTAATCAGCCTGTATAGAAATAACAAATAATCAATATTGACAATAAACATAGTTATCTTATAAACTTGAAGGAACATAAAATAGAATGTATATAAGAAGTACATATTCTTATTTGGGTATTTCGCCACTCTGCAAATCAAAAGTATTAAATAACAAACGTGCCAGTGTACTTTATGATTGTTATCCCAGGCATGTTCTGTCAGCTTAGACTTATTGAATTGATAGGTTTTCATCATATTTTTATGTTCTTTAACTCTAACTGCTAAAGGTCTGGATTATAATATTTTCCGCATTCAAAGGGAATACTATACATATATACAATTATTTGAATGATGTTTTTGTAAGAACTGACCGTAATGTATTCAGGGGCGCGCCGCCCCAGTGTGCGGTGTGTGCACCGCACACGGGCAACAGTCCGTTTAGGGGCAACACGAAGGGAATTCGATATGTTTTATTCTTCTATTACTGAGTCTCCCTATCTAATAAAAATTATCAAAGAGTGAAAAATAAAATGTCATGCCTACCGAGTTGATTATGTAAACCGATCCGTCTTATCTTGATAAACGCGATCACACACCCAAAAACTTTGTAAATAAATATTAAGCACCTACGAATCTTTAAAACGATTATTTATTACTGTTTTGGCTGCAGCAATTCGATTTATGTTTAGTTCTATTTCTCTTAGGGAGAAAATAACATTTTCGGGTTCATTGTCATTTCCGCATTCAAGTGATAAAGTGTGCAAGTTGTGTTGAGTGTTGCAATAGAAGTAGTACGGAGACAAAAGCGAAAAATGTAAGTAATCAAATAATTTTCAATTTTTAAATTCATTTTATTCGGGGCTGAAATCCGTTTTGAATTTTTTCTCATTTCTTTACTTTGTTATGCTTTCAGACATTTAATTACTGCAGCTGAACAATGCCGATAAAACAAAAATCTGGTTATCAACATAGAAAAAAGCAACTAGAAAAACGGAAAAATGTAGAAAAATAATTGAAATTACAACACCCGCAACCATCTACATCTACTAGTAAAGCCGAGCAAGAGTCCTCTGAAGACATCGAAGAAAAAACTGAGCAAGAATTAGGAGATGGCCAGGAGGAAATTCATCAGCATGTAACAGCCCCTTTCCCACCCGAACTTGCCGAAGATATAATAAGTGATGATCCTGGTATGTGGCCAGATAATTTATCAAATAACTCTATTCAAATCTTGGTACAAAATCAACCTAAGCAAGTAAAAAAACGTAACTATCCTGCCGATGAGAAGGGACGCAAATTTTCTGACGTATATTATTATAGGACATTGCCAAATGGCGAGAAATGCGAAAGAAATTGGTTATTGTACTCGGTATTGAAAAATTCAGTTTTTTGTTTTTGTTGTAAATTATTTACAGAGAGCATAAGCCATACTTTAGTCACTGAAGGTTCAGCTGACTGGCAACATTTATCGTTGATATTATACAGGCAGGAAAAAAGTTCAATACACATTAAAAATTGCAACAAATGGATAAAACTAGCAAAAGCATTTAAGACCCACCTATAGACAAAATTCAACAAGAATTTTATAACATTGAAAAAAAAACATTTGTATGACGTGATAGAACGAATTATATACTTCATACAATTTTTGGCTCGTCAAAATCTCGCGTTTCGTGGAAAATCAAATTAATTTTTTGATGCCAATAACGGGAATTGCTTAAAACTTGTTGAAATGGTGTCTAAATTCGATGCTACTATGTCAGCCCATGTAAGACGAATTCAAACTTCAAAAAGTTTGAAATATATGCCTACTTATCTGTGCGACAAAATTCAGAACGAAATCCTAAATTTATTGTCAAATGAAATAAAAGAATCTATTTTGAGAATGGTACAAGAGTCAAAATATTTCTCTTTAATATTAGACTGCACACCCCATGCTAGTCACACCGAACAATTAACGATAATCATTCGTTTCGTAAAACTAAACACCACATCTAGAAAGGTAGAGGTCCATGAACATTTCTTAGGTTTTTGCCCTATTACAAATTCGACAGGTGAAGGATTAAGTGAATTTGTTATAGTAAAATTGGAGGATCTAAATTTGAACATTTACAACATGCGTGGTCAAGGTTATGACAATGGAGCGAATATGAGAAGGGTTCACAACGGTTTACAGAGAAAAATTTTAAACATCAATCCTCGTGCCTTTTTCGTGCCTTGTTCAGCACACAGTCTGAATCTTGTAGTTAATAACGCTGCAAAAATCAATTTCGAAACTGTTGATTTTTTTAATACAGTTCAAGAGCTGTTTGTATTTTTTTCTTCGTCCACACGAAGATGGGGAGTTTTAGAAACTCACATACAAAGTTTAACATTAAAGCCTATATCGCAAACAAGGTGGGAGAGTAGAATTGGTGCAGTTTTACCTTTGCGATTTCAACTTCCTGAAATTCATTTCTCGATAATTTCACTGTGCGACGAAGAAAAAATAAAACCCAATTTCAGTATGAACATTCAGATGAAAGTGTGCATACTCCCGAATTAAATTTCAAAATTAATTTTTATTTGATTGTGCACGGTTTAAAAGAAGTTGAAGATGAAGCCATTTTAAATAACTGCAAAGACCTACAACTAAAACTGTCTGACAGTAGTAGAAATGAAACGGACATTGATGCCCTAGAACTTTACCAAGAAATAAATGTTTTGAAGTATATGCTAAGACCTAGTATGACTGCTTTTAACGTACTGGAATATATTTTAGAAAACAGTTTATTCACTACGTTTCCTAACACTGTGTTTGCGCTAAGAATTTTACTAACTTTGCCTGTATCAGTAGCATCAGGCGAACGATTATTTTCAAAACTCAAAATTATAAAAAATTATT
Organism: Agriotes lineatus; assembly: GCA_940337035.1. Lineage (NCBI taxonomy): Eukaryota > Metazoa > Arthropoda > Insecta > Coleoptera > Elateridae > Agriotes > Agriotes lineatus. The sequence continues at coordinate 5,756 of CALNHX010001393.1, read as the reverse complement.
TGAGAACCACCATGACCAAAACTAGACTGGTCAATATGGCTACAATTTCAATAGAACATGAACATGCCGAGCAACTACAACTTCATGAATTTATAAAAAAGTTTTCGGAAATAAAAACCAGGCGCGTTGAGTTCTTGTAAATACTTAGATTTATTCTAATCATATGCTTGTGCCTATATTTACTGTTATTTTGTTAAAAGTTCAGACATTTTATTTATGTATTAAACTTCTTAAGGTTTGTTATAAACTTATTTTTTTTCTTTTGTATTTTATTTTATATTTTTATTCTGTATTTTAATATAGGAAATTTCTCTGTGAGTTTGAAGTTTTTTTTACTTTTGAAAGTACTACTAGAGTTAGGGGCAACAAAAAATATCCGCACACAGGCAACCAAAATATGCGGCGCGGCCCTGAATGTATTCATCGTTTTGAATACCGTCCTATCATTGAATCTATTGCCAATTCGTCTAATTTTGTCAGATATGCCTGGAATATATGGTATAGTTAAGAGTATTATATTTTTTAGTGTCATTCAGTTGTATATGTGTGGCATTGTTTCGCGTATGGCTATCCAGAGAATCTTGTTTGGAACATCTTCAATACATGAAACAATGCCACACACATACAAAATGGCGGCACCAATGGGAATCGTGACCGTATATGGCCAGACTGTTAACGTTAATGTATATAAAGCGACTGTAGTATAACCATGGCCATTCAAAAACGTTCGATCATTTCTGAAGGCACTGTATAACATCTTGAGAATTTAAATTTTGGTGTTTTTGCTTCAGAGTTGGCAGCGCAATTGAAACAAAGATAAATACATATTCATTTTTTTGCTTGAGAAAGAGATGACACCAAAAAAGTATGTCTTGGTTATGTTGGGACATTAGGTAAATGTTGTATTTGTATCTATATTCTTCAAAATCACTGTTAAATATACGCAATTAAGAGTTAGAATGTTGTGTCAATGACTAGGACGTGATATTATTCAAGGAACCAAATTGGTGAAATTTATGTCTATGTTTCCGGTGATTGAACTGATGCAATGTTTGAGTCATAAATAAGTGCATAATTAAACAGTATAAATGTGCCAGGTTTCTAAAAAATACCTGTAACATAAAACTTAAAATATACGGTACCCCCCACCCAAGAAAAGCGCCTTTCCGTGCTTTCCAAGACTACTTCGACACTCAGCATCACTCCGTTTCGCTAATATAATGAAATGTTATAAACCAGTTATTTATTAAAAAAAAAAATTTTTTTTGCCGACGACCATACCTCAAAAGTTGATGTTGCCTTCATTTTGGGAGGACCTATCGTATGAAAACGATCCAAGACTTCAGGAAGGTGTCTGGCCACCGGAATCGTGTACACATACGAACATACATACCCCGCACAGCACGTTTAGGCACCCCCCAATACGAGGGAGGGATCTAGTGGGCTGGGGTCTTCACCAAAAGATCCGCACAGCCGAGACGGAGATTTGGTATACTGGGTTCATTAGTCGGTTGACACGAATTTTAGAGATATTTGACTCAGAGTAGTTTTCCATATGAGGGAATTTCAAAACTTCCATTATTAAGAGAGAAGCAACGCATATGTGTATATTATGAGTATGACATTACAAATTAAAATTTATGGAATAAAAAAATTCATCTGTTTTAAATTGTTTTGTTTTTTAAAAGTGGTGATAAAAGTTTGAATTCAGTTTAAAACAAAAAAGATATTGATCACTGAGTTTAAACGCAACAGTATAACTAACTACCCTACATTTTGCTAGAAGTTCGGTACCTGCTATTGATGTGCGCCACCTGCAGTATTTTAATGTGAATAAAATGTTTGCGTATGGTACCACCCATTATTACAATGTTACTGGTAGCATCACAATGGCGGATCAAAACAAACAAAAACTTTCAGGGAAATTGTTCCGAAGATGATGGACACTTGAGCAAAATTCGAAGTAGAACGCAAGAAAATTGGCAAGAGCTCTGAACGTGTCGGACTGTAGCATTTTCCAAATATTGAATAAATAAACTTCGCCCAACAAGATACAAAAAGATTGAGAGAGAATTATTGTAGTGTCATCTGGAATCCACAATACGCTGTCTATAAAAACCGTATCGAATCAATTATGAGGAATGTAAATTCAAAATTTAAATTAAATATATCATAAAGCAATTTAAACTCTGGTTTGAATCTTATTACTCTCGAAAAATGCCGAATTTTGACTGATGCACTTTTTCTTTATGCATAATTCCATTGATAGCTCATACATACTACAATTAATAAATTTAAATGTGCCGCCTGTTAACACCCGCATTTACTTGGTTTTTAAAGTCGATTCTGTTAAAACTTTATCTATGCAAAATTTCACTATGCCTCGACTAATGAACTCTTATAACAAGCACTTTCCTAGTATAGATTTATTTTCATTGACCAAACATCAATTTCGCAAACAAATTCATTTACAGTTGCTGACATAGGCCAGTGCCCGTGTAAATGAAATTACACTTTGCTTTTTGTCGATAAATTTATAACATTTTGTTGGTATAAATTAACGTTTTATTTAGTTTAGTATAGCACACTAGTATTTGTTTAATGCATTAAATCAAATACATTATTTTTTTTGTAATGTTTTCCATATTTTATATCACTTTGTGGAACTTTTTTTGATTGCATGCCGTTATTTTTCAAAATGCAACTAATCACGCGTTCTTATAGTTGTAAAAACCAAAGTTTTTCCTTGTAATTTTAATCAGTTTATTTTTATCACTTGTGTTTTTTCAGATTAATAAATTGTAGTTCAGAACGAGTCAAATGTAATTCAGATTAGTAAATTGTAATTCAGAAAGTGTAAACTGGTATTCACTAAATGTAAATTGTAATTCAGACAGCGTTAATTGATATAACGTGCTGCAGTTTCACTCAACACTGTTGCAATTCGTCAACTGGCAAATGTCCGTTTTCGTCCAATACAGTGTTTGGATTCGTATTTTTGCAACCAATCATTCATTTATACCATGATAAAAAATATTATTATCTACGCTCGGGATATAAATGTCACTGATCCCACTCATTTTAAATGAGACGTGTCAGTTTTCTATTTGTCAAAACAATAATGAGAAACGTCGGACGGCTATAGCCTCGTTGTTCAAATTTCACACGCCTACGTTAATACTGCTTTTATCCCAATTGTATTGTAAATATCTATTACGTCCTTCTTGCATATCGAATAAAGTGCGGCGTCTCTGTTTCTCTTATACTAGGAATTATTCGAGCTTACATTATTCTCTTTGGTAACATTTAATTATTGAACACTTAAAGAGTTAAACATTGCTGCCTTAAAGCAAAATTGAATGGAACAAACTGCATAAAAGCCTTTCCCCTAACGGGCTCGGGTGTTTGATTAATGACAATTTGTTCTAATCAATTTTGTTAGGCAACAATGTTTTTATAAAGAAACCAATTTTACCGATAAAAATATAGTCTTGTGAATTTACTGTTGAAAATAGCGAGCAATAGCAAACAGTGTAATGTAGTGACTAATTTCTATTGTAAATCAAGAAGTTCGGTCCTAAAACCCCCAGGCAATTCTATTCTTTGTCTGAGGTAAAACCCGAAACGACAGCCCCCACAGCCCCTAAACCTGCATATTATTTTCCAAGTGGACAGCTAAATTCTTAGAAGTGACAACGATCGCCGCGCCAACTATAGTTCGGTTGTTAAAAATGGAACAATATTTATTTTATTTGCTAGCACTACTATCCCTGTCCTCTATGAGGGCCAGCTGCAGTCCATAGCGGAGTCTTAAGTCAGAGATACCGCGCCACTAAAGGCACGCTCTTTACGCCGGTGCAGAGAAAAGTACGATTGGAAAGAGCACAATTACTGAAATGTTTGCAGGCGATTGAGGATTTGCTGAATATTGTCTTTTTGGATAACAACATATTCATCGTTCAGCAGTACGTGAACAAACAAAACGACGGTGCTTCATTGATATTGGGAAATGTCCAACAATAATGAGTCACACTGGATGTTTTTAATCCTTAACAATCACGCATGGTCTTGGAATACAAATAAATGTATCGATTATCTTTCTTACTTATAAACAATAATTAAAATTAGAAATAAAAATATTCAGTGTGGCTCAGTACCTTTTTCTTTAAATTACAAACTGAAACGTTTGAAATGCTCTACGTCCATATCCAAAAATTTTTTGAAGATGGTCAAAAAAGACATTAAAGCATAATGGGTGGTACATTGTTCAATTTAGATAAAAACCCGTTTCAAAAATTTGACCTCAAAAAATAAGGACTGTATTAAAAAAATTAAGTTAATGATGATTGCTCGGAGAGGTAACGTTGAATAAAAAAAAATTGATAATGTAAGTCCATTAAAGTTTGATATAAAGAAGTTTTGCTCTAACTTAAAAAAATTGAACTAAACGTCCAAAAATTCGCTTTTTAAGATAGGTAACTCAAAAATGAAAAATTATACAGAGGATTTCTAAACGTCATTTTGTTAGTCCTTTAATTGCGCAACTTCTTCCCATTTAACCAAAATTGTATCACTTATTATTAACGAGATCTTTGTAGTGTCCATCCTTATCTTGGACACGTTGTATAGAGGTACGCAGGTACCTATAAATAAGTTATCTAAATGTATTGTTTTATATTCTGTATGGTGCAGCTTGAAACTAAATAAATAGTGTTATTATTCTTATAAAAAGTCAACAAGACTTTATGAGTAATCATTCTGTACTTGCCAACATTTTTAAAAATAAATGTCATTTGTTTAAAAAAGTTATCATAGTAAAGTATAATTTGCTTTTAAAATCGTTTTGAAGAACTTCTTTATACCAAATTTAAAATGTTATTACCTCGTCAACATTTTTTCAGCATTCGTGTTTGTGACAAGTGGAATTCCCTCCCCCACAGTAGTGAATTCAGCTTTAATTAACACGTTTAAAAACATATAATGCTATTTCCATTCAGCTTAGGCAACATTTTTATGTAAATTTCACTTTATTCACTTAATTGTAATTTTAGTTTAATGTAAGTATTGTTGTATTCTAAATGTTGCATAAACTGCTATTAAAACACGCTGTATCTTTAGGTTGTTTATTCACAAGGAAATATGTACAGACTTCACTAACTTATGACTTACCCTAAAGGCAGTTACCACAGAAGTGGTGAACTCGCCGCTACCTGCAGCACCCTAGAGTGGGGATGGTCATTTCCCATACACCACATACCTCCACCATAAGTATGAACATAATTAACTTACTTACGCTATCTACAAATTCTACCTTCACCATTAAGTATAAATCTAACTAACTTACTTATGTTAACTCGATAATAACTTTCACTATTTACAAGAATTTCAACTTAGTAATACAACTCAGTTATCAGGCACATTACTTAATATTTATGTACTATTGGACATAACTAAAAACTTAATTTTAGCGGAGCTTGCCTTACTCTAGTGCTCTTTCTTTGCGGTTCTGCTCGAGGCTCCCTATTTGATGTACCCGTTACCTGATTATTTGCATCCACATTAGCCGACTTCTTATCATCATCTAAACTTATTCTATGTTTATGTAACCCTCTTTGTACATTCACCACATTTTGTTGGATGATCTCCTCTTCTGCAAGCTTCGGAGTCAAGTATTGGGCCTTGTTGTAACGATGCATGATGTACAATGTACATCTCCCTTGACTTTCCTTTCTCTATGTACTTTTCTGAAGTCAGCT